>JAQIUQ010000047.1:120000-465000 GCA_030378365.1 Hybognathus amarus | reverse complement strand
TCGGTATCAAACTACACGCACATCAACCGATTACTTGTTTAACGTTAATGTAAACACCACATTCAGATTCACCAATCGGAATGAATTCAGTTAGATTGTAACAAAAGGTGTGCATGTAAACAATGAATGGCGACTACAGAAAGCAAAAGCTGAATCCCGGACATCAAGCCGGACATGTCCGCTGAAAGAGGATGGGAACCCCTACCACTCAGCTTTCTTCACAGAACAAGAGCCTGCTAGCTTAGCTTCCAACAAAAAGAAAGATGGCTGACACTATGTGTACATTCTGAGAGTGAGATTCCACCCTCTATGGGTGTGTTGAAAACATGCGGAACAGCCCCTACTATTATCTTTAGCCTCTGGCCAAAAAATGCTTTTTTCAGACAAAACATACATAAATCTCTCATCCCAGGGGATATGAGGGTGGAAAGCATGGTAATCTGAAAACACTACAGGTTTTCTACAAATACAAAGCTTAATGCTAAATCCCAAGTATCCCTTTAAGTAAAGTCTGTATGATGATGTTGACAGTTTGTGTGAAAGCATAAACATTTATCATAATACGGTATGTGCGCATACAGATGCACACTTTATCATTATTTTATGAAATACTGTCTCTTTTCCTGAAGTGTTGTACACATGCCCTCCTCTCTGCACACCATCCCACTGCAGTATCTCATTAGATCACTTGTCATTTATGACTGCTTACTGCAGCTCAATTGCTCTGATCCCAATAGGACTCCAGGCTGTTTACCTCACACATAAAACCAGACGCTAATCCGTGTAACTGTCTTCACAAAACCTGCATTCTTCATGAGGAAATCATTCCAATCATTTCTTTTTTTCGTTGTTCTCAGGTCTTGATACTGAGCCTAATGTAGAGAGAGAACTATATATTATGGGGTGTAATTGATCTGATTTTTTTTATGTATCCTGAGGAAGTCTCTTATGCTCACCAAGGCTGCATTTATTTTAACCCTTAAACAGGCAAGAGTGGAAAATGCTAAGCAAAAAATAATTTTAATTCCTGAGATACGCTGCCCGATTAGAGTATAAAAAAGGACTATGTCATTAATCTGTCTATAAACTATTACTGCCACTGTATGTTTAAAACAATTATATTCCATACTTCCCCTGATGTAATGTTGACAAATTATATATCATTCAAAAGCTTACAAACTCAAGATTCAGCCTATGTTTCAGCCTAAATTTTTCATTTGCTTTAATTTTTCATAATTTATTTTTTTTAAAGTGATTTCACTTCAGCAATAATCTGCTGACTGTTTTATTTAAAACAAGACCAAAATTAGGTCTATGATTAGCATTTTTGAATTACTATCATTTAAGTTTAAATAGTGAATTTTAAATAGAGCTAGTTTAATCCCTTTATACCTGAAACAGGCAACTTGTCTCAAGAGACATACATTTCAAAACGTGCTAAATAACAACATGAACAACATATTACTTAACTTTCTCCTTCAGCACCTAAGATAATGTTCACAATTAATGTTAGCAGTATTCTTCTTCTTTTTTCAGAAGAAAGTAAGTTTAATATATATATATTTTCTTATGTCAATATCTGAATGTTCTGCACCACTGGCAGCCATGTTGGATTTAGGTCAGGCTGACTAATTGATCACAAAACAATTGAAGCAAATCATGTGACCAGCATACTCAAGACAGACCAGTGATAAAAGATCTGATGCCCCAAAAAAATAAAATAAAAAGGATGTATCTCGTGAGACACGTTGCCTCTTTCTTAATCCAAATTACAGTAAAAACAATATTGCAATATTGTGTAATTGATTACATTTTAATTAAATTAATTAAAAGATCATATATATTCATTATGTTGCACTATAAAGTAAGTCTCTACTGTGCATGAACAGAGAGGATGATGAATAAAAAATACAGCCAGCTATTCCATGCAAAGCCCAACAAAATCTCTAGTTTACTTGTCAACCTGCTGTTTTTACTCCACAACGTGTATAAGTTTTATCAGCAGCACGTAATATTGCCATCTATGTACGGAATGATATCATACCTAACAAAACAACCGGATAACACTGAAATCCGACATTTTCCACCCTGACTCCTCAGAGAGTATCATGTTTTGTTGTTGATCTTATATTTACCGGAGCTGTTTTTCCACAGCTTCCTCGGCATGCTTTTCTTAAGGGCATAACAAAGGAAATGAATACCTGGGGCTACAGTACTCTCCTCTCCATTTCTCTTAACATCTTACATCATCCACACTCCCTGAAAACTCACACAGGCTTTTTCTTTGTCACTTGAAATGCAGGAGGAATGCATATCGAGTTGACTCATTTGTCAAAAATGCCTCTGCCTCCGCTGTGGAAGGCAAAGTTGGCTAAAGACTGCAGATGCGCTCTGAAAGCAGTTTAGGAGTTCATGACATGTGACAGGATTTTAAGTGCAGATTCTGAGCTTCATTGAATTTGACAGCTTATTTTGATTGTACGGCACTGTCAGGTCACTTGACCAGTGCCAACTGTCTAGAGGCAGTTCTTGACATAAATGGTGCTGAGTTCTAAGCTCCCTCCTTTAAATACTGGTGCTCATTTACATTCTGTAAAAAAAAGTACTGCTGGTGAATGCCATGTTAGTTATGTCACCATTACATACCACTGTCCTGAATTACCATCATATATATGTGCCTGGAATCTATTACATTTATATTATATTTTGGATTCACAAAGAAAAGGTTCATAAAAGTCAAATGTTTGGTGATCACAGTAAACTGCTCATGCTGTGTGTTTATGATTCACTGACAAAGAATGATTGTCTGGATTCACAGACAATGCTTAAACATAGTCCCAGAATAGAATGCATGTTTAAGCTACTTGCCCTGACATATCTTAAAATATCAACGGTGCACACCAGTGATGTTTTTTTCTTCTAAGGCACGTTGTAAAGGCTTCTGTACTTAAGGGTGTACTCACACTAGCCAGTTTGAACTGTGCCCGAGTGCGGTTTGACCACCAAAGCGAGGTTCGTTCGACTAGTGTGAGTGCTCCGAACCGTGCCCGGGCGCCGGCTCACTAGCGCTTGGAAGAGGTGGGCCAGTAGCACGGTTCAGTTGGACTCGGGCGCGGTTCGTATGCAGTGTGAGCGCTAACCGTGCTGGAGCATGGAACAGGAATCAAAGCTGCAAAGTCCTTGCTGCACTTCAGCTGGTACCTTGCAAACCTCCTCATACGAGCAGCACGATTATGTGAAAATTCTGCGCCACTAAGGCAACGCATCTGTTTAACAACAGGCTGTGGGAGGGCTGTGGACCACCATGGACCAAACGACACAAAATTATCCACAAAGAAAAACAAAGCGAATGGACTCCATTGAGTTCAGAGAGCGCCGTCTTCTTGTTTTATCCTGTAAACCGTCGCACCATAATGACATAAGCGTGCTCCGGCATGCTGAAACCGAATGCTGAAACCCTATGTGAGTGGAGAGGGGACAATCGACTTCGGGCCCGGGTTCATGGCAACCGTGCCTAGTGTAAGTACACCCTGAAATGTCACTATTTAACTACAGCATAAGGCCTACTCCTGGCTTAATCTAATCCCTTAACCAGACACATAAGAGTTCCTTTTAGGTCATCAAAGTAAATTGGCTCCGATGTCGAATGTTATTTCGTGATCATTCATTATAAAGAACTGTCTCAGAACTGCTCATGTTGCATGTTTTTGATTCACTTAAAAGAAACTGGTCATAAGAATTCGACCTGATACAGTAGTTTGGTAACTATAGAAAACTGGTCACCTCGAAAGCCCCGTTCACACTACACGCGACTTTATCGCTGCAGGTCGCCTGTGGCTGCGCTGGAGGGCGTTCCCACTACTGGTTGCCTAGTAATGTTTGTGAGTGATGTTCACGGATGTTACTCTATGTTAGACAACAAATGCGTTTTATTGCCGCTAAAAACAAATATTTTGGAAGGAAAAGTCTAAATATAAATGGAATCAGTACATAAAAATGCATAAATATTACATATGAACGAGAAAAATTAGTGCTCTTTGCCATCGCGGCTATTTAACTGCAGCAAACTGTGCAAATACTGGTCTGGGTTCCCAAAACCATTCAGTCACGGAGTTTTCTCAACTTTGTTCGCGTCGCTGGACACGCCCCACTGGTCGCCAACGGTCGCTGTTGCGTGTGTCGCCGGAAGTCGCCCGCTCACCATTGATAATGAATGGTATCGCGCCGTGTAGTGTGAACGGGGCTTAATCATTGTGCATTGCTCATGTTGTATCTTTTCTGACTCACTGAAAATAATTGGACCGTAAGAGTCATTTGTTCTAGAATTGGATCTCGATGTATGTTTTGAGCTGTAGATTTGGTTCACTGTTGTGGCATTGCTGAAATAGTTGTGCAGGAAACACTGTCAGCATATTTTAAAATGGTGTCCAGTCCACATTGGCGGGAAAGAAAGAACATGTGAGAAAGGTTAACAACCAAGCATGATTGTACATTTTGCATTGATTTTATGTAATGCTGTAGTGCCTTTCATTTTCACTCCAGTACCCTTTGGACAAGTGAGATGTCCTTGCATGTTTAAAGAAGTGTCACCTTTAATGACATGTACCTAGTCTTTTAACATGGTCTTTACGATTATATGCTTCTCATGTACTCAACCATATTTGGCGGTAACTCTGAGATCTGTGTCCTACACAGAGGTGACTGTTAATAGTATGTCATTATGACAAATGGTTATATTACAGATAGGGGCGAGTCTAGTTGTAGATCTCAGACTGAACGGAAAACTTTATGAAATCATACGTAAATACGCCTGATATTGAATCTCCGAAGAAGTGTAAATTTTACCATTGAGCCAACAGAATCTTGTTGATCTGTAAAGACAAGCTAATCCCAGGACTGTTTGTTCCTGCAAAATCTAAACACCGCTAAACCTGCCTAAGGATCTCAGGCTATTTTTGGTCTTAAGTGGTTCTGATTACACCCAGGCAAAGTGATGTCCGCCAGAAGCCGCTTCCTGTGTGTTTTGCCACTTTATTGGTGAGCGGAGGGTGTAATTGATCATCCTTTATGGCATTATTGATGAGCTCTGCGATAACCCACTTCTGCTGTGGTGCCCAATTCATCAGGCTGATTTGCACACAGTGTGCAGGAAGAAAGCAGTCAAAGAAGGGGCCTATAGCCCCGTAACGTCTCATTAGCTCTCCCCTGACAGAAACACCTGGCAGGACAGACTGCTCCCTAAAGCGATGCTAGAAGGCTCTCTGAAAACATTTCAGGGGTGGACATCAAAAAAAAAAAAATCGTTGATATGATTTGATGAGTTCAGTCTGTCACAAAGTGCCATTGACTGTTACCATTGACACTTTTCTTGAGCACAAGCAGGATATTTTAGACTATGTTTACAAAATGGCACATCTAATCTAATTTGAATAGCGTGATGTATTTTGCAATCCTCGATCCACAGAGCTTCACATCTAGAGCACATTTGCTGCAAACACATGCAGATGAGTGTGTAGGTCCATGGTCATACTGAAATGAAATTGTACGTGTTAAATTGAACATCTCTGCAGATGTTGTTTCAGGGAAAGCTCAGGCTAATGAAAAGCATGTCGAAGACCAAAGAGAAAGTTATTATCTTCCCACAGAGCCATCGCTCCTGTTTCTGTTTCATCTTGTTTCCATTTCACACACTTTTTTTGAGGCTAAAACTTTTCTTCACAGGAGTATGCGCTCTGGTAGAGAGTTTGGCTTTGACAGTGTTTGACAGAGCTTGAAAATGGCATACTTCATTTT
Organism: Hybognathus amarus; assembly: GCA_030378365.1. Lineage (NCBI taxonomy): Eukaryota > Metazoa > Chordata > Actinopteri > Cypriniformes > Leuciscidae > Hybognathus > Hybognathus amarus. Next base: position 459,207 of record JAQIUQ010000047.1, on the reverse strand, counting down.
GACTAGCCAGCATTGAGGAATGAGGAATATTGCATGATCAGCTTTTGCGACGTTGGCAAGTACTGTATGCTTTGGATCGATTTGCTGGTAAAATATGTTTATGTAATTAGTATTGAACACTAAGCAAAAGCTCATAAACATATTAACAAAAGCTCATTTTGTCATCATTTTTCCTGCCCTCATTTTTTACCCTCTAAAGCAGTATTTAAAAAGTATTTTAAAAAAGTCACTAAATAAATATATAAATAAATAAATAAATAATGTATTTTAGCAAGTGAGAAATATCCTTTGAGAGATTTTGAAAAAGCATCTCCAACCCCGACAGATATATTTCTTATATAAAACTATAACATACAAGCAGGTGCAAATCTTTATTAAAAGTCAATGATTTTTGTCTCAGTTCAGCAGCATAATGTCATGCAGAGCTCCCTCTAAAGAAATCATGATGTTACAGTCACCAGCATTTCTACGCCCACTCAGCAGCTGCAAATAAGACCAAGGGCCACTTGACACATCATGGAAATGGCATTGCTGCAAATGCAAGAACTTTAATTGCTAAAGAGTTACCACGGCAACAAACATACATCTCAAACGCCTATAGGACTGACTGTGATAAACAATAAACAGCATGCATCGAAACACAGCACATTCAATCCTGTGAAGAAAAGGTTTAGCCTCAAAAAGTGTGTGATGTGTGATGTGAAAAGTGTGTGACAATGAACAGGAACGATGGCTCTGTGGGAAGATAATGACTTTCTCTTTGGGCTTAAAGAGAACTGGAAAACTTTTACATTCAAAGATTCAAAGATTTATAGATTTATAGATTTTTTTGTAATCACTCTGAAATGTCAGCTAGAACAAAATCGACATTGGCTCACTGAAAAAACTGCCCTTTGGCTATTTTTGTGCAAACATCCAAAAGCGTACCAATAGGCTAGTGGTTCTCAATCCTGGTCCTGGGGACCCTCTACTCTACACATTTTGGTGTGTGGGCCAGGGTTCAGAACCACTGCACAATTCATTGCATATTCCAGCTGAAATTACCTCTAGTGGCGGTAAAACATTTTTTATTATTTTCACACAAATTATAATTATTGGGGATATTATTATTTAACAGAGGCGGACAGAGTAGCAATCTTTATTCATTACCCTTGCTAAATTTTACACAATTTTACAGTCAGATGTCTACTTAAGTTAAAGTACTGAAGTACTCTGTTTTTACTTGAGTATCAAGAGTACAAGAGTATATTATTTTACCATTTTTATCACTGCCGGCAGGATGGGAGCTACTTCAAGCAAACCTGTCGAGAACTCCAGAACTTCCCTGTCAATGGTCTGAAAGTCTGAACCATACAGAAAATGCTTTCCGCACTTAGAAAACAAACCGAACCTTCTGTTCGAAGTTTAAACCGGACCGAGGCTATCCTCTTCCATTCTCCTGACTCAAATTTGGTCTTTCATAAACAAAAAACTAATAATAAATCAGTTTTTAAAGTTGTGTTTTGAAAATGATATGAATTTTTTACCCTTATACAGTGAAGTCTGATCCTTCACACCACACACGTTTTCATGCATGTCAAATTCAGTATGGGGGCTCTAACCCTGACTAAGGTCAATATGGCTTTTTTAGCATAGTAAACTTGCTCATAAACTCACCTGGTACTGCATTACACTGTAACTACAGGGTTTAATGGAAATGTAGCATTAAAACCTTTTAGCACCACTCACTGGACATTTCATTTTCGAACTGTCACAAGACGTAACAACAGCCAGCATAAAATGTTTCCAGATTCACATTCATCTGTTTCTGAAAAACATGTGCATATTTTTAGTGGCATACACTGGATGTTTTGTCAAGAAGCAACATTATCTAATTTAGCAGAAATGTTGCCACCGGCATGGCACCATGACTTATTTTCCAATGAGTTTGGTTTGGATTAGAAAAGGAAGAAGCTGTGTTGTCTGTTACCCTTGATGGCAGACTGTAGCGATCTGCAGGTGGTGGAGTCTTCAGTAGGGTGCTCTCTCTGTCTTGTGAAGTATGACTGCCGCCAACTGGTGCAAAGATTTCTGCTCAGGGAGAGCCATCAGGAGCTGTTTCCCGTCTGCCCTCCTGACTTTCTGCTTAGCTTCTGTTTGTCCAAGAAGATCGTGAGGTGATTCCTCCCTTAGGAAAGAATGCATGCAAAAAAACAAACCATGAGACCAAATATATAAAGTCTTCACTTTCCAAAGACAATGTTCAGCAAAGCAGTGGTGAGTTTCTGCTCTGAGTCCTGACTGTCAGAGTGAACGTATCATATGTCTTTTGTACAGTCCGTTTAACATGAACTTTAGCAGACCACCTACACCTGCCCCTACAAGAAGGCAGGGCCACAGCTCTCCTACAATCCATGAGATAAACCCTTCCCATCACCTTATCCGGTAATGCCTCCTGTTCCTATAAAAGTCCTCCAGAAGAATCTGTGGATAGAGTTTTTCAAGGCTTCTGTTAAATATGAATCACAGAAGTTAAGGCAGAGAAGCAGATAACGACTTTTGAAGGAAGGAAATGGGCACACACACGAAAGGGGTTTTCTATCCCAAAGGGAGGTTGTTAGAATCGTATATTTCTTCTGAAGATCAATTTTAGATTTTTTTTATATATAAATGCTATTTTTTGATCTGTGGCTCAGCCTGAAATTCTGATAAATACTATTTTCTGGGATGAGGAGCATCTCCTGTACCTATATGAGATTGAGTGTTGTTATTAGTTTCATTCTGATTAGTATGCACGCAATATCACAGTCCCCCATTTCCTTCTGCTTCTGAGCCTTTAACTACCAGCGTTCACTCTAGCTTTACCACTTCATTTGTCTCCCCTGTCGCTGAAGTTCTGCAGCTTCACTGCATACATAGACCAATAAGTGACATCATAATTAGTGTCAGTAACGTGGGAACATTTTGCAAGAGACACTCTGAAAGGTTTGAACCCACTCACTGGGACATTCTGCCCTACTTATTATTTGGATGCCAGAGGGAGAAGAGAAAATTAATGTCTAAGAATGGCTAAACGTATGCTGGGATGTCAGAATCTTTATGAATAGTAAACGTATGTCTTTATTTTGTATTTTATTGTACAGAAGCAACACTGAGTTCTTAACATTATATCATGACTTTCAAAACACCTCAATATATCCTTTTAAATTGCTGCTTAAAACATTTGTGTCTCTATTAATTGAGAGACTACATAAAATATTTGTACTTAAAGAGATTAGTTCATCAAGCAAGACGTCTATATAATCTGACGTCTTGGGACGTCCCTTTACCACACGTCACAGTATCCGCCTATCTAGGGTACCCTTAAACGTCGGTTAGATGAAGTTATCGCAACTCTACCCCAGACCTAAACCTACCCCTAAACCCACCCCGTCACCTAACTGACGTTAAAGGTAAAGCGTCAGTTGTAATGACGTCCCAGGATCGTCATATAACCGACGTTTAAGGGTACCCTGAAAAGCGCTGCATGGTCAAAAGACGTCCCAAGACATCAGTTATATGACTTCTTGGGATGAAACTGTTACAAGAAAGGAGTGCCATATTTCTTTATCATTCATTTCTTTCTCTGTGGGCCTCGAGATTCTAGGTTGGAACATCACACGCATCACACACATGACCATCGCTGGCCAATTGTTAGTCTACGTGTGACGCATAACCCAGAAGTGCTGCACTGTTGCGTGAACTATCTCAAGGCCCACAGAGAAGGAAATCATTATTTGAAGAAGTTTTTTTTTTTTTTTTGACGCACAAAAGTATTTCGTCGCTCTAGAAATTTAAGATTGAGCCACTTAGTCTCTCTAACTATTTTAACGATGTCTTTAACTTTTCTGGGCCGGCAAGGTCTGATCCCTTAGAAGCCTGATGGAGGAGTAAGCCAGCTCTCAGATTTAATCAAAAAATGTTTGTTTTTTACAAAACAAACAATGTTAAGTGCTTTAATGCTTGTAGTGAATTTTGGAAACCATTTTTCTGTCGGCCATTGGTAGAAAAGGAATCTGCACGTCTGTGTGTGCACACAAGGTGTGAGAGCAAGAGAACAATTCTGATATGAGCAGAAAATAAAGCATGCATAAATTTGTGTTCCAAAAATGAATGAAAGTCATCGATGTGAGGGCGTGTAATTACTGACAGAATTTTTGAGTTTGGGGTGAACTATCCCTTTATAGAAAATCTGTACAACTAAATTACCTATTGCAAAAAAAATTAATTTCTCACACCATTTGACCATTTTCAACCATTGACCGTTGAACTAGTTTAATCACAAAAAAAAAGAATTTAAAAGGAAAAGACTTAAAATGAATGATGACTGGACCTAAGATAAACACTTTATTTTTTATGTTCATATATAAACAGAAATTTTGATGGTGACTAAAAGTGTACAGAATATGTTACCAAAATCTAGATAAAATATGTTACCCTAGTTATATAGATAGATCTCATCTACAATATTGGCTTACCTCCCAATGTGGCTGATACCAAGAAATGAGTCCCATATTTCTTGATCAGATTTTCATGGATCTGCTGAAGGCTCGGCCTTCTCCCCAGTAGCCTGAGGTTGCATAAAACTCAGGTGCCAAAGGCAGCGGGGCTTTGAAAAAGTCTCTCTTCTCTGTCACCAAGCTGTTGACTTTCCAGTGACTAAACTCCCTGCAAGACAAAACAAACAATGTTAAGTGCTTTAATGCTTGTAGTGAATTTTGGAAACCATTTTTCTCGTCGGCCATTGGTAGAAAAGGAATCTGCACTGTCTGTGTGTGCACACAAGGTGCGAGAGCAAGAGAAAAATGCTGATATGAGCAGAAAATAAAGCATGCATAAATATTGCATGGTGCTGAATATTGATGCACCTCATCGTAATGCGGGACAAACATGATTCAGGCTCATAAACACAATAGAGCTTACATGATGCAACTGACAGCATTTGTAACTTTGGCATCATGCCTGCACAAACACTCTCTGTATCTATCGTATGTGCATTTTATAAAACCAATAACAATCCCAGTCACTGTTTTTCTAGAGTTATGTACACAGAACAAAAGTCTGGCACTTCCGCTGAAGATGCTACCCAAAGGAATCGTCTTTTGGGCTTAAAACGGTTTGTGAAAAGCTCTAAGAGTTAATTAACGAAGCAGTGGCTGTTCCGACCATTAGCTAATGATGATAGATGGTCTTGCAATTACAGGCCTTTAGTACCAGCTGATAGCACCTGGAACTCTGCTGGGAGTGGGACGCTGATCACCCAAAACGCTCAGCTTTTTTAATACTACTATACCAAGTTAGCACCGCACCTGGGTAACATTCCATGGGCTTGCTGTAATTTAACTTCTCACATTCATTGTATTTGTTGTATCTGTCAGACTGGTTTCTGCCTTAAAGTCGGCATGAAAATCAAATTTGACAAATTTTCTTTTTATATGTAATATTGTAATGTTTATTATAAATGATTTATCGGTGCACTTCATTAATTAAAAAAAAATTCATTTACCCTTGAACTCTTTAATCAAATACATTACCCTTCCTCTCCCCATTGAAATGACCTCTCTCTTTTGGTCACGTGGAATGGCAAAAGGGTGCGGCCAGATCCGATGAGGGTGTGGCTATCGGTGAACCACCTCTCCAGAGAATCGCATTCAAATTGTTTGCAATGCTCTACCTCCAACGATCCAATCAATTTCCCAAAAGATGAAATCAAGCCCTGTTCCTACATTTTTTTTTTTTCTAATTTCAGAAACCGTTTTACTTGGATATACGTCACAACTAGCCTGCACGTGCCAGCCCGAACTCCGCCCACAACATTTTTTGGACGGGAAGTTTGGTCTGGACTCGATCCATTGAGGAGTAATTGTGATCAGGCAAACAATGTTCGCGCCAATCAAATTGCCAGGGCGGGCTTTATACGATGATGGACAGATTGATCTGCAAGTAATCATCACGTTATCAACGTTCTCGCTGTTCGCGTCTGTTGTAAAATAAATCGACAGCGCATTAATTTTAATAGACAAACAGAGAACTGCAATCAAGGCATTTGTCGATCGGAAAGATATTTTGGCGTCCTTCCCACATGATTCGGGAAAGTGTAACTTATCAGCTGGCTCCGATGGTCACTGAAGAAGATGTGTAATGAAAAGCCTGTGGTCGTTGTGGTTTCTGCTTTGGTTCGCACTCATTGAGAAGTAAGTAAAAGAAGCAACACTCGTTATTTAACTTCTAAAATAAGTAAGTTCTGTAGTTGAAAACTGTGCTATGCAAAGGAGTTGACTTACTGCGTTGCACTGATTGGTTGTAGGTCTACCGACTATCCAATTGAGTGCAGAGTTGTTGTTTTTCCTGGTTCGGTTACGACATGCCTCATAATCAAAGCTTAATGGAGCGGTCTTTAGACTCATATTCTCAATAGAATATGAGTATGACGAAGTCAGGCTACGTCACGAACAAGGAAAAAATGACAATCTCAACTTCCGTTTCACACTGACTTTAAGCTTTAAAGTCACCATGAAATCAAAATGCACAATTCTTTTATTGTTCTTGGAAGATTGCAATATTTATTATAAATGATTTATCCATGAACGTTTTTCTTCATGTGCCCTCCTTATCTTTAATCAAGATAACCTCCCCTCCCACTTGAAAAGACATCTGCTCTCTGCTGACGTGTTTACTGGTGTGAGGACAATGAGATCAATATAATTGCAAACCACAACTATCCAACCAATGAAAAAGTCCCACCATACATTTGTTCTTTTCAAAAAGCCAATTCACTCAGATGTCACAATAGGGAGGTAAAAAAAAAATCAGAATTTCTGTTTAATGTGATTTTAACTTTTAAGGCTCCATCTGTACAGCACATACACCCAAAATAGAGAACTGCTGATCTGCAACACCTCGCTCTGGTGGATTAAAACTGGGTCTTCTGGACTGTTAGTATGAGCCTGCCAATCAAGCAGAGGACTGCAGGTGCGCTTTATGAAAAATAGGTCTTCACCTTCAAACTTTTCACTCATTAAAAGAGACACACGCCTTTATCGGATGCATATAATGAAATGCTCTGTCCTCTGCTCAATGGTAGACTGAATAGCAAAGTCATTGTTACTACTTTAAAATTCCTTGTAGATGGTGGTTAGTGCTATGCAGAGTTTGGTGAATGAAGGAGGGGAAGTCTGAATAGCAATTAGAGTCTCTTTCATTTCCCCTGTGAACCCGTGCTGGCGGTGCATTTTGCAGCCGTGTTTGTGCTCAGCACAATAATAGTTGCCTCACGTAACACAGCCTCACAACACTCCTTTGCTAATTTGAGACAGTTAAACATTTCCTCCAAGAGAACCTTAAACCATTTTCAAGGACAAAATATATATTACTTGTCAAGTAGCTAGTGCTGTTTAAAAGTCACTAAAGATTGCTTTTTTTCTTGTATTAAATTGGCCAATGCTGTTAATGGGATAAAGGATTGTGTTGTGCACTGAGGTTTTGTCAAGTAGCAGAGGCTTTGATTTTACATTGAAATTAGCCTGAATCTCAGTGCTAAATGCTCTAATTTGATTTTTTTCTAGTTGCCTTTAGGTCCTCTAATAATACATTTTAGTAGAAAATACAGATTCCTGTAACTCCAGCTGAGGAAATATTGGAGATGGTCCTCACTGCAGAATACGAAATCATGGGGAGGAGTTGGATCCAGATCCAACTATTCCCATCTTACATATACCCAGTGTTGGGGAAGCTACTCTGAAACTGTAGTTTGACAAGCTACAAGCTACTCATAAGTTAAAGTAGTTTAACTACTTTAAACTAAAGTAGTTTAAAGCCGGGGCGGCAGTGGCTCAGTGGTTCATGTAGGTTGTCTACAAACCGAAAGGTTGGTGGTTCAATCCCCGGTTCCACCTGACCAAGTGTCGAGGTGTCCATGAGCAAGACACCTAACCCCAGCTGCTCCCGACGAGCTCGACTGGCGCCTTGCATGGCTGCCGTCGCTGTCGGTGTATGAATACACACGCTGTCGGTGTATGAATGTGTGTGTGAATGGGTGAATGTGAGGCAAATTGTAAGCGCTTTGGTGGCCATTGGGCTCTATGAAAGCGCTGTATAAATGCAGTCCATTTACCATTTACCATAACTACAGTCAAGAAAAGTAGAACTTTTCAGTCAGAAAGTTTCTAGTACCATAACTACAGAAAGTAGTTAGCTACACTACAAGTTACAATCAAAAAGTAGCTAGCTACATTGAAACTACTTTTGCTTTTTGAACAACGTATATTATAAATAACTGAATAAAGTGTCGGAGGAATGTTTTAAGTAAAATATTTAGTGTTTAAAACAAGGCAATGCAATTATGATTTCAAAGAGTATTGTTTTATTACATACAACACTAAAATATCTCTGACTTTTTGTCAAAAGTGCAACAAATAGCCTACAACATTGCAAGAACGAAATATACAGCCAACGTAAATTGCATGTAGAACATTTTCTCAAAAATACTGATTGAACTTGGACAAAAAGGCCATGGGTAATTAACGTTAGTTGTTTCTCCATCCTCCAAGTCTGCCGTCAACGTCTTGTGACATCATCATAATATGGGTGTGTCAACCCACTTCTGTACGTCAGTGAACCGTTAGCCGCAAGATGCGTGATTAAACAACAGGTGGCGGTAATAGCAAAAAATGAGTTTGTAATCTAACTAGAAGAAGAATATCCTTGCATCGCGCTGATTCGCGCAGGCTCGACAATGTAGCAATGTAGCTTTTGCTCGTGCTACACCGCTACTGGAAAAGCTACACTGTTTAAAAAGCAACTGAGCTACTGCCAAGCTACTGAAAAATGTAGTTAAGTTAGTAGCTACGCTACTTGTAGTTAACTACTCCTTAACACTGCATATACCTAAACCTACCCTTGTAGGTGCTACTGAAATATTGAGCTAGGCCTTATTTAAATATACTTACAAATATCATGATGACATATTAAAGGTTATTCATATTACTGTGTGATGATAGTTGTAAAGGTTTTTAAGATCCGATTCGTTCACTAATCAGACGTTTTCTTATGAACATGCCAGTGAGAGAAGGAAACGTTTCCACTAACTTTCAGGCTCTTTCTTACACAAAGCTACTGTATCTATTGACTGAAGACAACTTGGAATAAAAAGCCATATGGATGACGTTTATGATAGTTTTACGGTGCATTTGAAATTTTGGAGATTCCAGTCCTCATTAATTTTCATTACAAGAAAAGATTTGGCTGGATATTCACCTTAAGATTAGTCTTTTGTCCTCCATTAAAGAGTAACTAAACACTAAACCAACTTTTTTTTAGTTAATGATCTGTAAGAATGGATCTTTATTAATAGCAGTCATTGATTCGAGTGACTTTTTGGACAAAGGGTTTTATTTCTACAATATATGGTGTAAAAACGTCTTAGTACTGCCCACTTCAGGTTGAACGGTGGCTACTGCAGTTGAATTTTCCTATTGGATGTTCCGCACTTCGTGACGTACGCAGGTTTCAGCTCACCACGCGAGCTACACCCTTGGCAGTATTAAAAAACCAGCTTGTTTCGTCAAAACCACTGTAGCGAGTCAGGAGTTGGAATTGCGAGTATTGAAAACGATCAGGATAGAGTGTTTTAGCATCTATTTCGTCCCCTCATCTCCGCTGGGGTCTGCCCACTTTTTCAGCATTTTTCAAATATTGCCAGTGGGTGGAGTCAGGCTCTGACCAGGGGTTTAGTTACCCTTTAAGGAAAATAATACTATTTAGAACAAAATGGGTGAGTAAATTTAGGTTTTGTATATCTAGGTTTTTCAGCAAAGCCATAAAACTAATCCTTTTGGGATCCTCCAAGAACTTTTAAGAGTGTACTAGTGTACCTGCAGTGGCTGGAAATTCCATTCCATGGACATCACGTTCCCTAGTGACCTTCACACTTTGCCTCAGTATGAAATCAGATCAGAACTGACATGAATTAGACTGGAGTGACATACTATCAGGCTCTCGAGTGCTACTGAGAAATATTTGTTCCCAGTGCATCTTGGTTTTTTGTCCATCTAAAATAAAATAGGAACTTCTTGTCGACTGAAAGTCTGTAAGTATGATATATTGCCTCCATTCCCTCATGCAGACATTACAAGACATTCCAATGTTTCACTTTTGTGCATGTCCTCCAAAATTGCTTTGCAGATTTACAGTCTTTGTTTTTCCCCCTACACTGTTAAAATGCTTTGTCAGGTAACCTAAAATATGCTTCATAACATCTAAATTATCCAGTTTGATTTAAATCAAAAATATTATTTAATAATACACTAGATTATACAAACGAAAACAAATTTAAGGGCTAGGTTTGGTAGAAATAGCTCCTTAAGCTAACAACAGCACGTTTTCACTTTTGCAGAGTTCTGTAGAATGTGGAACCAATTTGAAGATAATTATAATTATAGCTCAAAGACTTGTGGCGACTAATATGCTGTCTATTTTAGAATAGTGTTAAAGCACAGTAGGTCCAATGTAGTAAATCACTGAAGTAAAACAAATCAGAAACAGGCTTTACACAAGTATGTCCAAAACTTGTCCCAATTACTGTATGTTTTGAAAAACCTGAAATGAAACGATGCCACGTTTTCAACAGATTGCAATTGAAGCAGTTTAAACAGTTTGTTCACCTATTCAGCCAAAAGCTTAAAATGTCACAATCTGTCTAAACGTCCCATCCTGTCTTTGCTTTCCTTTTATTTTTATGTTTAAACCCTTCATTTAATGCAAAACTTCAAAGGCTTATTTTTAGTGAACTTAAACATTGGCACATGCTGTTTTTTTAAGGGCATCATCTAGAAAATAAGCTTAGGAATCCCTCCCACCAGGGGGTGCATTGTATTGTGAAAGCAGCTTTAACTATAGATTTTTAAAGAAGGATTAAGTTGTCAAAGTTAAGCAAATAAGAAATGACAAAATCATGCTTTCAGCAAAAACCAGAACCACACAATGCAAAAACAAAATTAAACTGCTCAGCAAAAACTTTTCACTGGCAAACATCAATATAGAGAGTGAAATTTGGCTCAAACTGTGGAGGCTCAGACAATGTTTATCAAATGCTTCTGAAATATTCTTTGGTGAGTGATTGATGTGGTAAATTGCATCAAGTCAACAGAACACAAAAGCAATTCTTTTCAAGCCCCTGTATGGGCTTTTTCACATTATAATTCCATTCAAGCATCTCCGAGATTGCCATCCATTTGGCTTATTAATTTTACTTTGTTGACCACATGATTCAGCTCTTGTGTTTTCTGTGAAAACATCACATTTCATCTCAATTGCACATGGTTTACATACGTCTTTGTGTTTTATCTCTTGTGCAGATACTCGTTGCCTTTAGAAACCAGCTGCTACCAAGTTACTAAATCCCAATCGGAGCAGCTCCCTGTTGGTCGTCACTGCCGTCACCTTGTGCAGCACCAATGGTGTGATGGTCTACAGATAATAGCACAAATGGGAGATAATACATCATCTCAAGGTTCCCCGTGGAAAAGGTGATGTGCCATGGTCCTATAATCATAAATGTTCCTTGTAGTAGTACTTGTAGTATTCCTTGTCCAAATCTTTTAAAGGTGAATTAGTCAAGTTTTATGCAAAAATGAGTAGTGCTAAAAATTATAAATAAATAATAGCAGTAGAATATAAAATAAATAAAAATTTAACCAAATTGCTTGTGAAATAAATTATGTGACATTAAACAACGTTCAATTTGTTAACATTTGTTAGTGTATTGGGTATGATGAACTTGAAAGTGTGTTAATCTGGATTGTTAATGTTAACTTATAAATATAAGACTGCTCATTAGTCAGTCATTATATCATGTTAATTCATACAACTTATTTACATTTGTACAAAAAAGCCTTTCTTATATGTAGAAATCAATGTAAACCAAAATTAATGTTAATGAATTGAACATAACCGTCAAATATTACTATAAATTAAATACACTAAAGAAAATTAGTAGTAAAGCATTTTGACATCAGTAACTGTAAAACCTTTACATTTCTGTGTGGTACATTCAAAATCTACCATATCAGCCTGTGCAACATAAGAAGAAATAATAATGGTGCAAACACCATTTGATATTTGTATCCGTTATTTTGATGCATAACACAAGATATCACCATTTATTTTTTGGAAATCCATTGTTTGAGACATCAAGCAAATTAAAATGCAAGTTATGCAAATTACATCTTTTAAAGCAAATATTGGGGATATTGAAATGAATTAACCAATCATTAATACCATTGATCAGCTCTACCTAACGTGGATATTTTAACACCAAGAAACGAATATTGTTATTATGTTTTGATTGATACTGTGAAGCTGCTTTGATGCAATTTCTGAAAAAAATGTTGTCAAACTTTACTGGGTCACTAAGAACGAAAATTATGCTTAAAATTGTTGATTGGCCCAAAGTTTCAAGATATGCTATTGGGTCAGTACACAAGCTTGACTTAGGATTGGCGGATAACAAATGAGTAATAAAGGGAAGGGATCTCAATTTTAACCAGAAATGACTAAAATACAACTTTGACTGCATCTATAAATCTATGAATGATGCAATCTGTAGTTGGTATTGCATTATACATGATATGAATGCCATCATGTTATTCTGAAGTCATGGATGATGCAATCACAACAATGCTTACATCACAACATATTGCCCTATATCAGCTCTAGAAATCATAGGGTGCAAAACTCAATTCCTGAAGGACCACAGGCCTGTAGAGTTCAGTTCCAACCCTGCTACAAAACACACACCAGTAGTTTTCAAATAAACCTGAAGGACTTGAGCTAGATCAGGTATGTTTAACTCTGCAGGGTTGTTGTGGCCCTCCAGGAACTTTCTCCTATCATACAGTGTCATGTTCAGTGTTTAATTGTGCAAAGGGACACATTTCTGTTTGGCAAAAGTGAGCAGAGATGCTGTGTACTTGTGAGAGAGGTAACTTCAAATGGATCATATTGAGCCCATTACTCCTTGCAGATTGCTGGACAGTGACGAGATGCTCCATTTAATTTTTACAAGAGATGAGCAAAGACGTGCCGAGCAGATAGTGAATAGGACTAAACTATGCAGTTTTTTGCCTTTTGTTTACTTTCCATTTGATTTATATGACCCTTTTGCAGATTTTTAAAGTGTTACATAAACAGGGCAGGTCACATGTAGCCTATCTACACAATATACATAGACATAAAAACTTAAATATTGTGGGAAAAGTAGCCAGTTGCTTTAGTTGTCATATTTGGAATCAGTACATCAATAGCACTTTTTTATCTCTGAAGCAGAAGACTTTTAAAAACCAGTATTATGAATAGACCAGTATTATGAATTTCGTCTTATTGAGCTCACAGAGATTTTCAGATTCAAAAGCTTCTGACTGTAACTACTGCTAAAACTTAAAAAAAAAGAAATAAAACTATTGCAAGCGCACATCTCTTTCCGTTCACAACAGAAAAAATCCCCATTGGAGCTGGCAGTATGACTAAAGACCATAGAATTCACTCTGCCGGGGATCCTTTGGTGCATTGTTAACCCCCAGAGGGGAGCTGTGCCCAAGGAAGCAGTAAAAGTGCAGTGCCTGCTGGTGTTCTCTTCTTGTGATGTGCAACACTCTTCTTGGAAATCCTGATCTGTTATCATATCAAAGGGCCAATGCAGTGACCAGCTGAAGTCCCATATTTTTAGTGTGAGTTCAGTGATGCTGTTTACACAATGCATCTGAACTGTGAGACACATAAGACTCGCCACACGCCAAACACCCACACAGACTCTTTGGCTTGCAGGACAGCCTTTCAAACAGGGCTGGCAGAGGCTCATCTCCCCCTCACTGAGTCCATCACAGTTCCGTGGGCCTTTCTCTGCCCAGCTGCTGTAGGCATGCTGGGTTCAGAATTCGCGAGCGGAGAGAGTTGGACAGAGTTGGTCATGTGCCGGCGGGGGGCAAAGGAAGCAGGCAAAAAGGCCAAACTCCCCTGACGGAGCTGAGGTCAACAACACTAAAGCACCAAAACACACCTTTTCTTTCCATTGTGCATGTGTCTTTGACATAGACTGGGAAAGAATGTGTAGCGATCGATATACACTGTACTGAATGAATGATGTTAGCGGCATGCCGTGTTGTAATTAAAACTGGTCAACAGCTGAATAATCACCACTGTGTCGGCAAGGTCACAGGTTTGATTCCCAGGGAACATTTACCACACTAGATGTTGTAGTGTAGAGCAGGGGTTTTCAAACCACGAAAAATTGTGTAATAATGTATTATTAACATTGACAGACATGATTTTTAGGGTGAAAATTTTTTTTAGAGAGACCTCTTATGCTTACCAAGGTTACATTTATTTGATTAAAAATATAGTAAAATAGTAATATTGTAAAATATTTTTAGAATTTAAAATAACCATTTTCTATTTGAATAGGGGAGACTGGATATGGTTGGGAATTTTTAATTAATCTGTAACTCACTGCATTTTTGAGCTTGAGTGGATAAACATGTACACAAAGTATCCACGTTTATTTACTACAAAAGGCACTAGTTAGAACTTCTGCTGTATATCCCAGCCCTTAGAAGTTGATGTCAAATGCATGGTGTGCCTTTGTTACAATCTTTATTTTTTCACAGTATTTATTTAAGTAAATATATAGCTGAATTTATCTGACCGAACGATCTCGATAATTGATATTCGACCGATAATTGATCGAACCTGTCCACTTAATGATATCTGAAATAAATCGAACTGGGATGTCAGTTTTTTATTTATTATTTTCGTTTTCTCCTGATTTGATGTTGTCAGGACTTCTCACTGTGCTTCATTTGATCCATCGAAGACTGACGAAAGGTCAGTTTGTCTGCACGAAATCTGACCCCACACTATTGTGCAGAAATCTTAGTTTTCTATATAAATATATATCATTTCTCAAGGTAGTTCTGTAACGTTTTCACCTACCTAGTGTAGTCAACTCCATTTAACATGGTTTACCGTGATTAACCTTTTACGGTTTTTGTTTTATTTTATTACTTTTCTTAATATCTGTTTCTCTGTTAACATTAATATGAGTGATTTCACCATTATACATTATTTTTTTCTCCTCACTTGCAGAGATGTAATAAAAGAAAATAAAACCGCAAATTGTCAGGACTTGTCAGTATAGGCTTCATTTAATACATTTCGAATAATTTATGTGTTTTATGATTTGATGCACTGCAATTTACACAAACACTTTCTCCTACAACTAATTCCTTGTCAAAATAAAGTGGCTTTTTTGCCAGAAAAACATCCCATTTGTGATCAGATTTCCACTTGTATGGTAATAGTAGCATTATTTTTCAAAAGATTGGGGTTGTTAAAGGTGCAGTGTGTCTTTTTTAGCAACATCTAGTGGTTCGAATTGCAAGTTACTAGTGGCTCAGCCCACTGCTCACCCCTCTCTTTCGAAAGAAGCTACGGTGGCAAAGTTTACATAGTCCATTATAAACCACATCATGGATAAAGTTTACAAACCCATAGTCAGGTGAGGATCAAGGGTCTTAATATATAATATAATAAAAGTAATCAGCTGATTGTCTCACGAACGTAACGCACATTTCTCCGCACATAGCAAACCCATAATGCAGCGAAGGAGAAGAACCACATGAAACTATGCAACTATATATTTTTCTAAAAGAGCAGTAAAAGTTTAGCTGGCTAATATGATTAAATTAAATTTTCTTAAATTTCCCTTGGGATAAATAAAGTATCAAAACAAACAAAAACAAATGAACTGTTACTGTTGGCTGAGCTGGTTAAAGCGTGAAAGCTTTGTTTAAACTTCTTTAAGATGCATGATCCGAATGAGCCTAAAGATGGAACAGCGCCCGTACCTCCACATCCCCTAGACACCATTTAGCTACTACAAACGATAGGCATTTTTTCTTCTGATTTTGAAAATTCTTCGCGTTCTTAAAATGCTTCCAAGATCGACTTGTTGACCGCTATCAACGGGTTGGTGTTTCCTGTAACATATTGTTTTACGGTCAATGACGAGTACTAATCAGCTGTCTCACGAACGTAAACATTTATCCCCACATAAGCCATAACACAGCGAGGGAGAAGAACTAAGTTACATGAAACAATCCATCTACATATTTTACATCATTTTACAGCTTCTAGGTTTCTTCGGCTTCTCTTTTAAGGTAGTGATGAAACGCGCTCTGTAGTTTGTTCACAGTCGGCTACAGTAGAAACATAATGTAATGTAATGTATGTATGTCGACCTTCATAGAAGGGGTGCCCGCGGTTATGTAGATATAAATATCTCATTCTAAGCGAAAAAAAACCCATTATGGTTTATTAAGTAAGTTCTTTACACCACTGAAAAACGGAATCGGTTACCTAACGGTAACCTCGGTTCTCTCTAGATGAGGGAACGAGTATTGCGTAAGCTAGCTTACGCTACGGGAAAGATTCTTCTTTGCCGAACAATTGAAGCCAAAAATTTTTATAATTTGTAATCATTGTCAACGCACTTCTCAGGTGCAGGACCTAGAGCGGGCTAACTAGCAGGCTCATTGGTTCGTTTCTGGGAAGTGCTCAAACCAATCGGAGAGCGGCGCTGAACCCGCGCCCAATGAGCGGCACGACGCTCGCTTATTACGTCGAAGCCCGCCGAAAGGGGCGTGGCTTGAGTGTATATAAGCACTCTCCGTGGTTTGGAACAACGATTTATAGTGATGAAGCGAATCGCTGTTAGAGCCGGGCACGGCCGGGAACGCAATACCGTTCCCTCATCTAGAGAGAACCGAGGTTACGTCAGGTAACCGATTCGTTCTCTACGAGAGGTTCTCCGTATTGCGTAAGCTAGCTCACGCTACGGGAACCCCTGGTCAACGCCGTGCCCGGTCAGTCACCACAAGCATCCCCGGGAGGGTGGAGGGAGCAATAGTGGAGAATAATAAGAAAGGGCAGACGCCGTTTATATGAGAATATGAGGCCTAAAGAGGCGGCCGGCATAGCGGGCCATAGTATAGGAAGTTTCCATAGAATGGAGGGGGAAGATCAAGGGGCTAGCCGGTCGAAGGATTCCCCATAAAGCGTGGCTAGACGCTGCGCGGGTTAGACCGTCTAGTAATTTAGCCTGTAAGGCCGGTACTTCCAAGTTATAAAATCTGATAAAGGTGGACGGGGAAGCCCAGCCCGCGGCCACACAGATATCACTGAATAGAAATACCACAGGACCAAGCCCACGAGGAGGCCATGCCTCGAGTGGAGCTGAGCCCTGACGCCGAGCGGGCAAGGCAGATCTTTAAGCCGCATAGGCGGAGGTCGATAGCGCCTACTGATCCATCTGGGATAGTGTTTGTTTAGAAGCGGCCAAGCCTTTGCTGTGCGTCCCCAAACGCCACAAACAGCTGCTCAGAACGTCTTGAACGTGGCAGCGCGTGTAATGTACGCCTTCAGCGCCCGGACCGGGCAGAGGAGGTTGGCATTGGGCTCGCTATCAGAGGTGGGCAGAGCCCAGAAGGATATCACCTGTGCTCTAAATGGGGTGCCAATCGCCTTAGGCACATATCCGTGTCTGGGTTCGAGAATGACGACGGAGTCGTTAGGGCCAAACTCGCAGACACGACGCGCTTCGAAGAGAGCGCGTGAATGTCGCCCACCGTTTAACTGAGGCAAGAGCGATCAGAAAAACGGCTTTTAGGGAGAGATATTTGAGGTCAGAGACTCGAGCGGTTCCGAAGGGGGGCTTTCAAGGCCTCGAGAGGACTATCTGAAAGGTCCCAAACCGGCACTCGAGGGCGAGGGCGTTCATCCTCCCTGGGCTCCCTGAGGAAGCGCAGAACCAGCTCCGTCTTTGCCAATAGACTGGGCACGTCGGGGGACCAACGAAGGCTCGCGACGGCTGCCACATAAACCTTCAGGGTGGATGGGGTTCTGCCCTTGTCCAGCATATCTTGAAGGAAGGAAAGCAAAGAAGAGACCTCACACTTAAGGGGGTCCAAATTCTTTCGGTGCACCATTTTGAAAATACAGACCATTTAGCCGCATAGAGCTTTCTGGTAGATGCCGCTCTGAGCGTGTTCTGATCGTATTCAAGACTCCCTCTGGCAAATCAACGTGTATCGTTGGTCACCCATGCATGAAGCGCCCAGCGCTGCGGGTGGGGATGCCAGATTGTGCGCCGGGCTTGAGAGAGGGAGATCTGCTCTGACCGGGATGGGCCACTGGGCTGTCTGAGACAGCTGTGTGAGCTCCGGGTACCAAATCTGATTCTCCCAACGCGGGGCTATGAGGAGCACCGGGTGGCGAGATTCCCTGATTCTCTGAACGACCTGCGGTAGCAGGGAGATGGGAGGGAAGGCATAGAGCGGGCGGTATGGCCATTCTAGCGCTGAACGCGTCCTCGTTCTTCCAGAAGAATATCGGACAGTGCGAGTTCTCTTCTGTCGCAAAGAGATCTATCTCCGCTCTGCCAAAGAGGCGCCACAGTGATTGGACTGTAAGAGGATTCAGGGACCATTCTCCTGGAGAGAGAAGGTTCCTGGATAGAATGTCTGGACCGTCGTCTAGGTGTCCCGGACATGCGTCCGCTCTGAGCGAGAGCAGATGACTCTGGGACCAAACTAGAATGCGGCGTGGTCAGCAGGAAGAGATTCCTGGATCTGACCTCGCCTGACGGTCTGATGTAGGATACCACTGTCATGTTGTCTGAACGAATCAGGACGTGGTGACCCTGGATGCGCGGGAGGAACTGCAACAGTGCATACTCGACCGCGAGCATCTCAAGACAGTTTATGTGAAATGGGGTCTCCCGACTCGACCATCGGCCAGAGGCCGGTGAGCCCTTCGCAGACCGCAACCCAGCCTGTGTTGGATGCGTCTGTTCAGATCACCTTCCGGTGAGAGAAGGTCCCCATCGTGACGCCCGTCGAAATCCAATCGGTCACCGTCCAAGGCTGTCGTGCAGAAATGCATGCCTGAGTGACTCTGATTAGCTGGCGGCCCCGTGGTCCCACCTCTGCGGCGGTACACGGGTCTTTAGCCAGAATTGGAGGGGCGCATATGTAAAGACCTAGCTGTAGCGCGGCTGCAGCTGAGGCCATGTGACCCAGCATCTCTGAAAGGTTTTCACCGGAACGCGGGTATTCATCTGGAATCGAAGCGGCTAAAACGCTGCAAGCGGCGTGTGCGCTGAGCGGATAAGCGTGCTTTCATAGTGGTAGAGTCCAGGTCTATCCCCAGAAAAGAGATAGTTTGACTGGGCTGGAGAACGCTCTTTGTCCAGTTGACAGAGAGGCCCAGCGCTTCCAGATGAGCGAGAAGAGCTGTACGGGTGCGACAGAAGCTCTGTTTTGGAACGTGCTGAGTATCAGCCAATCGTCCAAATAATTCAAAATGCGCATCCCTGGGTTCGAGGGCGAGCGCGCTGCCCATACATTTCGTGAACGTGCGTGGCGCTAAGGAAAAGGCCGAACGGAGAACGCGTATTGATAAACCTGGCCTCCAAGGCGAAGCGTAAAAACTGCCTGTGACGAGGGTGTATTCGAATCTGAAAATAAGCGCCTTTCAGATCTAGGGAGATGAACCAATCCCCCTGGCGCACATGTGCGAGGAGTTTCCTGACCGTCAGCATTCTGAATGATCTCGTCATGAGAGCTTTGTTCAGAAATCTGAGGTCTAGAATCGGCCTGAGGCCGCCGTCTTTCTTGGGGACCAGAAAATAACGGCCGTAAAACCCCGGCTCGGTTATGGGTGGAGGGACTCTCTCTATCGCGCCTTTTGCTAACAGTTTCCAGATTTCTGTGCGGAGCGTGCTCGCGGCAGCTGGGCTGACCACAGAAAGGGGCCGGGCGCGGGAACGCGCGGCGGCGGCGAAACTGTAACTGGTAGCCGCTCTTTTATAATGCTTAGTACCCACGGGGATATGCCGGGAATGGCTTCCCACGCTTTGAAGCATATTGCTAGAGGCTGAATGGCCGTGCTGTCCCGGCTTGCTGCATGTAACGGGCTGGACACTGTGTGTGTGCTCGTGTAAACTGTGTGTGGCAACGGGATTCGCACCAGAGAGGAGCTTATGGGCCGTGACACAGAGCGAGCAGAGGGGGACACGCGCTGCTTGAGGGCGGTGCTTATGCTTTCTGCTACTCGAGCGGACGGAGGCCGCTGAGTGGGAGTGAACTCTGTGGGGGCACGGGAAAAAGTGTGAGTGAACACGTGCTTGTGGTCACATTTTTTACACTTGAGGCTTTTATGCTCTTTATATGTGAACTCTCTGGGGTAGCCGTGAAAACGGCTGTTTGTCGCTTGCAGCGGGGTCGAGTCACCGGCTTGTCTCCGCGAGATTCGCTGCTGCAGTCGGCGGAGGTTCGGGGACTAACAGAGGGTGAAACTTTGACGCCGGTCCGGCCGCGGCGGAAGAAGCCGCCTTTCCCCAGAAGTGCTAGGCGGACTTCTGCTGATCAGGCTTCAGCGTGACCCTGGGACGGGGCGCTTGGGGGAGCCTGTCTGCGTCGGCTGTCGGAGCGAGAGCGAGGCGCGGCGCTCTGCCTGTGCTGGGGATGGGCCTGAGCTTGCTGCGGGCGGCGTTGTTGAGGCTTTCTGGCAGGGGGCTCACGAGAGCGGCCTGCAGAAGTGTTACCGCGGCGAGGCAGGAACAAATTCATGGCCTGGGTGGCTTTCTGGACCTCGGAAAGCGTCTCATCGATGCCCGGAACGGCAGATCCGAAGAGGTCAGAGGGTGAGACGGGCGCGTGCTGAGGAAGACAGCGCGCTCAGCTTCGCTCATGTACCGTGAGCGTGAGCCACAAGTGTCTCTCGGCGACACAGAGGATGGCCATGCATCTTCCCAGCGCTTGAGCGGCAGCTTTGGTGGCGCGAAGGGAGAGGTCCGCAGCGCATCTTAAGTCGTTCAGCGCACGGCCGTCCATTCTCTCTCATACTGCGCTATGTCACTCAACAGGTCGGATTGCAGCACCTGGAGAACCGACATGTAGTGCAGCGCTGCAGCGGCCTGGCCAGCGGCTGCATAGGCGCGTGTGTGGAAGGGAGAGGACGCTCTGCAAGCTTTAGAAGGAAGCTTAGGGGAGGATCGCCATCCAGCGGAGGGCGAGCACAAGTGAGCGGCGACCAGATCTTCGACGGGCAGCATCGCTGTATCCCAGACGCTCGACGGCAAGAGTCAGGAGGCGCATTAGGTCCTCTTCGATGCCGGAGCGGGTCCCCGCGGCCGAAGAACCCAGTGAAGACCATTCGTCGCTGTTAGAAGCGTGCAACGAAGGCGACTCTTTCTCTTCCTCAGAGTCGAGGGACGCTGCAGAGCGGCCACTCGGCGGCAATGGGGGTCCAGCTCGGGTGGAGAGAGAGAGAGTGGTCGGGGGCGGCGGCTGCGGCCCACACACAGCCATCGCAGGTTCCGGCGGCCTCTGAGAGCGGCGCTTCTTCCGCGGAGAAGTCAGAGGCGGCACGGCTTGGGCGGATTTAACGGTGAGGAGTCTTGCCCGCAGGGAAGACATTGTCAGCGCCTCGCAGAGAGAGCATCCTCCATCGGCGAGGGCGAGTTCCGCATGTTCAAGCCCCGAGACAGAGAGGGCAGATGAGGTGGCGGTCTCCGTCCTTCGAGCGGTGCGCGGCATGAGCCGCAGGAAATGCGAGACATCTTTAAAAGACGCTCACGCTCTTTTGTGATGGAGCAAGTGGAAGTCGTCGGACGGCGTGAGCTCGCTGAGGCGGCTGAAGGTGGCAGGGGCCGGCTTCTTCAGGCTTCTTGCTTGCTAGAAGGTGCCTTGTCACGACGACGGCTTCAGTCTTGCAACGGCAGGCGATTAGATCGCTGAATCAAAATGAATCGTTGTTCCAAACCACGGAGAGTGCTTATATACACTCAAGCCACGCCCCTTTCGGCGGGCTTTGACGTAATAAGCGAGCGTCGTCCGCTCATTGGGGCGCGGGTTCAGCGCCGCTCTCCGATTCGGTCCAAGCACTTCCCAGAAACGAACCAATGAGCCTGCTAGTTAGCCCGCTCTAGGTCCTGCACCTGAGAAGTGCGTTGACAATGATTACAAATTATAAAAATTTTTGGCTTCAATTGTTTGGCAAAGAAGAATCTTTCCCGTGAGCGTAAGCTGAGCTTACGCAATACGAGAGAACCTCTCTAAGAGAACATAGTTATGGATGTCACATTGGATTTCTGTTAATAGATACTCAAATTTCACACATGGCACCTTCAAAGGTGCCATGTGTAAGAATTGAGTTAAAAATATCAACAAAAAATGAGCAACACGTATCAAAAGAATGAGAAGAAATAAGGGTGACGATGTCATTGAAAAAATGTATAGTGCTGCAGAGATATCAACCTGAATTAGCATGCTAATTTACTAGCCACGGCCTGACAGGTGTCATAAAACCAGTTTTGGCTGTGGGAGGCGGTATGCGAGCAACATAACCACCAGCCAAACTGTAATACACGAATAACTTGCACAGCTCTGAGGGCGTACTTGAACCTGATGTCAATCGTGTGGAAAGTACAGCCCACTACTACATTTTAGTTCAGGGAAGAGAGCGGAAGAATGGCTGAAACCCTTGGCAAGAGACCCTTACCACCACCACAACCACCCCGCTGCAGGGGAAAAAAAACATACTCTATAACTCTTTATTTCTTGCCAACTATGTGACATATAATATGTTTATTTAATTGCTTTCCTAAAGGTAAATCTGACATATTTATTCTCCAGCTATGTTATTGACCTCTGCACGCTGATTTTTAAAAATGATTGGTCGATATTATGTATGAGGAATACATTTTGGTAAGTTGTAGTATACTGTATCTTTCAACAGTGTTCGTGTTGTTTTTTTTACCTTTAGCTAGTAGAGATGATTAGTTCACGTGCGCTAGGATCTGTCGTGTAACATTTACAAGCGCCAAAACGGTAGGCCTATTTATTGTTTGAATTGTGTAATAAATTGACAGAATCTGAGAGCTGAGATTTTTTTTAACATCATTACTGAACCTGCTCTATCTAGTCTGTCGGTCTCCGTGTCCTCTTTGTGATTTTTCTGTGCGTGGCTGAAATTGATGAGTGACGTGAGAACTAGACTTGTAGTCAAGAACCGCCTGAAATCAAGACGAGAGGGTATCGAGACCAAGACAAGACCAAGACCAAGACAGACCAAGTCGAGACCAAGACAGACCAAGTCAAGACCGGAGGGGAAAAAAAAACAGTGTTGTTGAAGCTAAGCTATACTTGTAAGTTTTTGTTTTGCATTGCCTGCCTATCTCTGCTGATTTAGAAGTCTCCAAATTAATCCATTCTGCAACTTTTAAATACTTTATTATATTTAAAAAAAAACGAAATTATAAGCTTAAGTGCAGTATCTGAAAGTTGGTTGTTTTGTCGCGTTGGCGGTGCGCTCAAAGTCATCGGTCAGTTGTGCAGTTACCCAACATCTCTTGAATGAAGTTAAAACACGCTCATGTCACTGATATGTGTTTTTTTTCTAAATATTAATACATCAAAAACTGTAAAACTGTAAAACATGATACGTGTTTTTTTTTTAAATCAAGTGATCAAAATGCTTGTTGCCACTGCAAACAATGGCATGGATACGGTGTTTCTCGTGAGGCTCGCGCTTCAATCCGTTGTGGATATCGTCATGGATATTTTTGCATTGTATTGCTGAATCCCCAACTATGTCGGTCTGACCGAGACCACGTAAAAGTGGGGTCTCGTGACACATCAGTGAGAGAGTGTGAAATGTGTCAATATGCGGAGCATAAAGACTATGCCGTTTCTCGTTTGTTACTCTAGAGTAGACCAACTGACTTTCTGGAGGTTTTTTGGTGAACATTACATAATTAAGGCACCTTTAACACAAATAAGCCTAGTTGGATGAGGGTTGGAAAATTTAATACCTTGTCAGATGACGTTTATTACTTTTTAATACTTTTAATGTCCTTCATTTTGGCTAATTTCATTTACTACCTTTTAATACTTTTTACAACCCTGCGGAATCCCTGTCATGGGATCTGATTTTGTTCACAAGTCAATTTTGAATATGCAGTATTTTTAACTAATTATAAAATCATCACAGCACAAACCTGTAGATTTTATAGCGCGTGGAGAAGCCTTGTTGGAAGCGTTCTTTGAACTCAGTGTATTCTGGACAGCGATGGAAGGGCCCTTTATCAGACAGGAGCCAGTCCAGCTGGCCGCTGCTCCGGCCGGAGATGGAAGAGAATGGTGAGGTCTTCTGGTCCAGACGCTCAGCCAGAGCCAGAAACCAGCTCAGTGGGCCCAGAGGTGCCCAGTGCCACAGGAGCATCAAGAGGAACCATCTAACAACTGCAGCTCTCTGCCAACACAACGCCATCCTGCCCCTGGGCACCTGGCGCCAGCATTCTTCTGCCAATCACTTTGACCTGAACAGACAGGAAGAGAAGACGAAGGTTACACTTTGAAGATCAGCATTTTATACATAACAAATTTTCTTTTGTGTGGGATCCTAAAGCAAGTATGTTAATTATAAACTTGATTCTGATTGGTCGACTGCAGCATTCAGCAGTCAGATACTCAGATATAGGAATTTACTTCAATGATTTTATTTTCTAATAATCTCTAGACTGTATATGCGCCAAAACTGAACTGTGAAAAAATCTTCATTTTAAACCATTGTCTCACAGATTCTCAAAGCACATTATTGCAGCAGTATTGGGAAAAATGCAAGTCTGAAAATAATGTTTGACATTTGACCAAGGGCCACAGGGGATGCTTATATTAATGAGTTCACATAGATTATGTAAAGTGCGGACAGACATCGGCTTTGAAAGAGGCGATGCCTTCATGCACCAATGCATAGACTATATCAAACGATTAGTTCCATACAGGGGTTAATTCCATTCCCTGACATTCCTTTAATCCTTCTTCAAATCCATGATAAAAATGAATTTTCTGAAGGACTAAATGCAGGTTTGGATTCTTAATGATGTATGAACAACCTTGCATGCATTCCTACAGTAACTGCAGCAAGGGACTATTTGGTAGTTTTTGTAAAAGGCAATTTGAGATGAACAGATAGTATGAAACATAAAAACAGGTCTTGATACAGGCAATAACCATATACACAGTATCTACGACTTCATGATATGTACAGTAATAAGTTCCATACCCAGTAAAGCCTTCTTCGGCATAATTCATCAAACATGAAATGGCCACCAGGTCACCCATAGATGATTTCCACTTGCCCCATCACTTCCTACAAGAACATCTTTCTTCACTCAGTCGTGTAGTTCTAATATACAAAATGTAATTATCCCTATTCCTTCAGCAAAATATATTTCTTCTAGTCTTCACTTTTTGTTCTTTAATCTTATTGTTTTATAACCCTACAATCCTCTCATTGCCTCATCTTGATATATCAAAATCCATGTAATTGCATTTCCTTTTTTAATATATTTCATCGTTTTTGTTTTTTTTCTTCCTCTGCGATTAATCCCAATGCCTTTTTTTTCTGGTTTAATTTTCTTCTTCATAGTTCTGTAATAAAGTGACCATTTCTAGTGCCATTTCTGTAAGGGAAAATACAAGTAACAGACAGTTTATACAAGTAACAATTTAGCATTGATATTAGTATCCATATAAAATGACTAAATAATAGGGTTGTCAATCAATTAAAAAATATTAAAATTAGTAATGGTATGATTCATTCAATTAATCAATCAAATTTCTCATATGGCCGAAAATCCCCTATTACTGAATTCCTTGTTATTGCTATTTTTTAAATAATCAATTTCATTAAATTAACATAAATTGACAGTCATTTGAACAGCCTATTAGAAGAGAGCAATAAAGTAAAGTCAAATTTAATTGTCACTATGTATATGCACACTTAATTGCTATTTTATAGCAAATGCCAATCCAGATAAAATATAATACATTAAATTAACAGTGCTCAATACCTGATGCATGGCATTTGTACACAGAACGCATTCATCAATGATCCCTGAGAGAGGAAAATGCCATGCTACTTGTCACATTTAAAGTAACAACTTTATCTAAAATATGATAAAAATATGGCCTTTATCATTCACAGAATGCTTTGCTTATTTTTGATTGCAGCTTCAAAAAAAACATGCTTGATAATTACTCTTTTTGCACAAATATTGTTGGTAAAATCAAACAATTTTTCAGCCATTGCCACTGTAAAAAATAAAACCGTATTTTTTGTGGTAAAAAAAAATGGCAGCTGTGGTTGCCAGAACTTTACGGTCAAAAATATGGTAGCAATGTTATTGGTTCACACATGATCTCTTACTGGTAATTTAATGATAATTGACCAGTTGACCGTATGTGTGAAAGGGGCTACTGACTCGCTGTTTGATAGTACCATCACATGCAGTACCATCGCAAATTTAATCTAGCCGTATTGCACCAATTACATGCTGTTTGCCACATTTGAAGGAGCAACAACAGATGGACACTGGTATGGACAACCCTTTATTCTAAAATACCTTGACTGACATTTTGAAATTTGCCTTTCAAATAAACCTAGGTCTAAGTGACACCCCAGACAGCTATAGCAAGTGCACAGTCTTATTGCTCTCTCATTCCCTCTGGAGCCTCTGCCTAATTATAAAATGCATAAAACATTGAAATGCCAGGGAGACAATGGAAGAAATACTGAATTTAGCCCTGACATTTTCATGCGCATCTTGCATAATTTAGGTGCCTTTATATTTACCCTTCCGCTCAGGAGAGAAGCCAGGCACCAGCTGAGAGTATCTGGAATTTAGCATAGGGTTAAAGGGACACCGAGAACACAACACTTGTCCACAACACTTGCATACAAGAGTGGTCTGCAGAGCACACTAGTTCTGAAATCAGCATTGCAGGGCTTGAGGTTCACCTGGAGGCTTTAACAACTCATGATCCAAGAGGCTTAAGATCTAATTGATGAAATAATGATTATGTTGTGGTTTTAGAAACTATCTTGAGGACATGCTGATACAGCTCTTTGTTATTATCAGGGATAAACAAGTCCTGAGAATAGAGATTTTTCAAGGAGGATCTATCTGTCTGTCTGTCTGTCAATCTGTCTATCTATCATATCTATCTGTCTATCTGTCTGTCTGTCTGTCTTAAAAAGTTTTAATTGAACTCCTTCAGAAATGTTTTCAGTCAAAATGTCTTGAGATGCCCTTATTCTGTTCTAGATCACCCCAATATTCTGTATTATGTAAATCTGAATGAAGCTTAATTATACAGAACTTTCTTAAAACGGATTAGCCAACATGTCTTTTAGTCAAGTTTATTTTGAAAACGTGTAGTTTTGCACATCATACTTAAATATTGTCTTGTTGGGAACTGTTATTGTTGGCAGATGGCGATTCCAGCTGTATGGTACGACTATATTATTTGTTTATTAGATATCTGCATAGAAACAACACAACAAAGCTCTAAGAAATTTGGCATAGCTGTTCTTGAATATCATAATTGGTGTCATATTACCTCAAACATTTCAATATTCTTAACAATGTTTATAAAAGAGCATATGACTCATGCTGTGCACCTGCTAGTATTTTGGTAACCTGCTTTCCTTGTTTATCACACTTCATTATTTTCGAAGAATAATGCACCTGCAGCTTCTGGCTTAATGTACTGCACTTTATGGAGCATTTCAGAGGCTCTTTCCTTGTATATAACAGTTATATGAGGGAAAATAACTGTAAAAATGTGTTTAAAGTTTCACTTTCAGTATCCAGTAGTATGGACATTCCCCTGAAAAAAAAAAAAAACCTGATTAAGTATTTTCTTTATGGTTCACCTAAAAATGGAAATTGTGTCATTATTTACTCATCCTCAAGTCGTCACAAATACGTACAACCTTCTTCTGTGGTTAGCATTCTTCAAAATATCTTTTTTGTGTTCTGCAAAATTAAGAAAGTCATATAGGTTTTGAACGGCATGACATGAAGATGAGTAAATAACAGTATGTTTGTGTCTATCCGTTTAAGGATAGCTCACAATTTGCACGATTGAACTAGCAACCTTACTGTTTCCATCACTGAGCTTGAGACAACTATACCAGGGTTTGGTAATAAGGTAGAATTAAAATGAATAACACTTGCAAATATAAAAACGTCGTCATAAACATGTCATCTCAGTATGTTTTGCAGAATTTTTTTTTAAATAAAATCAGGGCTTCAAAAACGTAGACATTGAGCTGGGTTCGTCACTTATTAGGGTCCCCTGGAAACATTTTCGTTGTGTTCAATGCTATTTGCAGCGCGTTTGTGTATTTGGTCGTGTTGTGAAATTTTGCAGTGTGTTTCTGTAGTGTTGTGAGTATTTGGACCATACTTGTGATGTAAAACTGATGGAGATGTTTTCTTAATTTGCAGGTGTTTTTCTATTTGCCTGTGTTTTCTTCAGTCCAGTATCACATTTACGGCCACAATAGTTTAGCTAATAAAAAATAAAAGTTAAAAAAAAAACTTGAAGGTTGAAGTTTTATAGGCCTTACTGACAGAGAGAACAATACAATAATATAGGTGTTACCCAGCTTGCATTAGGTGTTGAATATCTTAGAATTGTAATTCAGAAAATGTTTCATCATTCCAATTCAGATTCTAAATGTACAGTATATCCTGTGAGGATATGGCCAATTCAATTTCTAATAGAAAAACAAAACAAACAAAAACACCACATCATACTTGCTGCATCACATACAGTAATTCCTCCCGAAAAGAATAGTGTGCATCTTCTATAACACCTCATTTTAACCATTCATGCTCTTTCTGTACGTCCATGACCATGGGAACATGATTCATGTTGAGAACCATTTAATTTTACTTAGATCCCAGAGGTGCTGCCTTGCCCTCTGAGCAATCAAAGGCATTTATCCAAAATTGCCTCAACAGCGAGTTTTCAGAATGCCAGTATATGGCTGAAATTCGGCTGCTCTTTAAGTACAACAGATCCAGATGAAATCATTCCCATAGCAGCATCAAATTGTTCTCGATTTAAAGTAGATTTAATATCTCTCAACACGGCAGCCAGAGCTTTCAAATACCCAGTATTGTCAAGTGTCTAGTCTGAGCACAAGGAAGACCTGTTGAGGATATAGGTTGGTTCTCCAGTATGTGTTCTCATCCATTATTCTATGTGAAGCTAGAAATGTTGTGCAGCTGCAGACTTTTACTGAGCCTGAGTGTGTAGAGGAAACGGGTCCACTGCCAAAACCATAAGCCCGTCTGTCCTATTGAACTACTGTGCATCTACTCACCATTCTCTGAACTCAGCAAATCCCCAACACCCACCTTACTCCACCACCATGTGTGCCTGAGGCCCCAAAATACAGCAATATCAAACCAAATATAACCAATATAGCGAAAACGTACAATGAATTTTCTATGCTGCAAATCTATGTCGTTTTTGGAACCCGATCTCATGAAAGTTTGTATTTATAGCACGAATGTCATTTCTCGTGCCATTTATATGGCAAAAACAGTTTTTGCGTCTATATGGTACGCGTTTTTCGCACAAACATTCGCTCGTTAAAAATTTTCGCACATTAAAAAAATATTTCGACCTCACGTTATGTCAATCATGCTTGGACACCGCCTCCGAAACTTTCGTCCGTCATAAAATTAATCGGTATCGGGTTCGATTTTCTGCGTTTTTCGCATCCAGAGCCAGCATTTTGAGAGGTCTTTTGACAATTCAGGGCCAGGGGGAGCTCTAGTTGTTTTGTCTGCCCAGTGCTTCAACCGGGCCGCGTGCGGGGGTGTGTGTGTTTGTGTGTGTGTCCATACCTTAGACATACTGCCAGATCTCCGTTCAGAATCGATTGGTTCACGGAAATTGGTGGTCTTGTTTTTAATATGTGGCTCCAGAATTCGCTAGCAAAGCATCAAACTGTCCCACTGACATTCTGAAGTAAATTTTGAATCGCTAGGGATTAATTTGCAACTCCTTGATAAGGAGGTGAAACTCTCCTTCCTCTCGTCGCAATTTTAGGATTGGATGGACGTAATATTTTCTCTTTCTTCTCTTTTCAATAAGAGAGAGGGCAACAAAATCATCCTCACTGCTTGACGAATCCATTTGGTATTTTTGCGTTTTCCCGCAAATGTTTAATAAATACGCATCGGACTCGGTGTGCAAGGTTTCTATGCGTGACAAATTTTTAGGCTGACGAACACGAAAAAACGCATCCGAAAATTTCGTACTCAGTGTGCAATGGCCTTAATGCAGGACTAATTACTTGCTAACAGTTTGGTCTTTTATTAGTAGGAATAGCCCTACTAATATCAATGCTATTATCTATTGTCACCATTTACCACTAATACCTATCATGCACTTGTGCTCATAGCAGTTGTCAGATTTCACTCGCTCAATTAATATTTCAAGTTTTACTATGGTAACTGGACAGCAGTTTCACCATTTGAACAGAGACTCTTGCTCATTCAAGAGAAATAACTAAAGAGTGAGACCTTAGGGTGTATTATTTTTTATTTCTTTCCACAAAGAGAGCCAACGTTTGAAACAAGAACATTTCTATCTTGCAATTCTTGCATCACGGTTATTGCATCTGTCTTGTTTATTGCATTGGATCTGCCAGAATGTGAGTGTCAAAAAGCCACAAACAAAGAAGAAACTTAAGGTTGTGTATAAACCTACACGTGTGAATGTTTCTGAACAATTTCTTCCCGTGAAAATAATTAAACCGCATTTAATTCCACAAAAAAATATGACCCAGGTGACCATTTTGTAAGATGGGAGATAAATAAATGAAAGCGCATAAATCCTGAAAATGTGTTTAATTAAAACATGCAAGCATGGCGAGTTAATCAGCGAAACAATTATGCGGGTGTGAAAGAGCATTAATGTGAAAGCAATTTCAACAATACCTTGTCGCAGAGAGGTTTTAAATGTCTCTATTTCCCCTGGTTTCACAGACAAGCCTTAAGTCTCAGACTAAATGCATGTTTGAGCTGTTTTAACTGAAAACAACTTGCTCTGGCATATCTTAAAGGGATAGATCACTTTGAAATTAATTTTTGATTTTGTTTTAGTTTTAGTTTACCTCAAGGGCATCCAAGATGTAGGTGTCTTTGTTTCCACAGTATTTTCAATTTTGATATTTTTAGGTCAAACCGTTCTTGGAGGTTTATGGGGTCCACCCTGAGTTCACCTCAAAGATCATGCACAGAGAAGTCCAAATTAAACATGATTTAATGACTCGTAAATGTAAGTTTGATGGCCTAAGACACAAAACAAGCAGTTTTTGTGAGAAAACTAACAGTATTTATATTGTTTTTACCTCTTGTAAGCAAAGCCACGTCCAAGTGATCTGAAGGCACGGGCATTTCGGTCTGCACAAGCGCCGGAAGTGATCTCTCGTGCGGTGGCGAGAAAAAAAATCAACGTTGTCTGTTGATATATCGAAATCATCTTCCATTGCAATTTCCTGTATATCTAAATATGTTTAGATCTTCACAGTGAAGGGTAACACTTCTGAAATCTCTGTGTAAACAATGAGTGACGTAACGCGCGAGATATCAGAGTACTAGGACGTCACTGTGATTACAAGAGGTTAAAACTATATAAATACTGTTCGTTTTCTCACACAAACTGCTCGTTTTGTGTCTTAGACCATCAATGTGTACTTACATTTATGAGTCATTAAATCATGTTTAATTTGGACTACTCTGTGCATGCTCTTTAAGGTGAACTCAGGGTGGACCCCATAAACCTCCATTATATGACTGACAGACAAGAACGGTTTGACCTAAAAATATCAAAATTGAAAATACTGTGGAAACAAAGACACCTACATCTTGGATGCCCTTGAGGTAAGCTAAAACATATCAAAAATTAATTTCAAAGTGAACAATCCCTTAAAAACATGATCTATTCAACAAATGTATTTTACAGCAGGTGTTACTGCATTATGGCGAATTAATAAGTTGTACTGTCTGCAAAATAACAAGCAGATGTTCTCCAAAGGCAACAGGGAAAAAATTCACATGAGGAGTCAAAGCAAACAGCCACAATCACTGGCATTTATTTCTGAATTAGGCACAATAACATATGGATAATTAAGACTCCTCGATGCCTTATTCAGCATACCTGTGCTAGATCATTAAAAACAGTAATTTTTCTGTCTAAACTAGACTCGGATCCCACATCTCAGCTGTCTCATACTGTGCAAGTGTGAAGATTTGTGCACGTGGGGATCAGCGATCTCTTAATGCCTGACTGTCCAGCTGTTGTATCACTATAAACACATTTCAACCTTCCACTGGGTGTAATCGATTCTACATCACACTTTAAAAAACACCATTCCCACACACACACACACCTACTCGCACTCAAGATAATTACCCCGGCTGCTTATTAGATTAACGCCGCTCCATAAAAACACATCTGCATATTGCTCTGATACTATTAGCTCTGTGTCTCATCCTTAAATACATCCTGGCACACTTTGTGCCGGGTCCTCTTAGAGTTTTCATGAGTTTGTTGCCAGAGCCTGTGCAAACTCATTTGGTAATTGAGGGGAAAGCATGGTCCCTTAGCAAACAGACCTCCCACACACCTATAAAACATTCTCTGTGCTAATGAGAGAATGTGCTTTAGGAAAACTGAACACACAGAGGACAACACATCCTTCTGTATACATTCCAGCATTGTTGCCATGGTCACCTCATATGGGCAACCAATTACCGCAAGTGCATGAATCATGATACGCCACAGGTTCTCAAGCGTTTTGAAGAGTGACCGCAAAAAAAAAAAAAAGATCTAAATCTTTCATCTCTGCCTTATTAATATTTGCACCCATTGCATGATAGACTTTTCCTCAAAAATAGCAATAATAAACATCGTCTTCAAGGATATTTGTCTTGTTGTTGTTAATTGAAAAGCAGGCTTATGAAGGGTGAAGGCAGGAACGCAATTTATGTCACAATAGTTTGGACTGTAAAACTCATCTAATTTGAAGGGAACCATGGCAACTGTGTCAATTAAAGGGGAAGGACATGAAAAACATGACACGCTCCAAATGTTTTATAATACAATGGGATCCAAAAGTCGGAGATAGGCTAACATTGAAAATCTGAGATCCCAAATCTGATTAAACCCTGGAAATATAGTTATTTTTTTAATTATTTTTTTTTGGTAAGACAAAAAATGGTAGCATTTAAATTAACAAATTTAAGTCAATGTATATTAATATTATTTTAAAAAACATATTATTAACAAAAAAACTTGTCTTCTGAAGATCTTTTGGGTTTGGAACGAGGTAAAGGGTTATTAATGTCAGAATTTTCTTGTTTGGTTCAACTAATCCTTTAATTTAAGCAATAGTTATTTCCACATCCTCTAATCATTAATTCATAGCGGTGCCTCTGTGATGGAGGAATACTAAATTGCGTCCAGCCAACCATATAATTGTAGCTGTTTATTAATTGTAACAAATGTAATTAGTATCTTAACACTCTCCAAATGATTCCTCTTTTTTCTGTTATGGGAATATGCAGGTTGGTTTTTCACACATAGATAACACAACCACAATTTAACCTAATGTGTTAGAAAGCTTTGCACATTTAAATAACCGCTGCTAAAATGGAGTCATGTCTTTGGATAGAGTAGACAGTCAAAACATCAGTGTACTTGCTCTCTCAGCTCAAGCATTATGCTTTTACTTTCAGAGTATTGTTATATACTTGAATAGCTGAAAAAGCGCTTCATTATGTAGAATGTTGCTTTTTCTTTGAATGGTCTCCATAGCATTTGAACTCTTGATATAGGAAGGGGAGGTGGAGGGGAAAGGATAAGAGGAAAGAGTGGATCGATGTGAAACCATTATACAAACACATTCTGACCTTCAGACACACAACGATATACACTACACTTAAGTGTGTAAACACTTTTTGTACAGCATATCCCTCATGCCATTTTTCCATGTGTGATGTAAGTTGTCTGTTTTCTTGCTTTTGACTGAGCAAGAGTTCTTGGCTTCTAGGGTAATGTACTCTGGCAGACAGGGTGATTGCAAAGCTCCATATGCATGTGTGTTAATGAGTGAAGACAGATGTAGTGTGCAGAGACTGATCAGGGGCATCGGGGTCCTCAGATAGTCAATAAATCTACCACAAAGCAGTAAGAGGTCCATTACCCTCCAGCAGCAGATAAAATCCCCCTAAAGATTGTTCTGGAAAGATTTTGACCCGTGACCCTGTTTATTGGGCTTTCACTGATTGAATCAGAATCACAGAAGACTAAAAGCTCAAAGTGACTATTTGACTATACAGGACAATTGCTAACATGAATGTATACGTAGATGCCTATTTTCAGTGTAGTAAAATATTATGGATTTCTATTTAAAGGCACACTATGTAGTTTCTTTTTTTGTTCTGTAGTCAAAATGAGTCAAGACATCATCATTCCTTCTTCCAAAAGATGTTTTTGTCTTACCCTGATTCACTAAGACAATTATAGGCCAAAGTGTTTGTTTTAGACCTGACAGGATGGCTTTCGCAGGAAATTGCATACATGCGTTACTCGCCCGTGCGCCTCATCATATCCGTAAATAGAGAAGGAGCGAGAAAGTTGACATGGAGCAGCTAAATCTCGAACTTCCAGAAAATCAGCTGTTTAAAAAACAAACAAAAAAAAACAAAAAACAGAGAAGAGTCTTCCGGCAAAAAAAGAATGCAACAGAGCTTTTAATAAAAGGAGAATCAACATTGGCTTGGCTTTTTTAAAAGTTGAAAAAAATAAAATGTTTTTTTACTCAATAAGTGAGGAAGGTATTTTATTGAACAGATATACTGCAGCTCTCTAACAGATTTCATTGCAAAACATTATCTATTGTGAAGGGTCATATTCCGCACAATCACACAGAACCGAAGGGCAACCAAAACGATGTTCTACCGCATGCAGTTTTGTTTTTAACTGCTAGAGGGCCAAAAGTTGCATAGTGTATCTTAACTTGAAGCTGCACAATGTTTTTAAGACATTTATTAATATTATTATTGAAAATGCCTTATATTGCTATCTTACATGTATGTTTGTTCAGCTCTGCTACTTGTGCACACATCAACTCGCCATACAGTCGGCTCTATCCGATTATACCTTATATATTATGTTGTTTAACAATCCGTGGAGTATTTTATGAGGTTAGTGAATCTGAATTATGTCTCATCCCAACCCCATGCACACTCAGTGTTGCTTTAGCTGTAAAACAAATTTACAAGATAGTTTATGCTTCTCTTTCAAAAAAGCAGTTAGCTACACTAAGCTACAAACAAAAGTGAAATAACTATACATCATTTTAAGGGAGTGATATATTTTTTAAATGTACATTACAGTTCATTTTTATTTGAATTATTTTAAACAAATTAATACTTTTATTCAGTGGGAATGTATTAAGTTGATCAAAACAATGAAGACATTAAAGGCATTTATGTTACAGAGATTTCTAGTTCAAATAAATTCAACACTGATAACAATAATAATCATAGTAATAGCCTAATAATAATAAATGTTTCTTGAGCAGC
The DNA here is from genome assembly GCA_030378365.1 of Hybognathus amarus. Classification (NCBI taxonomy): domain Eukaryota; kingdom Metazoa; phylum Chordata; class Actinopteri; order Cypriniformes; family Leuciscidae; genus Hybognathus; species Hybognathus amarus. Next base: position 423,614 of record JAQIUQ010000047.1, on the reverse strand, counting down.
AAATTAGCATATGAGAATGATTTCTAAAGGATCATGTGACACTGAAATGTGACATTGTAGTAATGGCTGCTGAAATTTCAGATTTACCATCACATGAATCCATTATATTTAAAAATATAGAAAATAGATGAATAAATTGTAATATTTAATAATTTTACTGTATTTTAGTGTACTGTATGTTGCCTTGGTGAGTGTTACTCATGTACTGTATGCTAATTATTTTTTAATTGCATGATACACGGACTGTGTGAATTAACTGAATTTGCTTTCAGTCAGTGAAAACATGATATTGTGCTTTGTTCTTTAATCAGCTCACACTGCCTACATAGGACTGTATTGAAAAAGTGGAATGTGGTTGCATTTATGTAAATACTTTTTAGAAACATAAATTGAACATAAATTCACTGTCCCGTTCTGATTTTTGGCAGTGATGCATTTGCTCGGGCCAGTGGGGTTTGATTCTAGCATTTGCTTTGAAACTTGTGCACCATCAATCATGTATATTTGCATTCATTCATTTAGCAGACACTTTTATCCAAAGCGACTTGCAAATGAGAAATACAACAACAATTCATCCAAAGGAGACAGTGACATTAGGAAAGCTGAAATGCAAAGTTCCAACAGTGCTCAGAGTGAGAAACAAGGGATAAATATATATAAATATATAGAGGGAACAACAGACGATTCTCCCCTGCCTGTTCTGCCATCAAGTCTTATTGTCTAAACTTCCCCTGTGCATCTAAGCAAGCATAAAATTATACTAATAATAGACACTATTGTGTCCGGTCATCATCAGACACAATACTGTGTATTATTGCCCTGATCTCATTGTTAATATGTAGGTATCAATATGTTACATTTACAGGTAGCCTACAATGTATGTTTTTGTAAATTTAAATAGATGATGAAATGTACTATATGGACGTTTTGACACATTTTACACGTGAAACATTACATATTTAAAGCTAAATAAATATGTAAAAAAAACTAAAATATTTTTAAATCTTTTATATCAAAAAATAATTTGTGTTGCCTAATTACCCTTTTATAGTTTTATAGATGCATATTAGATCCCTTAACACTACCCCGAAACCTAAACTTAACCATTTTATAGAGATAATAAAAAGAACAGTCTATATAAAAATGCAATGAACAGAAATGTTAAAGGAAATGACAATTTTAACAATAATTACTACATTTTTAAATATTTATATTATTGCTATATATATATATATATATATATATATATATATATATATATATATATATATATATATATATATATATATATAGCAATAATATAGCATTATCACTCCTACCTATAGAATCTGTCCATAACCATTTCTTAAATCTATGTACAGTTATAAATAAAACAAAGCACATGTAATCACAATCATGAATCACAAACATGATCACAATCATAGTCTAAATGACAATTTGTTGCAGACACGGTCCTCTTTGGCAGTCTATAATAGTTTTATATGAGGTACAGATCAGAATTCAAGTTATTAATCGCTGAAAATATTATCCCGATCCACTAGTTTAGGTTCAAACGCACATCAGACCGAAACACGACATGTAGCAATCGTTGACGAAGCAGGCGAGAGCCAATGGCTGAATCCGAAATCACCCCCAAACCCTCATTCACTAGCCTATTCCCTATGGTATTTTAGTCCACTAATACTGTTCACTTAAAAGGAGTAAATTAGGAGTGAGCAAATTCAGACAGTCGTTGAGCGTACATCGGTTGTACACTCGTTATTGCAGTGCAATGTGAGATTGAACAAGTGCACATGATAATGTCCACTATGGATTCGGCCACCACTACAAATGGCTATTCTTTCAATAAACGTCCTATTTGAGGATATGGGGGGATTTAGGATTCAGTCAATGAGTGTTTGATAGCACTGCTGTAAAACGTGTCGTAACGCCTCCCTGAGGTGGCAGTTTTTGTGAGATTTGATGTTGATGGACCCCTGCTGAAAATGGAGATAAAGTTCAGATAATTAACACGAGTGAAGAGCACTCAGCATTCAACGAAAAGAGGTGTATATATATATTCAGCAATCTCACCTCAATTCATTGACAGTTTGCAGCATCCCTCCACTCCCCTTCTCCACACTTAAGAGAGGGGGGAGGGAACTCTGGGTTTGGGCCGAGCTCGGAGCCCTCCCTTTGGACAGCACACCAAATACGTGTTAAACTCCCTCTAATTGTAAGTGTGAACTCGTGAAACGAGTTTGCATCAGAAGTCACACTGAACAGTGTGTCATAATTTCAAATTAAATAAAGGAGTCAGCTGAGTTAAGTTTGATTGAAAATATAATATAATAAATACAAAAGAATCAACTGATTAATTTACGAGTTCTATATTAGATTTAAAAAAGGATTTGTTCGTAAACATTGGTTTATCTGTAGTGTGTTCATGGGAACTAATTTGTATTTTAGTGCTTTCAATATTGTATGTTTCAGTGTATGGCAATGTCAGTAATTGTACACTCTTTACGCAAAAATACCCACGGAAAGCTCATGACAATACAGCAGTGTGCCTGATAGACCAACTGGACAAAACTTTGCACCGTTAGTTAAGTAAACCGTTAGTTAGTTAAGTAAACCTTTTGGAGCTGCAATTTTAGTGTACGGACATATCTTTGTTGGTCATACATTTGTTCATGTTTTGTTCTCCCGCATCTGAGCATAATTTGGATTTTGGTTGTGCACACCTCTTTTATTTTTGATATTTAAATTCATGTCATATGCTATTCAATATATTTAATTGAAAGATTTATGAATGAAACATCTTTGCTGCTGTGAAAGCATCTGATCAATTACCAAGTCGTCTCTTGATTTATGTGTTCTGAAGTTTGTGTCACCCTTTTAGATTTTATGGTCCTTCAGGACATTTATCATGTCCAATGTGAGTTAACATTTGAAGCTTTAATAAGACCTGATGTTATTGTTCTAGCTTGAGTCTATTCCTCTGGCCTGAGGTAGTTGGAGCAGCTGCACAGCACTACTTCTGCTTATCAGGGTATAACACTAGTGTAGTTAAGAGTCAGTTAGTGTCACACAGACAAACTTTTATCGACATAATGTCAGTCCAAATTGCATTTTATTCTAGCTAACAATCTCCCACTTTAACAGAAAGACACATTTAACTGACATGCACAGTGACCAATTAGTTCTTTTTTAACATATTTTTGTGGATTATCTGATATTATTCAAAAGTAATAGGTACTAATATTGTCAGGAATTGCATGTACAGTGTCTGAAACTAAAGTTTCAATGTCACTAACCTGGCAAACCTTGACAAACAATCACTGCACTAACCTTGTAAATGCAATTTTTGGCAAATCTTTTTTTTTTTTTTTTTTTTTTTACAAGAGAAGCAATGCAAAACAGCCACAGATTGATATTTTCCTTTGGGGTTTTATAATGTTTTATTTATTTATTTATTATATATATATATATATATATATATATATATATATATATATATATATATATATATATATATATATATATATATATATATTTTTTTTTTTCATTTCTTTTCATTTCTGAGTGAAATAAGGCCTGTGCTAAACATAACTTGATGAAATATTAATACATATTATACAATATAAATAATATTTATTGATTGGATATAGAATGATTGTAGATTATTTTATAAACCATTTTATTTCTAAAATTAAATAACTTTTTATATTGCTAAGTACTAAAGCCAAGCCAAATTATTTATTTAACTTTGTATTAAGTTAAATTTTTCACACCTATTAAAAGTAATGTTAGATTAATTGGGTACCAGTTTAAAAATCTCTGGTGTAGTTAATTGTTTTTCTTTTAGTCACTAAGACTGTAGCTGGTGGTTTTAGCCAACGCTTCCCATTTCTGTGTCAATATGCTTCAGAAGGTCAGTGGCTGGACTGTAGGAGTCAGTTTGCCAAAGTACAGCTCAGAGTAAATCACCAAATGCAATTGTGAGATCATTTGTTGGCATAGCAGCTGCAGGGTAAAATACTTCTATCGAGCAAGCCATCATAGGCAATGCTGTGGGAATATGAAATTTGGCAGAGTTTCGCACCATCCGTATTACAGATTAAGTAAGGCGCCATGAACTCTTTTCTGTGTCAGTTCTGCGGTACGTTTCCATCGGAAGCAGCCTAAAGCCACTGTCATATAAGTTCTCTATCACCACAGATCTCATTTCTCACACATTCAAGTATGGGGTGCACTGTAGGCACACTGCAGAAGTCAAAAGTATGAAAGTCAGAGGAGATGATTGACAGGCTTAGATGGATCAGATAGATTAAACGGGTCAGTTTTGATCACTCTAAGCAGCAACATCCACTCTCCACTCATCCTTTCCAGTGAAATACCCATACACCTGTTGGGCAAAACTGGCACCAGAAAGCTAATTCCTCTGGAGTTTGTGGCTGATATTTATGAGTGCTAGGTGATGGTGTACAGTACTTCCATCTCCCTCACAGGCATGCTGGGGTTAATGATGACCGCATTACAGAGAGGTTTATCAACAGTAGGCTACTGTGCTTCTCAGATATCGTCAGTTAATTTGTAGAGTGCATTAGGCTGTTATGGCACGGGTGAATACATTTGCCAAGCTGGAAGGGCGGATTTATTCTACATTTGTTTGCCTTTTCTATTAGACCATGTGAATGCATTTGGCTTGCTATCCTGGAACATAAAACAACAATTGTGCTGGCATTGAAAAATCGTTACGGTGACCAGTGGAATAAAGTGGTTATTTGGCTTCTCGCTCTGTAATGAGTGGAGGGCGTAGCACTTTTAGCTTTCAGAGGGTTAATGGATAAATGCTTTTTTTTCTGTTGCATGTGGGTCGTTCCATCAGGGTCAATGAACATTAATGATCGAAGGAGCTGTGAAGCATGCATCATGGAAATGCACTTTAGCTGCTAACACAGATTTCAATACGTGGCTGTAGATCAGAAAAGTGGAATGCGTTGTAGATCAGAAGAAATCCATTACTGTGGATATGAAGGCATGGGATGTAATGGGTAACAGAGTAGGGGTTCAGGTTTCTCTCTTTTGGTCTCTATCGTGAGGTTAATAAATCAACAGTATTTGAGGCATAATATTCATCATATTATGGTTTAAGGCATTATGCTTGTTATGGCAACAAAATTGTACAATTCAATATAAATTTATACAGAAATCATTAGAGATTTGATCAAATTTAAATCATGTTAACAAGCATAATGTTTTATATGTGTTTGCTATAGAAGCAGTGAGTATTGGATTGACTTCCATTGTGGTGTTTGCACCTATTCTGAATCCATGCATGTGCCCAGGATACCTTCTTGATAATACACAGGTTGCATGGAAACCTTTCAACTGCAATATTACGATGTTGGATCAATACACGTGCATGGTTATAGTGCATCACACCAGAGGGACTGCAGCCAGTGTGCTGCTTAGTCCACAGGATCCACAGACAGCTCCTCATGCCAAGACCGTTCCATTGTGTCTGAAAACCCCAAAAGCTTTTATCACTCTAAAATGGCCTTGAATAATAGTTCACCCAAATAATTTATCCTTCTAATGTCATTTAAAGGGGTCATAAAATGGTACATGCACTTTTACAAGTTGATTATACTGAAATGTGTTGGCAGTGCCTGTTCACAACCATCATATAATGATAAAAATCCATCCAGTGTTTTTGTTTTAATCTCCTTATATGTTTCCTCTGTCTTAAATCGAGCCGTTCGAACGTGTGACGTCACGGTCAGATGCCCCTCCCACAATTATTGATTGACAACAGAGTTTCAACATAGACGTGCTATGAGCGAGATGTCATCGAAGTCCGTCATTGTTGATACACTTGAGCAGAATGGCGTCTAAGCGATTGTGGTGTTCTCTTCTTGGGTGTAATAACGAACACAGCAGTCATTTTGAAGTTCCTAAATCCGAAACCGCTGAAGACACAGTGGCACAGAGTTTTGTTTTCGAAGGGAATATTCCCCACAATCAACGACAATGTGTTTGCGCGAATCATTTAATTATTTAATTAATTAATTCAATCATCTAATTACTCCTGGACATCAATGCCATAGAAATATACAGAGCGACCGTAAAACAGGAAATTCAAAGACAATATTTTAAAGATGGCTGCCGCTGCGCCTTTGTTTCTCTGGTGCATAAGGTCTATAAACCATAGATATATATGCAATAAACCCAAGAGCACAGCAGCACGCACCGCATACACACTGCACAAGGAGATGTGTGAAACAGGTGTAAAGGCCATTGCACACTGAGTCCGAAATTCGCATCCGAAATTTTCGCACGTTAAAAGAAAAATTCGAGCTTACGTTATGTCAATCACGCTTGCAAACCGCCTCCGAAACTTTTGTCCGTCATAAAAAAATTTGGATCGGGTTTGATTTTCTGCGTTTTTCGCATCCACAGCCAGCATTTTGAGAGGTTTTTTGACAATTCAGGGCTGGGGGTGCTCGTCCTATGGAGCTCGTTCCGCACATCATTGCACATAGGCTATGCGCAGGCTTTCAGTTTCAGTTTTCAATTCGATCAAGTGTTTATGTTCTCTTCTCTCGATAGGCTTATGAAAGGAATAACCTCCCCTTTCAATCAGATTGAAATTTCGGATCGATTAATGTGTGATTGAGCCACCAATTCGATAACTAATGTATTATTTGGGTACAATATATAACCTGTAGCCTATACAGCTGTTCTGTCTGCCCAGTGCTTCCACCGAGCAGCGCGTGTGCGTGTGTGTCTGTGTCCATACATGGTCCATACATGGTCCATGCCTTAGACATACTGACAGTCTCTGTTCAGAATCGTTTGGTTCACGGAAATTGGTGGTCTTGTTTTTAAAATGTGGCTCCAGAATCGCAAGCAAAGCATCAAACTGTTCCACTGACATTCTGAGGTAAATTTTGAATCGCTCGGGATAATTCGCAACTCCTTGATAAGGAGGTGCTTCCTCTCGGCACAATTTCAGGATTGGATGGACGTAATATTTTCTCTTTCTTCTCTTTTCAAGAGAGAGGACAACTAAATCATCCTCATTGCTTGACGAATCCATTTTGTATTTTTAAGGTTTAATAAATACGCATCGGACTCAGTGTGCAAGGTTTCTGTGCATGACAAATTTTTAGGCTGACGAACGCGAAAAACGCATATGAAAATTTCGTACTCAGTGTGCAATGGCCTTAAGGCTTGTAAACACAGTGATACAAACCATTAGGATGGCATTGGTTTTACCATATCAAATTGACCCCAAGTCCTCATTCTTTGTAGGTATGTATGTAGGTTAGTGCAGGAAGTCATGTAATTACTGACGACTTGTTTACAGGCAGTTCTGAATCTGTATGTTCTTTTGGAAGACAATAACTCTATTTATCATGCACTCATAGTCTGAACTTCAAACTTTGAAGATCTTTACATTCATAAACAGCTATTTTACTCCCAATGTTCAAAGCATAATATATGGGCACTTTAAAATATGAATTGCAGTGGTTTTCCTTACAACATTAGTTAGTGACCATGTCAAGCTTCAAAAAGACCGAAAAAAAGCACAACAGTACTATTAAAATATAAAGCAAAATATAGTTAATATTCTCTTTTTCTGTTCCACAGAGCAAAAATGATGTGGGCGAAAGTAATAATGGAATTTTACATTTTGAGTAATAAGTGTGTATGTAAATGTGTCTTTGTAGTTGTGTTGAAAGTGTTGTTTTCTCCCCAGTTTGTTGATCAGCTAACACTCAATTACACCCACCAATCAGTGGGTGTTATTTTCCATGCATCCTCCCCAATGTTTAGTTCTCCAGACAGGCGCTAGACCCATCAGAGCTATGTTTCTATACTCTCTGTTTGTTCAGCTAGCAAACAACAGCGTCGAGGTCCCTGCATGCAAAGGCGAAACCGGCATGCAATGATGTTTGAGGGGGTGGAAGAGCACTCGGCTGAATGATGGACCATTTCCCAGCTCGTACTGGCAGTTCTCACATCACTAGTCCTCAAAAGATAATGACATCCAGCCCATTTCGCATATTGGCTGCTGGTTTTCATGCCTCTATACATCATAAGCCACTTTACCCTCTGCCCCATGGGCAACCATTGATAATAGCTTTAAAACTTAAAAAAGAGAAAAGGGAATTGTAGCCATTTTTGACTTTTATTCCAGTTATGCAAGAAAGAGCACAATGGATGTGGATGCTTTAGATCATACTAAAGGTGGGAATTAGATGGTTACTTGTAAGATTCATACTTAAATATTACCTCATTTTCATCTCCTTCTTGCTTTCATCTGTGTATGAAATCTGATTGTATGTGTATTACATTCATATTTCAAAGCATGAGAAATAAGAAAGAAAACCTTGTGGTGTTCACTTGTCACTGCATTTGTGAAAATATAATTCAATTCTCGTTGGGATTTCAAGACTGAATGCTTCACAAAGCTAATATGGATGAAATGTCAAGTTGTTAAGGGAGACAATCAAACTATACATTCTGTTGTGAAAAGATGAAAACATTGAAAAGACTTTCCATCTGGAACAATCCAGAGTGATGCGGTGCCAAGGGCCCATGGTAGTTGATTTTGGCACATAGTTGAGGTGGGCATTTACCTTAATATAGGCAAGCCATTAGGGACCAATTTCAACCCTGCTGACACAGCCTAACTGACTAAAACAGTTCCCGACTTGCAGCATGAAGTAGTGCTACCATTATTGTATAATGCATTATGCCTGTAATGGTCTTGCTGTAAGAATGTGAGCTTTGCTATTCTGGTTCGCGGAGCCAAGGTTTTTTAATGATTTGGGAATTCAGACTCAGACAATATGACAATTCTGATAAAACTTGAGATGATCATTAGTTTCGAATGCATTTTAAATCCTAAACATGAAATGTTTATTTCATGATGTTTTATGTTTTAAACAGGAACTGGTGAACCATCTGGTATAATATTGTAAAATGTATTTATTTATTGGCATAAACCTGATCTTGTTTGTGTTGAGAGAAGACTGAGAAACTCTACTGACACCCTCTTTATTGCATTTCAATTCACACTTGGTGGACCAAATGCCTCTCAGACACACATTTCATCATCTCTGCCCAGTGTGCCATGGGGGTCTTGTATAGTTCTGACAGACGGCATGCCAAAGTGTGAGCTAAGCCAAGGCTAGCAGATGCTGACTGGATGAGCACAACTGAACACAACTGAAATCCAGACCCCTACACGAGTGTCTCTTTTCTAATGATCCAAGTTATTGTGGCCGTACCATAGCACAGTAATGGTAGGTTGCTAAATAATGAAAGGAAAGGAAATGCATCTAGACCCAACGTCTAGAAATTAAGACTGCTTAAAATCAATCACAGAAATACAACGATGGCCAATTGGACAGGGATGCAAATTGCTACACTATGTATTTAGCAAATTGCTGCAGGAGACTTTCTCCGGCGAGTGAATTTATACCCGGTAAATGGTGGATTGAAGTTAGGGTCTTTAATTATGTGTGGAGGAAGAGCATGTTCAGCAGTCAGGGTGAGGGAATCGACTAAAGTGCACAAGGGGAAGGGGAAGAATAATGCTGCTGACACTGTGCCCTGGAGCAACAGAGAAGTCCATACCTCAATATTGGCCCTCTGCATCATTCCGCCCCACCTCAGCCTGTATTCAACCTACTGACAGCTAATACACATTTGGCAATTGGGCTTATGGGACAAGGCTGCTATACCGTAGCATACAAAGAGCGAGCAGGCTATATGTATACACCATAAGGCTGGTTGTAATAGGGGGTATTGCTTTAAATCAGGTAAACGAAAAATCTCAGTGGAGACTGCAACATTTTTGTGTTACCATGCTGTGGCTGTGAAGAAAGGAAGAGGGTAAAAAATGGTTGTTTCTCTCAAATGTCAAATAGAAAATAAAGATAACAACCTGCTAAGCAATTTCTGCAGTATTTGATGCAGCTGGTATATATATTTTTTTCACAAAATGATTTCCATTTCAGACAGAATTGAGTACTAGAGGGCTTGCCGTGCTTGCCGCTCGTGAACCTGCATCTCATAGGAAACACAGCTGATGGAGTGTCCATTTGCATGAGAGAGAGGTTACAGCGATGAGAGCGGCTTTATAGAGATTGAATATTTTTTGCTCAGAGTCGATAGGTTCAGTGTTATACAATCTTCTCAGTTCTGTAACCTTTTGTCTCAACATCACACATTTTTTGTTTCAACATTCCTCCTGGTACTTTTTATCTTAACATGCATGTGGTATACTGAACCTCGTCAGCGTAGAAATGTCTGAGAGCATTCCTCTCATTAGCATACTTTGTTCATAGCAATCACTGTTTTGGCTTCTCTCCGTTGGGCTCTATCTCACACTCACACAGAGAAATATTTGTTAAAAACGCTATGTCATAAGTATTCTCAGGATGATCTGAAAGAAAATGTAGACTCTCTCTGACCTTCCTTTGTGCTTATCTTACATAATGCCATGACCTTTTCAAAGACTGTCTTTATAAAGTTGAGTACTGCGTTGTCATTCAACTTTACTGCGGATATTGAGTACATCTTTTAAAGGGGCACTTGGCAACTCTAGTCATTTCTTCGCTGATTTTCACTTTTGTTGTAGCATGTTTTCTCATCAAGTTATCCCTACAGCTGTGTGGGGTATATTCCACAACACTGTCATAAAAACAACTCACTTGCGGCACCTTCCTCATGCTTTCTACCGCTACTCATGTGCATTTGTTAATATTCGGAGCCGGCCAACTTATATCATGTGGAGCTTTGTCTACTGAGTGGGCAATACATCATACACAGTATCATAGAATTATGTTAAATTGCCATAAAACAGTTCTGCGTTTCTCGCTCGTTCTCGCTTCACAAGACTTCTATTTCCAACTTAGATGTTAGTTGGTTGGTTTTCCGCCTAGGTACGCTGGGGGAGCGGGGCGCTCCAGAACATGTTATTAAACCATTAAAATTATTTCTAAACAGTTTTATTTAGTTGGAATAGTTGCCAAGTGCCCCGCTAATGTTCTGAGCAGTTTTTCAGAATACATGCACTATTATTGTAAGTAGGGAGATACAGTCTGATTTAATTTTCCTGAGGAAAAAAAAAATGATTCTGAAAAGATGTGTTTTTAGAAGCTTATTCTCAAGATTTACCACAGTGCATTTCTGTTTGAACTATGGGCTACATCATTTTATTGAACTACGATTTGCAATTCAATTTGAAAACCCATTATAAACAAAAATGGTTTTCAAGGTTTGTACAACATTTTTTAACACACTTTAACCTCTGACTACACAATTGTCATTTTTTAGAAGCAAATCATCACATTGAGACTGAAGACTGAAGTATAGCTGCTGGAAATTTAGCTTAACCATAACATATATTACATTTGAACATATATATTCTAATACTACTATTTCACAATATTACTGTTTTAGTGTTTTTGATCAAATTAATGCAGTGAGCAAGAAAGACTTCTTTCAAAAATACAAAATTTACTTAATTACTCCAAACAATAAAAAGTGTATGTACAGTATAGATTCAATTAAAAAATATATAAATATTTATAGGTTAAAGGTGCCGTATGGAATAATTGAGGTAAAATATCCAAAAAATGAGCTACATGCATCAAAAGAATGAGAAGAAATAAGTGCAATGATGTCATTAAAAAACTGAAAAGTTATAGTGCTGCCGAGATATCAACCTAAATTAGTATGCTAAATTACCAGCCCCGGCCCGTCAGGTATCGTAATACCAGTTTCGGCCATGGGAGGCGGTATGCGGGCAGGCAACATAAACACCAGCCAAACTGCAGTACACGAAAGTCACGCCGGCTTGTGTGTGTACTTGAACCTGTCAGTTGTGTGGAAATACAGCCCACTACTACATTTCAGTTCAAGGAAGAGTTCAAAAAATGATTGGTCGACATTATGCATGAGGAATACATTTTGGTAAGTTATAGCATACAGTATCTTTCAACAGTGTTCGTGTTCTTTTTCCATTAGCTAGTAGAGATGATCGGTTCACGTGCGCAAGGGATCTGTGGTGCAACATGTACAAGCGGCAAACGGTATTTATTGTTTGAATTGCGTAATGAAATTGACAGAATCTGAGAGCTTATCTAACCTGCTTGCTAAGTGTCAATTGCATGTGTATCACGGTGAAATCGTGAGAGTTGGCAGCTCTGAATGGCGCTAGCTTTCTCAACATCAGTGAATTCTCTCTGTCAAATTAATTCAAACTAACAATAAAAGTGTAATATGAACAAAACGAATACCATAAACTTCAAATAATTGCCCAGGCTTTTATTTTCCCATATCGTTGAAATGCACCAGCTTGTTTTTAAGACAAGCGTCTATGAGACGGTCTTCATCATTTAGTGTTGAGATGTTGTTCATTGAGTCTCTACAAATCTCCAAATGCTCCACGTGAAACTGCGGTCTTCCAACCTTTTACTATCGTGTCAAATGATTTGAATAATATGTGCGAGAAAGACAGAGCAAAACAGCGCTCGTTTGTGTTGTTTGAAGACGTGAGAGTGTGCGCAGCCGCAGCACAACTCAGTTTCTGGAGGTATACTGCCCCCATCTGTTATGGAATATGGAATATGATTAGATTTTATATGCAAGATGGCACCTTTAATAAATAATGATTCATAAATAAATTGATGAATATATCTAAATCACTGTATAAAACTTACAACTCTTTTTATTTTAAAATAATAGTTAAAAAAGCATTAAACAAATCAAAGCTAGTTTATTTTTAATAATATAAATATTTAACTTCCTGCCCACTTGTTCATTTAAAATGTTAGTGGTTTATATATGTATATATACTTACCGGCCACTTTATTAGGTACACCTGTCCAACTGCTCGTTAACACTTAATTTCTAAGCAGCCAATCACATGGCGGCAACTCAGTGCATTTAGGCATGTAGACATGGTCAAGACAATCTCCTGCAGTTCAAACCGAGCATCAGTATGGGGAAGAAAGGTGATTTGAGTGACTTTGAACGTGGCATGATTGTTGGTGCCAGAAGGGCTGGTCTGAGTATTTCAGAAACTGCTAATCTACTGGGATTTTCACGCACAACCATCTCTAGGGTTTACAGAGAATGGTCCGAAAAGAAAAAACATCCAGTGAGCGGCAGTTCTGTGGGCGGAAATGCCTTGTTGATGCCAGAGGTCAGAGGAGAATGGCCAGACTGGTTCGAGCTGATAGAAGGGCAACAGTGACTCAAATAACCACCCGTTACAACCAAGGTGGGCAGAAGAGCATCTCTGAACGCACAGTACGTCGAACTTTGAGGCAGATGGGCTACAGCAGCAGAAGACCACACCGGGTTCCACTCCTTTCAGCTAAGAACAGGAAACTGAGGCTACAATTTGCACAAGCTCATCGAAATTGGACAATAGAAGATTGGAAAAACGTTGCCTGGTCTGATGAGTCTCGATTTCTGCTGCGACATTCGGATGGTAGGGTCAGAATTTGGCGTCTACAACATGAAAGCATGGATCCATCCTGCCTTGTGTCAACGGTTCAGGCTGGTGGTGGTGGTGTCATGGTGTGGGGAATATTTTCTTGCCACACTTTGGGCCCCTTGGTACCAATTGAGCATCGTTGCAACGCCACAGCCTACCTGAGTATTGTTGCTGACCATGTCCATCCCTTTATGACCACAATGTACCCAACTTCTGATGGCTACTTTCAGCAGGATAATGCGCCATGTCATAAAGCTGGAATCATCTCAGACTGGTTTCTTGAACATGACAATGAGTTCGCTGTACTCAAATAGCCTCCACAGTCACCAGATCTCAATCCAATAGAGCATCTTTGGGATGTGGTGGAACGGGAGATTCGCATCATGGATGTGCAGCCGACAAATCTGCGGCAACTGTGTGATGCCATCATGTCAATATGGACCAAACTCCCTGAGGAATGCTTCCAGCACCTTGTTGAATCTATGCCACGAAGAATTGAGGCAGTTCTGAAGGCAAAAGGGGTCCAACCCGTTACTAGCATGGGGTACCTAATAAAGTGGCCGGTGAGTGTATATGTTTATAGGTTTATATATGTATGTATGTAATTGTTTTAATTGATAAATGCTAGTTTTGTTAAGACATTCATCTTAAGGCACATCTTTATTTGTTTACAAAGCTAATTTGCGAGTATTTAAGTAAAAGACAGATTTTTTTGGCTTAGTAAAATATCATGCAAAACTCAGTTGTGTCCAAACTTTTGTGTGGTCAGTCATGTATACTATAGATCTTTATTTTGAGCTATCCCCCATAGCCTACCACATAATAGTTGGCCAGCAGCCTTTTGCAAAACTCCTGGACTGTGAAAGCAGAGTCAAGTCTGGACCATGCAGAGAGCCATGTGAATTCCAATAAGATGAATGGGAAGACAGTTGCAAGAGCCATTTAATCTTGCTCACATTCAGCTTAATCCTACTGAGGCTGATTTATGCCTGTAGGCATTGTGGGAGAGGAACTGTGAGTCATTTGCCCAAACGTTGCTCTGGCAGAATGGTGGAGACATGAAGACAGCGCACATTCTTTTGAACCCCACAGATGAAATAAAACATGAAAAAAAGAAAAGAAAGAAAAAGGCAGGCTTCTGTAAGATGAGTCAATTCTCACATAGGCCACTACTCTGTGACTGTCTGCATGAGATATGGGTAAAGACAGGAGTCTTATACTGTCTGCATGAGATATGGGTAAAGACAGGAGTCTAATATGTTAAAAATCAAATTGCTCAGACACATTCTTTTTTTCTGTCTGTGAGGTCCATTCATTCCATGTCTCTTGTTATCATTGACAGTCCTAGACATGCACATGGATAAATCTAACACTCAGTATGTGTTTTGTCAGTATACTATTCTATTAACATAAGCCTTTTTTTAGAAGAATGTAACACTTCTTATTGAAAACACCTCATATGGAAGAGATGGAATTAGGCAATTGGATAGTGTTCAGATAAGGATATTTTAATAGTTGGGCCCTCATACAGATTTCAAATGTGGCCAAGCGGAGGCAACAGTTACATAATTTAATGGAAAGAGCGATGGCAGATGTCAGGACTATATTAATCTGTAAAGGATATTCATACCTGCCTGCTGCTAATCTCCTTGGTTAGATAATTGCTGAGACTAAGAGGGAAATTCTGATGACAATCTCAAAAGCACAAAGTGAACTCAGACGTTTGCACCATAATTTGTTTTGAAGGTCAGAGATAGCCGTGAAGGAAAGGAAGAAAATGGAAAGTGGTTATCATGGTATGCACAAATGCTGTATGCTGCATATCATATTTTTTCCCAACACAGTAACAAGAAACATCTTTTAGTGTCATTAAGTCCTTCAAAAGGTCATTGTAGAGGTGCACAGCAGTGCTAAACTCAATTTCGATGTCAATAAGGATTACCTTCATTGATTACAGCACAGCGGATGGTGTCAGATTAAATGAAATATGCATGTAGAAGGGATATGGGTTCAACAACTGCAGCATATTTGAGATATTAAATGGCCAATAGCAGTCTTCATCTGTGTGTACGGTATGTGCGCGCGCATGTGTGTGTACCTATATATTGTTTGTAAAAAGCAAGCAAAATCAAGTACTGCAGTTGGCAGTCAGTGATCAATGTGCACATTTATGGTATTCAAAATAGCTTATTTTTACTTTTTTTTAAGTACTCCAATCTTTCACAAGAAAAAGGTTGAAAGAAAAGAGTTTTGAGTAGATAATGACAGATTTTTCAGTGTAAAGGT
This sequence comes from Hybognathus amarus, assembly GCA_030378365.1. Classification (NCBI taxonomy): domain Eukaryota; kingdom Metazoa; phylum Chordata; class Actinopteri; order Cypriniformes; family Leuciscidae; genus Hybognathus; species Hybognathus amarus. The sequence goes on along the minus strand of JAQIUQ010000047.1, from coordinate 407,821 downwards.
GTGACCAAATGTAGATATGGATGGGTAATGTCTGGTGCAGCCTTTTAGCATGCAAAAGTGCAATGTGCTATTTATTTTAATTAATTGTATTTTGCTTTTGCTAAAAATCTCTTTGGCAAAATATAGGAGGGTTTATATTCAAGTAACTACATTAACCCAGAATAGTTGCATTAAGATCTTAATACCAGTGTGAAATAAAACCTGATATATATTTTTTCCTTTACAAACATGTTCATACACATATTAGTTAAAAGGTAATTCATTTAATATATTTTTTTAAAGAAGCCACTTGAGGCAACTATGAATATAAATGAGGCAAAGTAAAATGTTTTGTACCAAATATGCATAACGTGACATTTCATCTTCTCCTCTTTGTTATTTAACAGAAATTGGACACAATGGACTATAATGTAGCTGTCATGTCTACCCTTTTCAAATCACAAAACAAAATGGGAAATTTAGCCTATGCGCCCAATCAGCAACAAGGTAGCTAGTCTGTGTTCAGTGTACACGAGATAAAGAAAAGAAAAAAAAACACTCAAAGGTGGGCAGAGGACAAAGCTAAACGAGTTTGCTGTTCTTCTGTTTGATTCTTGAAGAATTTGTGAAATGGTGCAGTAAATAACTCTAAGTAAAGCCAGTAATGAACTGTATGTCGGTCACTAATGAGTCTTTCAGCACTGTGTGAATTACAAATTGTCTTTCTGAAGTGATCAATCTCTACAAATTCTACTAATCTCCAAGCATCAATCTCCACTAAACGTTATATTTCAAAGCACATTTATTTACACAGCTTGAAGGATTTGTCGTAACCAAGGTTGGCCATGAATCTAACATTGATCCCCATATTGCAGTTTTGATTGAACATAAATAGCAAACTGGTACAGCACTTGTCCTCGGAGAGACATTGGTCAGGAGTTGATCGATTGGTTATGTGCATCACATTGCTGCAAGGAAAGGTCAGGGGGCCCTGAATGAAATGCCAGGAGAGTTGGCCATAACCGTAACCATCCATCTTGCTTCCTAGAGACCAGGGGATTGGGGTACAGACAATGACAGGCTTGTGGTGTGTAACACAATGCTTCTTCTGTCTCTTCTGCTCTCGTCTTCCGTTCGCAGAGTTGAGCCAGACAGGTTCTCTGGTTCCACGCTCAGCGGTAATGAATGGTTGTGAGGTTGCAGTGCTGCTGATGTTGTGCCGTCAAATGAATTGGTCATATTTGACAGTAAGGCAGGTGCTTGTCCAGGTGCCATCCAATAATTCTAATCTATGATTGGCCTTATGCCAGGTTCAGACTACACGATATCAGCCTGTTTTTGGCGTGATCCATTTGACGTTGGGTGCCGTGGTCGTTCGGAAGTGACAATGGGTGCAATAATAGATTGTTTTATCTCGTATAGTGTCACAGTGGACGAAAAAAATGAAGCTGTGTCATAAGCAGAAAAGCTCTTTCTAAAACAGCTTTTAAACTGGTATTGGTGGAATTATGGAAGTAGGAAAGGTTTGTGGAGCTATAGCAACAAAAATTTCTGCTTTTATGATGTTTGACACCACTATAGAGTGAAAAAAGATAAATGCTGGCAAACTATAGTGCTTCAGCAAGCCGGAGATTATTGGAATTAGCATTAGGCTAGTACAACCATTGTTCGTCAACGCATTCTCACCTCAAGGTGTCACCTTTTGACCATGCTTCAATATGCGACGCTTTAGGCGCCCTTTCAGCGTCCGTTACATGACGCGATCCTACGGCGTCATCTAACTGATGCTAAAGGAAAAATGTCAGTTAGATGACGTGGGTAGATTTAGGTCTGGATTAGGGGTATGGTTACACGCGATCCTCAGGGCGTCATCTAACTGAGGCTAAAGGGCGCCTAAAGCGTCAGATATTAAAGCATGGTCAAAATGTCAGTTAGGTGATGCCTTGGGGTGAGAATGGGCTGTATTCGTTTACACTCTTGTTTCCGTAAGTCAGTCGCTAGTCCCACATTTTAGATGACATCGTGCAAGTCTTTAAAGACTTAAAGCGATGATTGGTCTAGAAGCAACGTGTAGTCTGACGTTTCTTGGCTGCGACACAACAATAATTTAAGAGTAAAATCACAAAATCTCAGTGACTATCGTAACCGCCTTGGTTTGTATCAGAGCAGGAAGCAGTGCCATTTATGCTTCATATGAGTCAAATTGTCTGAGTCACACAACAGCAAAAGGGTGTCGTTTTTTTATTTATTTTATCCACCTTATTTTTAATGCACAAGCCGACGAGGCCATTATGTGTAAGGCTTCTGGTGTCAGCCGAAGTGGTACAAACACTGTACACTTTTTACTTTTACAAAAACTGAATGTTATGCTGCTTGGTTTTGTAAATCGTTTTTTATCATATTATTTTACCGTAATCATATACACACCGTTGTGTTGCACAAATAGTTTTAGTGTTTACATCTCTTTGTAATTCTTAGTTATTTAGCTAAAGCAACTAATCTGAAGTCTTGTACATTCACAGGAAAAAGCTTACTTCCGTGTTGAAAAATTAGGTTATGAATAGTCATGACAGCTTTCACATTACTCTCTACCACAGAGTTTCTTTGCAGGGAGAACAGTAAAGGCTGTTCTAGCTGATAGCTGACCCTGTCGCCACATGTAATGTCGTCCAGCTTGATGCCTGTGAAGGCCGGCCGGTACACAGCAACCAATTAAAATTTAGAGAAGTGGTCCTGCTGCTAGGGCTGATTGGTGGAGACTCCTTCTGTGATCATCTGCAGTAGGAGATTGGTGCTTCCTGGTTAGTCATAGCCTTTGATCTTTAAATCTTTGTCAAATAAATCATTTTCCCCTTGCCCCCTTGACCAGCTGGCGGGGAGTATTCCCATTTTGATGCCTCATGTCATGGTGAAATTCACCATTAACTTTGGAATGTGACTGTGCATACCACATAACCGGATATGCTGTGGATGTCTTAACAGGTAATGAATTGTTACAGATCCAAACAGGATGAAATCTAATAAGAACTGCAATGTTCACATTTTTGGTAAAGCAAAATGACAATTTAGATTATAAAGTCCTTTGTTAGTGCACCCAATTAATGTTGTTGCTGGAACTACAGTCATGGTCAGAATTGATGGCACCCCTGGTAAATATGATCATAACTGGCTGTAAAAAATAAATCTGCTTTTTTATCCTTTTGATATTTCATTAAAAAATGGCAAAATTCGAACCTTTTATTGAAGTAAAATAATTGAAAGTTGGGAGGAATTCACATAGTGAAATAAATGTTTTTCTCCAGAACATGTTGGGCACAATTATTGGCACCCCTAGAATATTTTATGAGTAAAATATCTCTGAAGGATATTCCCATTCATATTTACCTTTTTTAGCACACCAAGGTGACTAGGAAAATGAAATTGTCCAGCCATGACTTCTTGTTTCACAGGAGTTTAAATATGAGGAAACATAAAGGCCAAATACCCTTAATCATCCATCACAATGAGTAAAACCAAAGAACATAGTTCTGATGTGCAGCAAAAGATTGTTGACCCTCACAAAATAGAAAGTGGCTGTAAGAAAATAGCTAAATAATTGGAAATCCCCATTTTGAACATCAGTGCAATAATTAAGAAATTCCAATCAACTAAAGATGTTATGATTCTGCCAGGAAGAGGACATGTTTCTATATTGCCTTAATGGACGGTGAGGATGAAAGTTTGAGTGGCCAAAGAAGACTCTTCAAAGATCATAGATGGAGAATTGCAGAGATTTCTCACTCATCCAAGAACAAACTCCAGCAAATTCAGCAAATTCAATAGAGGATAAAACACCACCCCCGCAGAAGAAGATCAACGCCTGCTTCAACATGGCCGGTTTAGCCCCGCCCACCGATTCGCGCATTACACGCATACCTAAGTAACATAGATGCCTACCTCGTGATGACAAACGGGATCGAGCTACCGAGCAATACAGAATATTGTGCAGCGCCTAGTTTTGGAAGACAGTGGCTGCATAAGCTTCCTCTGGATTCCAATAGGACTGCATGGATAAATGTTATTTTTAATGACGTTCCAGCTGATGAGGGTAAAACATCGTCATCTGTTCGCTTTCTTTTTACTGAGGATTGTTTTGTAAACAAGACTGGATTTGCAGACCAATTAAGAGTAAAGAACGGTGCTGTGCCGTCTATATTGGATCTGACAGGAATTGTGCAACACACGGACTATATGTCGAACATGTATGGGCGAATCTGGTTGCCATTTTACAACTTTGGACGTTTTCCCCCACGTGCACCGACGGGTGAGTTAAACTCATTATAATATGTAAAACTGTTCTCCACTCGTAGCAGTGGGCCTTTACTTCCAAGTCTTCAGTGCAACACACCCATAAAAACCGACCGTTTTCAGGTAGGCTCACAACTTGGGTACAAAATAGCCTATTGCTTATTCATTTTGATGTTTTTGAATGCAAAAACCAAGCGAATGTCATAAGTTGACCTCAGATATAATACAATTTAAAAAGCCAGTTCATGACCCCTTTAATGTTGTGGGCATATTTTTCTGCTGGAGGTCCTGGACTTTTTGTTCAGATACATGGCATTGTGGATTCCATCAAATATCAACAGATAAAAAATCTAAATCCGCGGTGGTTGGATCTTCCATCAGGACAACAATCCAAAACAAACATCAAAATCAACACAAAAATTTGTTACAGAGCACATAATGAAGTTTCTGCCCCATCTGTCAAAAAATAGATAAATAAATACAACCACAACTATGAATTTCAAGTTGCTACAATAATTGTGAGTTATACATCTAAAAGGAGGCAAATCAAAATCCATATTTAATATATCGAAGCAGCCCAGCTTCTTATCTATATGCACTTTTATCATAGTGCCTTTAGTTTGTTCTGGGCAGGGGAATTACCCAATTCATTTAAATTAAATGTCCTTTCCATTAAAGGAGTAGACCTGGGATCGTCTTGGAAATTAGATTTGAAAATTACTGAAGCTTATCTAATGAGTGACTTAATACACCAAATGATAACCAACATGAAAGACTTAATTTACTCATCCTGGAAACTAATGAGACTTTACTGAAGCCGACTTTTAGTTACGGTAAACGAAGTATAAAAGTTATAGATAACACTATCTATGTATATGTCTGTCTGCCTCTTCTTTTTATGAATATATTATTTGTATATTTATTTATTCATGGATGTTTATGTTTTTTGGGGTTTTTTTTCATACCTGCTCATCTTTCTTTTAGGCATTATGATATGTATATATATATATATATATATATATATATATATATATATATATATATATATATATGTATATATATATATATATATATTTCCCATTACAATTGATATTTTTATTTATTTATTATTTTTATTTTTTTTAGCTCAATGTCATCCACCCCACAGTTCTGAAATTTGAATGACATTCGCAATTACTACGACACACACAAGTTGGTTCAAAGGAGCTCAGGCTATAAAAGTTATTAGGGTGTTTCTTGGTTATTTCCAATTTTGCATGTAATTATGCATGCTAATGAGCCAAGCAAATTACGCTGAGTTGATGGCAACAGAAGTGATGAGCAAGATAACCAAACATCAGAATTCATTTTCATTATGCACTTGTATGAATTTTACATTTTTTAAAGCCAGAATATTTCCCAAAGATTATCTGCTATTTGCAGTACAGCATAAATCACATAAACCTTTAGTGTTCTCTATTTGTCCATAAATTAAGGCCTTAAGGTCAACCTAAGGCCTTGAGATTTCTCTAATACAGCAGCTAGATAAAATTAGTTTTATTTACCAAAATTATATAAAAATTATACAAAATTTGTTAAAAGCAAAGGGGAGTGTATTATAAAGCTGGTCCATATGGAAAAATATTAAGTTGCTTTACAGCTAAACTATGAGATTTTGTTTGCCGATTTCAGTCTGCCCTGAAGAACATTTTATTATATAAGTTTTATGAATATATATATATATATATATATATATATATATATATATATATATATAATATACATATGTACATACAATATTCTTTACAATATACATTCCATCTCGCACTTTGTGAAGTGTCTTATCTTAGTGAGAGCATTAGACTACTGTTATATTTTTATATTTCCATTTCAGTGAACATACACAGTATATTTAGAATCCACTTTATGGTGACAGTGAATATTGCTTGGGCAGATCGATATTTCTTTTATAACTTCACAGAGCAAATGACAGCCCACATGCACACACATATCAGCGTCCCCTCCGGGACTGGAAATGGAGTTTTGTGTTGTTCTTTCACTTTAACACTTCAAAAACCTCAGAGGGCTTTTTAGTAAGCAGGAGAGGATGTTCACTGGAGAAAACGTCATGGACTTGCATCCAAATAACTTGGGCCTGCATGTCAGAGATGCAGAAATATTTAGCATCTTCTGCTCATCTTACAAAAAATCTCCCTTGGCAGTATCAGTGGAAATTGATCATGTTTGGATGTTAGATAGAATGGATAGACCTCTCGAATAACAAATCAATATTGTAAACTGATAATCGAGTGGTCATCTCTTCTTTTGCAATGGTTTTAGCCGTTCTGAATACGATTCTGTTCGTCTGAGGTTGTAGGTTGCTTGCTAAGAGAACTGCTCCCTCTGTAGGCAAAGTTAAGAATCAAAAGTGCTGCATAAGCGCTGTCAGCCATATGTTTGTCTCCAAAGAGTTTATTTTCTGTTAAAGGAAGGTGGCCCATTGTTTTCTGATTGCTTGCTATGACCAAATAGTCAATGGTCGGGTGGGTGTAAGCACAAAATACAAAGTCACGATTGCTGGCACCTCTGAATAATGTGGATTAAAATGCTATTCTTCCCACAGAAGGCCTGCTGGATTTGTTGTATAGACACGACAAAATCACACCATGAATCGGCTTTTCCAAAATGGTGAGAAAGCGAGGGAGAGTGAAAGATTGAGGGGAAGACCGAGAGATAGAGAGAGAATCCACGGACAGCTTAAATATTTCTGCAACAGATTAAAAAGCAAGCTGCTTTATATTTTGACAGAAAGGGGCATTAAATATTCTCCTTCGACAGTGGAAATGTCAGCGTACATCTGGTCTGCCACTGTCAGAGTGAGAAAAGAGGATTCATGTAAATATGTAAGACAATACAGTCCCTATTTTACCCCCCAGTCTAGTGCAAAAAGCAGGAACCACATGCCAAAGAAATCAAGGAATGCAGTCCTTCTCTGGGTTTCTTGTGGTGTCCAGGAACACGTCCAAGCCAAACTGTGAGGAAGCCATCCCGTGAGTCAGTTTAGCTGTGGGGCTGTTTTGTTTTAGCTCTCCACTGCTGTTCGTATTTTTTCTGTATTATGTTCAAAAGCCTCGGAGTGAGGAGAAAGTTTGTAAATGGAGTTAAGGACTTCTTGCTTGTTTTGAGAGCGCACCTCTGGGTTATTGTCGTTGTGCAAGGAGCTTGAAACTCTTGGGGCAAGCTCTAGATTTAGTTTGAGAAAGCATTGTGGGATGAAATTAAATCCAGTTAAATGAGATGGTAGCAAATGCCCTGTAGAAGGCTGCTACTCCAGTAAAGACTAATATATTTATTACATTAACCCAATATCACTTATGCACGCAATGTGCTCTGAAATACCCTGAATTTAGAAATACATAGTTAAAACCAAATTAACTCAGTCCTAGTCAAATAGAACCACTGTTTACGTCTAAATTAGAGCACATCCTTTTTGAGATCCAAAATTAAGTTACCTGCAGCTTATGTATGATGTAGTTGATTTACACTGCAGCTATCCTTAATCAGATGTAGAAGAGTGCACAGATACCCAACAGACATAAGACCCCTCAAATGCTGTAACATTTAAGTCAGGAGATGATTCCAACACAACAAGATAAGCTCAGTGAAGTGGTTAAAACCAATATAGATTGAGTGTCCAGTGAACTGTGACAGAGTACTCACCCAGACCGTGAAGGGTGGTTTCACTCCTTTCCCTATAGCGCTTGTATCCGATCGGCTTGTATCGGCAGTCAGGATGTTGGATTCCAGTGGAGGAATGCAGCTCCCACCGGCTCGGCCCCCCGTCGTACCTCCTCCGCAGTGATTTCACACGGGTTCACTAGGCAGTCAAAAGGGTAATCCAGGCATTGTGTTGAAACTCCGAAGTGAGTGCGCAACCAAGTGCGCTATTTATGGATACAATTTAAAATGTTTGATAGCCATTAGTTGTTTTTCTTTCCTTTTTTCTTGATTAAAGACAAAAAACAAGATGCACAAACTTTGACATCAGTTCTTTCAGAATGCAAAGTCCCAGCAAATCGATTTTTGTCCAAGCAGGATAGGGCAGTTCAGACCTTCTTGAACAATGTGTGATCTTCCAAAACAAGTAGGATCACATCAGATTACAATCAGACAAATAAATCCACGTGAAATTGAACTCTTCTTTAAACTCATTTGCATTATCCTGCTTCTTCCAAGGTGAAAAACTGTACCTGCCACGGTTGATTTGTGACATCCACTGTCTCTCTCTCTCTTTCCCTCTCTCTCTATCTCTTTCTGTGTTTTTCTGTGTGTGTGTGTGCCAGAATGCTAAAGCTAGACTTGAGCTGCTCGTGCTGTAGTCATCACTCACAACCAAGCCCCAAAGCGGTGAGCTTCGCGCAGAGGAGAGCTACTCCAAGTCTTTCAGGAAAGCATCTCTTTCTTTTCAACAAGCTCTGTCCAACTGAGACCAGAGGCTCCACCCATTTCACTCTGATTGGCTGAGCCAGCAGGCAGCGATGTGACTAGGAAGGAGAGAGAGAGAGAAAGAGAGAGAGTGTGTTTGAGGGGAGGGAGAGTAGACCGGGTTCTGTGAGCCCTGGAGGGACAGGGTGGCTAATGAAAGTGAAAATGCTTTTCTCCCAATGCTTTAGCCAAATTTGTCTGCTACAAATTAGTTGTGACTCCTGGCAAACTGAATTCATACTGACAAAGTCTCCAGTTTCTTAAGGGAGATGTATCTTGCTTTTCATACAATAAAGGCAAGTTTTTGTCAGCCTAGTGCCCTGTTAGTGCTAGATATCTTGGGAATATTGAAGGAAATGCTACTACTCGTAAATCGCATTCCGTTGTGAAAACATTTTGAAGTCAGTCCAGTTGGGAAAAAAGCAAGGAAATATTCAAAACCACTTGAAGGGAAGCCTGCAATCTTAGCTGGAAAAAAAGCGTAATGCCTGTTTACGCTGCAGTACACTGTGTAGTTGACAAGAGACCGTTTTTTGTGTGTTTTTTGTTTTTTTCCATTGACGTCGTTTCTTCATGTCAAGAGGCTTCGTACTCTGAATAAACTGCTTTTGTGTGGAAATAGCTTATAATTCAATGAATAGACAGACCATCGGCGAATCTTCAGCATGTTTACTCTCTAAATATTTGACTTGGATTGATCTATTTTTAGAGTTTACACCGTAAAAAAATGCTGTTTTATGAGAAAAGTCAAAGACAATTGCATGACAGGATGATTTATCATTATTTTTTTTATGGTATCTGCTGACAGTGATTGACTGTCGCACAACTCTGAACAAAATTCAATTGCGTCAATGATGTAATGTGATTTATTTATCAAGGCACACATGTTTCAAGTTTGCCATTACACTTTTACAAATGGTAGTGCCACTGACCCTCGTTTCTCCCAATAACTCTCCCAAAAATTATTAATATAAATTATTTTCCATAGTAACTGCTGAGATTTTTTCACCCCAAAAAAACACGTTCCTTAAAAAAAAGCATAGATTTGTGGTTTAATGGACTTGGTGGACTAGAAACTGATTTGTTTGACAGGGCACATCAAAACAAACAATAATAAAAAAAAAAAAATCATTGTGAGATTGTGAGAGATAAGGTAATATTATTACATAACATTGTAATATATAAATTCACAATATTAAAAAAAATACTTATTAAGTTTACTTTGTGTCAAATATACATTTAGGTTAAGGCATAATACTTTTAAATTATGGTCTCACTTGTTAAAAGTAAGGTCATTATAACGTTTCTCCCTTTTACAGTCAGATTAATGAAATTTCGGTGCTTGGCTCAGTTATGCTTCATGGCGTACACTACATAATTACCAGTCTAGATAATTTTGACTATTGCTGACATTATGTATGGTTGACAACTATTCTTATCCATCCCAAATGAGTGAGCTTTTCCCTGCTTCCAACTGGAACATTTTCTGCATATCAATTTTCTCTTCTGCCTGGGCTTGATAAAAATAAGCTAGGTCTCTGTTTGTGCCGGAAGCATCACATTTCTGTTTGCTTTATAAACCTTGCCACTCTTGTGTAACTGCACAAGTTATCAGTCTAGAGAAAATACTGCAAAGTAAAACAAAAGTGCTGAAGTAACTAAAGCTATAGTAGCCTGTATTAAGTGTAAGATATAGATTGGCCCTGGGGTAAGATGTCTGTCCGCCTTTAATTTTCCTCATGGTCATAGATAATTTTTAGCATATTTGGCTGTGCTCATCAACATCAATATTTATATATTAGATTTATTTCACAGGAACAGTTTATTTATTGCTGTGGGATGGCTAAGCTGAATTTTCAGCATCATTACTCCAGTCTACTGTGTCACATGATCCTTCAGAAATCAGTCCAATATGCTAAGTTTGTGCTCAGTGTCGAAGACAGTTGTGCTGCTAAATATTTTTGTGGAAACCATAGTCAAGAACACAGCAGGCAAACCACCCAAACACAAAACACAATCAAAGGCACACAGGCAAACCCAGAGAAATCCAATGCTTAGAATCAGAGTATCACTAGTCAAGACTTTGCAGGGCCCCATTGACTCCCATAGAATGGAAAAAAAAATATAGACTATATACTAAAATAAAAAAAAATACTAGAATAAAAAAAGTCAATGGGACTCATCAAGTGTTTGGATACCGACATTCTTGGCAATATTCAATGTTGTGTTCAGCAAAAGAAATAAATTCATACAGGTTTGGAACAACTTGAGGGTTGTTAGTAAATGATGACATGATGTCATTTTTGGGTAAACTATCCCTATAAACCTTGTGTTTCTTTCTGTTCTTTGTCACTTTTGATTGTAATATTATGGTTGTTCTGCTCCCCTTTCTGAGTATTTGAGCATTGTAAATATATTGACACTGATGCAAATAGACTGTTTTCCTTACGTTTGTACAACCGTGTGTGACAATCCCAAACCTTTGAACTGAAGTCTATATTTATGTATAAGGAATTTATGAGCATGCTGGGCTGTGATCCTAATCTTTCCAAACATTTGTCAGTAAACAGTTTTTCTTGCAATTATGACTTTGCCTAATGCTAAAACTATGAACAAACTTTAATTTCCTGCTGAAAATAATAGCAATCCCCCCTCCATTTTGAGATGTTTAATTTGTTAATTGTATTGTAAAAGTATTGTTGACGTGTATTCTAAAATGTTACTTTTAAACGTAACCACAAAATAAGTCAATAGGAGACATTAAAAGAAGGGGTGTAAAGATACCCTCATGTCAAGATTCGATAGATATCATGATACTCAACTGATATTTTTGCGATACTCCAAGACAAATGGTAAAATGTTACTGACACTAAAACTCTGTAAACTTGAATTCCTTTTTCACAGTAATTTTTATTTTGGGTGAACTGCCCATGATGCATATTGTCACTATCCACGATATTGTTGGATTTTTGTATTGCGATATATTGAGACACAATATATTGTTACACCCCTAATAAAAAAGCTTTGAGTGGCAGTTTCAGGCACCACCATCTGACAGTCTGGACAAAGCTCTAATTAAGAGATCGTTCACGTGACCGGGCCGTCACAATAATATTTTACAACGTTAACTCCTTTCTATTTGAAGCGCAATGGTCCGTCTCAGTGTACAGGGTTATAATATCACATTAATGGCTCTGGCTGTTCATCAAATGTGATACCTGGAATAGATATTGGTCCAGTTTTCACCACTTCAATGTCACTGTGAGGCAAAGACAATTAAGGTGTATAAATATGTAAATATGGGAGGACACCTCACTAGGAGTCAGGTAATGACATTTTCAGCCCTGGTTTGGTTTATTCCCCAGTCGTCCCAAATTAGAAACCTTAATGACGACCAATAGGCCACAGATGGTCAAACTCTAGGGTACACGAGTCGCTTCTTGCAGCACTTTTACGTGCCAACAATGCATTACCTTGCCAGCTGCCGCATGCTCAAGGGGGTAATCATTACCTTGAGTAGAAGGTCAATCCATGGCAGCGTTTGCCAGTGAGATCATGGCCCAGACTGCATTTGGAGACGGGCAAACTGGACAACAGGAGTGATTCATCTTTGGGGCTGAGGGGGCAGATACTCCCTGTCGCTATTTGTCTTGTGACGTTGACGTATAAAAAACACTCAGAGGGCAAAATCTCTGGAGAGAAACCTGGCGGACGTCCACAGTCAGTCTGGACGAGGCCTCCTGATGTCTTTTCTGTCTCTTTGTGTCTCTTTTGCATCAAGACTTGTTTGGCGGAGCGTTACTTCATAGATTCAGGGGATAAATTATATTTGTTGAACATTTGAGAGATGAATATGGAGTAATCTAATTGTGCTAATGTCATAACACTGATCTTTAGCATTTACAAGTTGAATTAATGCAATCAGCATATGTCAGGGCCATTGCTTTGACTCATAGGGAATAAATCTAATTCGAAATATGTTGTTAACCCATGAACAAACTGTTGTTGTTTACAAGCGTATGAGTCTAAGTAATATTTTCATCATAATTTTGAATCTAATAACATTAGACTACAGAATTACATATTTTTGCTAGCATACAAATTTATTTGTTCTGAAAAAAGGTTGCTAGATCTATCTATCTATCTATCATATCTATCTATCTATCTATCTATCTATCTATCTATCTATCTATCTATCTATCTATCTATCTATCTATCTGATCTATCTATCTATCTATCTATCTATCTATCTATCTATCTATCTATCTATCTATCTATCTATCTATCTATCTATCTATCTATCTATCTGATCTATCTATCTATCTATCTATCTATCTATCTATCTATCTATCTATCTATATCTATCTATCTATCTATCTATCTATCTATCTATCTATCTATCTATCTATCTATCTGATATGTATTATCTATCTATCTATCTATCTATCTATCTATCTATCTATCTATCTATCTATCTATCTATCTATCTATCTATCTATCTATCTATCTATCTATCTATCTATCTATCTATCTATCTATCTATCTATCTATTCTATCTATCTATCTATCTATCTATCTATCTATCTATCTATCTATCTATCTATCTATCTATCTTATCTATCTATCTTATCTATCTATCTATCTATCTATCTATCTATCTATCTATCTATCTATCTATCTATCTATCTATCTATCTATCTATTACTATTTATCATCTGATCCTGTCCGTCCTGTCCTGTTGTCCGTCTGTCTGTCTGTCCGTCCGTCTGTCTATCATCCATCCATCCATCCATCTATCCATCCATCTATCCATCCATCTATCTATCCATCTATCCATCCATCTATCCATCCATCCATCCATCCATCCATCCATCCATCCATCCATCCATCCATCCATCCATCATCTATCTATCATCTATCTATCATCCATCCATCCATCCATCCATCCATCCATCCATCTTGTAGATTAAGAATTATAGTGCAAGTGTTTGTGTTGAATTAGTCAAAGCTCATATGACAAAATAAATAAATCAGACGTTGAATACTTGTCTTGAAATTAAAAAAATATAAAACAGTCACTATGTGTAATGATACTTAAAATACAAGAACATATATACATCTGTATAAAACACCCAAACATTCTTGCTTTTATACATCAACTCAAACACAGTAACTTATCAATTATAGAAGCGCAATTTCAAATCTTCACCTCTTGAATTTTACAACACCACTCCACAATTTCTTGTGTGTGCTGTCTCAGCACAATCTTATGCAGCACTTTTTGTTTTTCTCCAGCTAATTGGTTAAGGTGTAACACCTTGTACATGAGGGGAGGAAAGTCCCCCATTTTGTCAAACATCTAGCCTGTATTACTGCTTGCGCATGGCTGGAAAGACACCTACCAGTAGATAAATTATCCGTGTTACAGAGTATGGTGTCTGTAGTAGAACAGCTCTTAGCAGGAATGTACTATAAGGAAGATGATTTATGGACCATACAGTAGTTTAAAGGCTTATGCATGTCGGTTAGCTTAAGAATAAGCCACTGAGCATGATATAATCTCTTTTTTATGTGTTATACTAATGATTGTCATATGAGAATTATTTAGAGATTGCTAAATCTTTACAAATATGATCTTTAATTTTCCAGCAGTACTTGAACATAATCTTTCATCAAGTGTTATTTTCAGTACTATTGTCTGCCCTCTATTAAAGTGCAGTCATACTGTTTGAAGATCATTTTGTGAGCTGTTTAACTCAGCAGGAAACACTTTGCAGGCGCAATTGAGAATGGCTGACGTTTATGAAGTTCTAATTGCTTGCTAAAAACCCTTTCCATTTTCTTCTTTTGTGAACTTTCTAAAGAAATTTGAGAATGTTTGATAGCATGTACGTGCCTCGAGGACCTATAAGGAGCTTGTATTTGACATTTTAAAAGAATCTGCATAGATGTGGACATGGTGTGCTGTTGTACATTGTGATGAAGAGTATGATTTGTTTTTAGAAAAGAAGCTTATGTCTAATCCCTGCTTCACACAATACTAAAAATGCAAGGGCATTTTATTAAGCATAAGAACAATATGCTGGACATCCTTAGGTTGCAAATCCCTGAGTGATAATTTGTCATGTCAAATGTAGTCTGCCTTACAGAAAACATGTGGAAATATTTTCTAAATCTAACGACTGGCTTGCATGAGGTTGCCATGGCTATCACAAGGGCCAACATGAATGCAAAAAAATTGCAGAACACAAAAGATGCCAATGCATAACATAGATCCCTCATGTCACAAAGAGGTTCTTATCTTTTGAAGGCTTAATTCATGGTATCCTGTTCTAGTAAAACATTGTGTTTTTCATGTTCCTGAACAGCAGGAACATTCTCAGTGGTATATTCCTTTCACCACACATCAGAATTTTTTACAATATTTTGTCACTATCATAAAGCATGCACAGCACATGCAGTTCAATATTTGCTTTTCAATGTGCTCTACCGAGCAACTGGCATTTTGAAAAGGTGTCACTTTTTAAAAATGATTCCTTGAGCAGTTTATGAATAGTTTAGAGTGGCTTTCTCAGTTTCAATCTCTATTGGATTGTTTATGATGCTCATTTGAAGGCCA
Organism: Hybognathus amarus; assembly: GCA_030378365.1. Classification (NCBI taxonomy): domain Eukaryota; kingdom Metazoa; phylum Chordata; class Actinopteri; order Cypriniformes; family Leuciscidae; genus Hybognathus; species Hybognathus amarus. Next base: position 392,472 of record JAQIUQ010000047.1, on the reverse strand, counting down.
TTACATGTGTTGTGTTATACCTAAAACTGTACAGTGTGTAGTTGCCATAACAGACCTTGGTCTTCAGAGTAACAATCCGGATTTTTTTTTTTTATAAAAGATGGGACTGTACTTCCACTAAAGAGGCATTCCAGTCATCTGTGTACAAATTTGCCTACCAGCATTGCCACCAATGGGCCAATCATTTGTGTCATGTCTAGATTCCTCAAAACATGCTCATATGTGCTCCAATTTCTCAGCTAAAATTTGAATCTAGCATCACTTACTGTATACATTTAATCTAAATAAACAGAGAGAGCATTATTTACCACAAGATCATTAATAGTAAAAGTAAATTTTACTTTAACATTAAATTTAACATTAAACTGTAAAATTGTAATTGTAATTGAGTGCCATTGCTGTGATATTCTCTTTTTATATTTATTTTTAATAATAATAATCTAATAATAATTGTTATAATTAGCATCAGCATCTTGAATAATCATATAATCTGCCTTTTTAGAATGTAATAATGATGGCGACAAAGACACATCCTCAGCAGAATAATGTGAGTATGCCATTTTGACATTTCACAATGCCAGTTGCCTTTATGTGCAAACCACAAGCAGTAACAGCTTAGTAAGTGTTATAAAGAACCCTAAAAGAAAGCAGGATATCACAGAAATAGGACCACAAGTGTGTTCGATACCCTCTCTCCCCAAACACCCTCAAAGTTCAATTATTGAGCAGGTCAAAGCTGAAATGAGTACTGTGCCCTTTCATCACAAAAGTGCTTCACACTTTGCTAAAGCCTTGCTTCAGTGCTGGAATAAGCTCAAGATTACACAGGGAGATCATTCTTTGGGGCAAACTGTCCTGCTTCTTTTCCCCCTCTTCCTTCTTCCAGAGCTTGCAGCTGCTGTTGGCTTCAGTTCTGCTCTTCTTTCCTCAGTGGTCAGTGAACTATAAAATGTACTCTCACAATCTCTATATTCTCATATTTTGCATTTAATTGTCAGTTTACGATACAAAGAAGATATAGCCCTGCTGAATGGGTGGTCAGATGGTTGGTTTAAGATGGACTAGCTGGTTAACATGGTCTGACCAGCTAAAAAGTGTGGTATAAAACCTCTTTAAAACAAAACAACACTAGACCAGCAAACAAGATTAGAATGATTTTAATATTTTTTCCTCAATTGGAAGTTTTTTACATGAGGCATATTTATTTTTTCTTTATTCATGACTTCATCTATAGGCTAGACTAATTTTTGCGGTTTTAGCTAAAAAATAGGCAACAAATTTTATATAAGCTAGCATAAAAATGGTAAATTATATAGGCTATAGAATGGCGCTAAATTTTTAACACAGAAGAAAAAAGAGAGCGGATGTATTTTGACTAGATAAAACAACAAACTCGAGGAAGTATAAAATGATAAACAATAGGCAATTTTACTGATTATTATATATTATATTATATATCTAAGTGTTAGAGGACTATTATATGTAGCTCTTGCTAATGGTTATCCACTGCAACAAGAAAAATCGTTATTAATGGCTTGAGGTGCAGAAGCCCTAATAACGGGCTCCGTTGCTGCGCTGTTCCGCCTCTCTCGCTGTCATCACTAAGCCGAGTCGTGTTATGATGACAACAAGAATATTTAGCCGTTGGATGGAGAATATCTGAATCTTAAACCCTGCCTCTATCGTGTATTTTCAAGCAAATATCTAGATTAGTGTGTTGCTGAGCGCATTCCTCGGTCCTCCTCCTCCTCCAGCTCCCTGTGTGCCACTGACCGACTGCCGCAGCCTGACAACCGCTACACAGTCTCCGGCAAGATGCTACTACAACACTCCGGTCTGCTTTTCGGCGTTCTCTGGACTGTCATCTTCAATTCCGCTGGGGTGAAATGTCTGAACGGCGAAGAAGATCAGTCTCAAGACATGGAGTGCAAAATGAAGAGCGTTACGGTGTCCGCGTTGCCGTTTTTGCGAGAGAACGACCTGAGCATCATGCACAGCCCGTCGGCCTCCGAGCCCAAGCTGCTATTCTCCGTCAGGAACGATTTCCCGGGCGAAATAGTCGTTGTTGACGACTTGGAAAATACCGAACTCCCGTACTTTGTATTGGGTGAGTGCTGTTATTTATAATCTATTTCACTTTCTACTGAAGATACTTGATTGTGATAAACTATTAAATGAAAATATCAGATGCAGGCCTAGTGCAGAAACTCAAATAGGTCAGTTTTATTATGTTTTTCGTCCTGATACGCAATAATAAGCTGCAGATATGCGCTATAGGAAGCATGATGTTCTTTTGGCAGGTTGAGACATATCTGCAAACAGTTGCTATAATTATGAGCATGCGTGATATACAGCTCTGATCCTATAGAGACTAAGTGGTCACTGGGTTACATTGAGAAAACATTCTGTAAACTTAAGTTTGTGCCGTAGCTTCACCTTCACACACACAAACAACCACATCAAAAAAGTAAGTAGCTAAGTAAAAGTAAAAAAAGTAGTAGTAATACATTTACTTTACACAAATGTGTCAAGTAGTCTCATTTTCCAGTGTTATATTAATGTTTACAACAATATTAGAGAGCAGGGAGTGTTGTTACACATTTTGTTTCAACATCTGTAGTGCTTTTGGTTTGATGTAACTCTATGGCTTTGATATACTATAAACAAAGTTGAAGAACTTTGATATTCCATTATTGTCTGCTGTAAACCAGAAGAAAGAGTAGTTTAAAATGCAACATTCTTTATCACTAAACCGTGTGCCTTCATGTCAAAGTGTGCAGTTGTTACTTGCATGAGTTGGTATGGACATTAACCTTAGTTTGATTACCACATCTATATGGTCACACTTAAGTTTAGGGTCCAATTCTCACTATTAACTATGCCCCCCCCCAGTAAACTCCTAATAACTGCTTGTTAAGAGTTAGTAAGATAGTTGTTAAGTTAGAATATGGTCATGCAGAATTAGCCATTAATATGTGTTATTATTAGTAGTGAGAAATGGACCCTAAACTAAAGTGTTATCATATGCACTTTAGTAATTGTAAATTTAGTATATTGACCTTCCCAATTCTTGTGATGTTTTAAAGACAGAAAAAAAATTACAACTTTTGTTTTGATTGCTGTAATTTAAACTAAGAACTGAATACTGTATGGGGAAATACTGTGTTCAGCATTTATCACAAGCAGCTTCACTGGCCGCTGTCCATTGTGCTGAATTCTCTATGCATGTCTGCCGCTCACTCTGAGGTGCAAAAATAGGCAATGAGTGGACAGTTGTATAAGTCATTTCTAGGCAATCAGATATAGTGCGAAGTGTCTGGCTGTCATAGAATAGGTCTGACATTTGTGCTGGGGTTGACTGTTTATTTGGCACTGCCATAGCGTTGTCAAAAATGTCATGTTGTTTCTCACTTGGGATGTCTGGAAAAAATATTTGACAGTAAGTAAACATGGGGAAATGGCAGATCTTTTTTAAAAGAAAAAAAGGATTTTGCTCAATTGTGACTTTAAAGGTATATATAATGTGGGACATTGATATTGCCTCTGCTCCTAAGTTTTAGTTATTGCTACACCATTGCATTTGTTTATAAAAATTGCATACATGATAGACGCATATTCTAATATCCATATTTATTGTAATATTAAAAAAAAATATTTGTTATGTAATTTAAGCCTACATACTTATAGCTTGCATACTTGTAAAAGGTTACACCTGGGAATAGCACAGTTTGATCTGCATTAATTCATGAAGACCTGCATATTTATAACTAAAAATCCTTAGAGTCTAAAAAATGGTGTCAGCATGCAGAGTTAACCAGATTTCAGTTTGTTAATGTTCAGATGCGACTGCATTTTTTATAGCACAAAGTTCTCAGTAGTCAGGATTTTAATACTTAGCCTACAGAATTCAAATAAGCTCAGCGCTTTAGAGTGCAAAACGCTCAAAAATAGCATGCGCCTCCTTTGCAGAAACCTGCTGGTCTTTATATAGGCCAAAATAGAATTTTCTAGGTTTTCGGAAACTGTGGAACTTTTTTTCTTTTTAACTCTTTATCATAACTTTTTATTTAGAATATATTGGATTTAATGTTTGAAAGCAGTCTCAAGATTTTTTCTAGCTTAATCTGTTTGCTTATAAACTGACCTAACTCAGTGTTCATTGTGGATGAGGGTCCCAGGAATACTTACTGTAGAAATAGGAATTGCATGAGATTGGGGTGGGACTATTGGTGCGTCCCAATTCGCCGACTTATACTTTGCCCTAAAAGTATGTACTCTTTTTGTGAAGAAAAACTATATACTTTTGAGTGTGCAGCAAAAGAGTAGGCAAGCTTTGGGACATACTATCACGTCATCTTTAACGGACAGCTCTGTCACGTGCTGCATGCATCCTGTCACCGTAAACTGCCCTGTCAATCATCTTGTCACAGTTAAAATCCTCCATTCTATCTAATTTGATTTCCTACCGTTTCAGAGCACGTTCATCTGCCAGTCGTGGGTCTTTCATGCAGATACTCTCCTCGTGTTTGCAATTTGAATATAATGATGCATTTAAAAAGTAATGGCTAAACGTGTCTTAAACAAAAGTTTACAATGCTGCTGCATATGCAATATAATGTGGACAACATTGAATAAATTCATTTTCGTCAGGTTAGATTCTGATAATTAATCACTCAAACCTGTTTATCTAAACCTCTCTACACAGTGCGGGACTCGCGCGCCCTCCGTTTTACTCGTGTTTGTAGTTCTAACCGAATCCTCATAGACCGCGCAATGGTTTGTGGGCAATATCAGCCGTTAGAGTGTGCATCGATATACACTTCGGATTCTGAACGGAAATAGTAGACCATCCGGTATCTTTGAAACACTCATTTCAACATACTACGGTTTGGGATGTACTAATTCTATTTTCGAATACTATTTAGGATGGATAGTATGCGAATTGGGATACAGCATATCTGTTTCTGTTCCAATGGGTGATATGGGAAACCTGTTTGCAAACCATAATGTATTGTTTCTGGCGTCCTTTTTTTGTAATTCACATTGGACTCGGTGCTTTTTCATTTCTTTTCAGACAAACTACACCTTGCCTTACTTCATAAATCTCACTCTTTCTAGATCGTCTCCTCTGTTCCTCAGCCTCTATCTTCTCCAAAGGCTCTTTGATTGCATAAGATTGATTGGAATGATCATGGGGAGTAATTTCAAGTCAGTGTTATAAATGTTGCCTCTGGTGTTTGCACGTCCCTCCTTTTGCTCTGTGGTCTTGTTTCCTGATTATAAATGCAGTCTTTACAGAGCCGCCACTAGTCTTTGAACAAGCTATTTTTAATTGGATACATTAGGGTAATTGGTACGGTCTACAAATGCATTCACACAAACACACACATTCACTTGCTCCTGCACACACACATTTACTTAGCTCTCTAAACGAGGATACACCAAAGACCTCTTTTGCTTTTAATAACTTCCAGGGGCAGACTATGGCAATGGGATTCCCGAAAGGTAAAGTCTGTAGAATTTAAGTTTTAGTTTTAGACTGGATTTCACATTTAATTGATTTTTGGCTAAGAGGCACACATAGAAGAGGCGTTGTTGAAAAGGTTTTCATTCAGACGAGTGGAGACAAACACCTGCCTCTATGTGTTTTAAAACCGAATGATAAAATTTGAAAAGAAAGGATCCCTGAAGCAAAGCTGATTCATGCTAATTTTGTGATGTCGTGGATTATGATGTCACTGCTGGAATTTCAAGTTTTATGAAAGCTCAGTCACCAAGGCTGCATTTATGTGTTGAAAATTAAAATTCAGTAAAACAATTCAATTCAAATTTATTTGTATAGCGTTGTTCCCAAAATACACGTTGTTTCAAAGCAGCTTTACAGAAAGTGCATTTCAGAAATGTACATGGAAAAAACACATTTAGCCTAGAATCATGTAATAATTTAGGGCATAACATATCGCCAGACATTGAGTCGTCTCTTCACAGGCGTTGAGTCTCTTTATCGCAGGTGTTTGGGCATCTGAAGTCTCTGTGAGAGGCTGGAGACAAACTGAAGCTGACTAACACCATTTTTAACAGCAGAAAAGCAAATGGGACATAATTAGCATAGCTGCTGTTCATAATGATTTCCATTACACTAGAGTAGATGTTAAAAACTCGAAGACAGTGACTTTGGCGTCCCAGAGTCACCCCCCTCCGTCCCCCACTCAACTCAGCCCAGCTTACGGACCTCTACATCCCTCCTGCTGCTGAGACCTAACCACAATCTCTCCACAGACCCAACCATACGCGCCAACCCGTTTGACTTAGGCTGTCGAGCCCCACTGGTGCGTTAATGCAGTTTCAGTGGCAACGGTTCCATATGGCGTACCACCTACCGCAAAACACAATTTCTGCCCAACCACCCGTCATTCACACAATATCCACAGGAACGTAATGACTGTAAATACTATGCAACCTATACAAATAACCTACAGACTCTTCAAGTTTTATAATATTATATTCAACATAGGAATAAAAGGTAAGCATTATGTGAATGCTTGGCTAATGAGATGCATCTTTAATACTAGTTATAAACTCGGACAGCGAATCTGAGCCTCGGACAATATCAGGAAGGCTATTCCAAGTTTAGGCGCTAAATGCGAGAACGCCCTCACCTCCTTTAGGGGACTTAGATATCCTAGGAATGACCAGAAGCCTCGAATTTAGTGATCTTAAAGAATGCGATGGATTGTAGGGCGATTGAAGGTGCATTAAATACACAGGAGCTAAACCAGTTAGGGCTTTAAAGGTCAGTAGTAGTACTTTGTAATTGACACAGAACTTAATAGGTGACCAATGTAGAGATTATAAAATTGGTGTTATATGAACATATTTTCCCTTGACCTAGTAAGAACTCTAGCAGCTGCATTTTGCACCAACTGTGGCTTGTTTATTGAGGATGCAGGACAACCGGCTAATAAAGCATTACAGTAATTTACTGTAGTCTTGAGGTGCATGAGGAACATTCTGCATCAGAAACAGATAGCATGTTACGTAGCTTAGCAATGTTTCTAAGGTGGAAAAAGGCTGTTCTTGTAACATATGAAATATGATTTTTGAAAGACAAGTTGCGGTCTAGTATAACACCCAGGTCTTTTACTGTAGTGGATAAAGTAACAGGACATCCTTCTATATTAAAGTTGTATTGTAAGAGGTTTTGTGGGCAGCATATATTGAGAATACACTCTTAGAAAAAGGGTTCTATATATGTAGCATAGGGTTCTTTACTCAACTCCAAAGGACATTTTATGCCAAAAAAGCTTCAATAATGGCAAGAAAGAACACTTTTGGCACAAAGGTTCTTTAAAGGCTATTATTCATTCATATATTACATTATTCTGCAACATTTTGTAGTTGTTATTAAATTATTGTTTATTAAACTGTTGTAGTAACCTAATATCACATTTTAATCATGCAGTTATTTGGAGGATAAAAACTGAAATGCCACTCTTTGTGTGATATTGATTAATTACATTTTTTAACCACCATATCTTGAATTTTGTGATCATTCACATGCACTGCATTTTAGGGGTTCCAAATACGTAGCGCTTTAGAACCTTTTAAGGTTCTATATCAGGAACCTTTTCTTCTAGAGAGTGTAGCAGAGGGCAGAACTATCGATCCTTGTGAGTACTCAATCATATTATTACTCACGTTATCTTGGATTTTTCCCATTTAAACAGACTAAAATTTTTCATAGATATCATTTTCTTGCAAAAAAACACAATTAGTGGACACATTTGTCTAGTATTTTAGACACAAATGGAAGGTTTGAAATGGGTCTGTAATTTGTAAGTTCTTTGGATCTATTTGCGGTTTTATTACTGTCAGCTTGAATATTTTTGGAACATGACCTAAAAATAAAGACAAGTTAATAATATTGAGAAGAAGCTCTTCCACTACAGGTAACACTTTTTTCAGTAGTTTAGTGGGTATTGGATCTAATAAACATGTTGTTGGTTTAGATACGAATGATACGTTTATTAGTTTCAAAACAGTAATATAGTGAATTATTAGTACAATTTATGCTTTTTTATTTTGATATATTTTAAAATGTAATTTATTCCTGTGACGCAAAGCTGAATGTTCTGCATCATTACTCCAGTCTTCAGTGTTACATAATCCTTTAGAAATCATTCTGATAAGCTGATTTGCTGCTCAAGAAACATGTTCTTGTTATTATCAATATTAAAAACAGAAAAGTCATTTTTGATGACCAAATTGATGCATCCTTGCCGAATGAAAGCATTCAATTCTTTTTTTGAACGTATTGCCTCTTAACTTTTGAACTGTATTATTGTTATACTTAGAAAGAAGAAGAAAGAAGAAAATAGGAGATTATAATTGATTGTGTTGTCTGACCTCTCCTATAGGCGTGTACTGAAGTAAAGCAAATAAGATAAGATGAAAAAGGATCCATGTTTCGACTCTCTCTCTTAGTTAAATCCAGGATTTAGAGGTGAGATTTACTGTGTTTGTGAGGAAGGTTCTGCGAGACAGCACAGGAAGATTGTGTGGCAATGAATGGTTTCCATGGCAACAAGAGCGGGTGCTTAAAGGATGCCTTGAAGAGTGGTGACATTACGCTTCCACCTCAGGAAAGAAACAGCAATTTTACATCTGAAAATAATCAAATGTAAATGTATCTTTTAGTTTACAATAGCAAGCGTTGGTTTTGAGTCATATCTCTGTCACATTCGATGTATGTTGATTTTTTTCTCTTCAAATAAGTAGCTTCATGGTGTTTGCACAATGCGATTATATTGTAGGAAATGCCTTTGTTTTGAAAAAAAAGTGAATTCCTTGTTGTTTATTTAATATGGGGAGAACAACTGAGCATGTAATTACAGACATTGAAGTAGAAACATTTTAAGACAAGCAAATGGATGATGATATATCTTTAAGACACTCTGTCAGTTTGGATGAGTTAGTGTTTTCATCTGGTCGTAATAAAATATATAATTGAGTGTCATCAGTATAACAGTGGAAATTAATTCCATGTTTTCTTATAATATTACCAAGTGGCAGCATATATATTGAGAATAGCAGAGGGCCGAACACCGATCCTTGCGGTACTCCATAGTCTACTGACGTTAAAATTTATTTAACATGGGGAGGACAATTGAGCATGTAATTACAGACATTGAAGTAGAAACATTTTAAGACAAGCAAATGGATGATGTCCGATTTTGCTTTCTGTCACAGTTCACAGTTTACACTGCTGTTTAATTTTCAATGTCTTTAGCCTTTGAGTCCCTTCCGTTTCCCTCAACAACAGAAACTACATTCTCAGAATAAGTGGAACAACACATAGCTTTCAGGAGAAAATAGTCCATGATGACTTTGAACAACATCCCTTTTAAGAATAAAGTCCAGGAGATATGGTGAAGAATTTTGATCGGCCACTCCTTGAATCATCCCAAGTATGACACTGTGCTTCGAGTGCCTGCATATGAGAACGCAAAGCAAACCTTGAGGTATTCGCAGAGGAATTGAAGATATTTATGCACACTCACGTGTTGTCAGCAGGGCCATGGACAGGACAAGCAAACAGAATGAGCTTGGCTTCTGCAAACTTTATTTTGAAGGAAAGTGCAGTTGCATTAACAGGCTGCTGGTATAATGTATGACACGCCATGTGTTGCTACCTGTAGTTCTTTGAACAAACAGGAAAAAAAGACATCATAAATCTTAAAATAATAATAATAAAAAAACTAAAAAATAAAAATTCAGCGATTTAATGACAGATGATGAAAGGTTTAACTGGTCTTCAGGACTCTTTTGCTATTCTTTAATGCATTTTAATTACTGTTTTGGGCTGTGACATTTACTTATATTTAACTTTTATTGTTCATAATGGCTTGTTTAGCACCTGGGGCTACAATTATTATTATTATTCTACACAGGTTTTACTATCACTTCAGTAGTTTTAGCAGGTAAATAGATGCACCATTTTAGCAGTTATGTGCAGCTATAGCTGGAGGGTAGGTAATGATTTGAAACCCTCAAGCAATGCTTGCATGCCTGCTTGTTTGCATATACAATTGACCACATAGTCCATTAAATTGCCCACATTGGTAGTTATAATTCTAGAAACATTCTACTTTCTAACGTAACATGTTGTTTTATGGTTTGGCTTTTGAGCTAAAAGGCATTCTATATAGGCAGGCAGCAGCACTGCAACATGACACAGTCAGTGAGAATGCACTTCACTACAGCTCTGGCACATTTGACATTATTATATGAAAAAGTTCTTTTACAATTTTTTCAAGGGGATTTTCATTGTCAGTCTCCTTTGTTCACTTAAAATAAAATGAGGTGCCTAGGTGCACCTTGATGGACTCTCTTTGTTAAGAAGTTCAATGTCAAAGCCCTTGTGTTTCTAAAATCTCTAGCAGATCCAGCATAACTTCTGTTAGCCAGCCCGACCGTATCCGTTTTAAGAAAGAGTGTCTGAAATGACTATAGCAAATGAATTCCCTGTCTATGTCAGGAGTTTGTTCGAAATGTGTGCAATCCTCCATTTCTTTTTTGATACCGATACTGATATTAAAATGTTTTGTATGATACATTTACAGGGATGTATCATAGTTAATATTATCAGTTAGATTTTAAGTCGTTTTGTTGTTGTAGATTTTGTGTGAAGTCATGTTTAGAGTGATCATTTTTTTTCTAGTGAACTTGGACACTATAAAATTCAGTTAATTTTTATTCATACAAATATGCATATTTTACAGAAGCCCATATATATATATATATATATATATATATATATATATATATATATATATATATACATACATACATACATACATACATACATACATACATACATACATACATACATACATACATACATACATACATACATACATACATACATACATACATACATACATACATACATACATACATACATACATACATACATACATACATACATACATACATACATACATATGTGTGTGTGTTCTCTATATGATTTTTTAAAAATAATTTTGAGCTAAATCAAATCATTTAAAGGATGTTTCAGACCCCCCAAAATGGAAAATTCTTAAAAAAAAACAAAAAAAAAAACAATACAGTAACAGAGGAAAGCCAGAGGGTAAATTATGACATAACTTTTATTTTTGGTTCTACTATTCCAGTGAGAAAAACAGTGATGTTTTAATTACAGACCTGAGTTAAGTCTAGTTACGTCTTACCCCTTTTTTGAGAAAAGTACATCAGATGAACTTACTTGAGCCAAATACATTTGTTTGGGGGTCAGTAATTTTTTATTATTCTTTTTTTATATATATATTTTTGAAAGACTTCTTTTATGCCAAAGCTGGATTTAGAGTATTTGATCGAAAATACAGTGAATGCAGGAATATTGTGAAATAGTATTAGAATTTAAAATTGTTGTCTTCTAATTCATTATATTTGTTGATTTGATATTTAAATCTCTTCTATAAATCCTTTGTAACATTATAAATGTCTTTACTGTCACTTTTGAATAATTTAATGCATCAGTGATGAAAAAGATTTTATTTCTTAAAAAATAACAGGAATGTATTTTGACAGTAGATTAGCATTTGTTGAATTTGTTGAAATTGAATTGCTATCCCCTTATTTGACGCATCAAGTAAAAAAAGTAGGTCTAATTTGTGATCTCGTTAAAATTTAATAAACAGATCAAGTAGTTAAAATTAGTTTCTTCCAACTAAGATTAGTTGCTAAAATTAAGCCCTTTGTAACACAGAAGGACCTGGAAAAAATAATTCATGGATTCATTTTCTCAAGACTGGACTACAGTATATGGTAATGCATTGGACTATGGTGTTAAAAAAAAGCCTACCAAAATTCATCTGCTAGACTCCTGACAGGCACTCGAAAAATCAAGCATATCACTCCTGTATTAAACAAACTTTGGTTGCCGGTTTTCTACAGGATTAAATTTTAAGATATTTTTATTTGTTTTTAAAGCACATGGCATTGCCCCGACATATATTGCTGATCTAATCCAGGTGAATAAACCAAAAAGATTATTGCGCTTTGAATCATTAAATCTCCTGGTAGTCCCGCGCACGTACAGGAAAATGAGAGGAGGCCGCTCCTTTGCAGCGGCTGCCCCAGGCTGTGGAATAGTCTACCCCATTATTTTAGGGAATGTTCCTCTCTTACTGAGTTTAAAGGACATTTAAAAACTTACTTCTTCACTTTTTTGATTATTCATGAGTGCTGTGCACTAGTTGTTATTATTATTGATGTAGCTTAGATTTTGAGGTGTCCATGGTAAAGCTTAAAATGTAACTGTGATTTTATGATTGTTATTTTATTCTATGTAGGGGTTGAACGACTTCAGATTTTTTGAAGTCGACTGTTATGACATCAAAGTCGAGTCGACATCGACTAGTCGCTGACGTACATTCATAAAAACATAAGAGACGTGACTGCTTTGCAACATGCCACAATTTACAATTAATTAACAGAAAATTATACAGATGCTGACAGCTCATAATGGGGCCGTTTACACCTGGACACTTCATGAGTTTTTATTGATCTGATTTATCAAAACGATTCCATTTACACACCAAAATATGTTTGCAAATAGGATACAAATCCGATCTTCAAACAACGTCGCAATATGCAGATTTTACGGAGTTCACATCACCGAAAGCAACAGTAGGCTAATGAGCTGCATTTTATTGATCATCAGCTAATTTCAAAATTTTAGACCGCAATAAGAGAGACAGCACTGGTAAGATCATTTTTATTTCTTTACTTTTAGCTGAGATGATTGTGTGTTAAGCGTCTGTGACTTACATTCCCTTTGATTTACGATAGTTTGCACGTTGGCTTTATGAATAGATGCAGCTGTGGTGATGTGTGTTGCCATAGCAACACGCTCTCACACGTTTTCCTTCAGCCTTTTCGGGAGAAGTCCAATTTATGCGGTTTAAATTTAAAATCCGTCTCAAATGCGATTCCGGAGGGCATTTAGCCTACACATAGTCTTTTCACGATCGGAAAGCAATCAGATCACAGAAACACATGAAAGTGGCCAGATGTAACTAAACAGCCCGCTGTTTACATCATCATTTAAGATGAAAAGAAAAAATAATTGCGGGTAAATTAGAGATGCATTGATATGTTTAAATAATATGTATATATATATACATATATACATATATATATATATATATATATATATATATATATATATATATATATATATATATATATATAAATAATGTTTGATAATTTTAAAAGGGAAACTCATTTCCCGGTAAAACAGTGAGCGTGCGTCATGCTTTCACTTTCGTTTTCAACAATATTGCTAAAGTTAGTAAACTATTTCCATACACTCTATGTAGCCTACCAACGCTGCTTTCTTGCTGCAATGACCCTCTGGGCTCTTCATCTGTTGTCGTCTGCAACGCGGCCATATAATATCAAAATTAGCGCAATCATAAAGTGTCACATGTTCCACGCGACTAGTCGACGTCAAGCTTAAAGCGTCACGGCATTGCATTAAGGTCGACGTAGTCGACTAATCGAACTAGTCATAGTCGGTTCAACCCCTACTATGTACAGCACTGTGGTCAACTTTTGATGTATTAATATGTGCTCTATAAATAAATTAAACCTTGAACCTTGTTTTAATGTTAAATTTTACAGTGGATGATAAAGATATGGTAATTTATGATGACCATTAGAAGTAGACTCCCACGTTTTTTTAATTGATAGTCTGAACTGCCAGCTGCAGCTTCATTGTCCATGCTTTACTTGTGACACTTTAGAACAATGACGAACCCTTTAAAACATCTAACAGCATAGCCAACTGTCTGTTCTGCTTGTATTGATCTCTAACCTCAGTGGTGGATTTGATGTGTTAAATGTACCGAGTGTGTAAGAGAGGAGAGTGACCCACACAGGGATCTCTAATGGACACTTCCCACCTCCACTCACTGGGTACTTGAGCTGGGTGTGTTTTTTCCTTGCTTTTACAAGCCACAGTTCATCATCTTCTCAATTTGCCACAATCTCCACTTGTTGACCTTGACATCCTCCTCTTATTCACACAACTTTGAAGAATCATGAATGCTTTTCAAGTCAAAAACTATGCAAACTTTCAAGGAGAAAATCAAGAAGAATGGGCTGCTTATGTTAGCTCGTTTGCATAAACTTGGACAAAAAGCTTAATAATGAACAGTCTCTCTTATTTTCCTCAAATAAGAGAGTGAGACTTCATGATAAATGAAGCTTGAAATTCGAAAGATTAGAGGGTTTTGTTCTTGACATTGTGTTTTTTTTTCCACAGTGAATCTGTGATGTAAATCAAACCCAAACTTGGAAGCCGCGTGATACGATTTTATATTGTTTTGTAGTTTTCTGAAGACTCCTAAAGTGGCATTGGAATAAAGAAAGATGATAGTCTATCTATCAGTCAGTCTGTCTGTCTGTCTGCCCGTAGATGTTTTTAACCTGCCAAAAGCAGTGGTCTTATGATTAGAAACTTCATACAAGATGGAGCGGCATGTAAGGACACTTGGGGAAGTACAGGTGTACATCATATTTCAACGGCTGTGCATGATGAGATGAGCTGTATCTGTAATTGAAAGTGTGCCAGTGAGAGCTTTTGAGTGACACTAGCTCTTGGATCTGTGGGAGTGACCCTGTCTAATGCCAAACCAGGAACAAGGTGTCTCTGTCACTTTCCGAAAGAACACCCTCAAATGTGCTCATTTAATACTTTCACCACCGTGATCCTGTGCTCTCAAATAAGTATACAAGCCCAAGCCTATATTTCCACCTGCTACACCTTTCTGCCTCCATTTCCACCTCTTTCTCCTTCAGCCACTTGGATTGCAGACCAAAGAAACATTCTATGCAGGTTCCAGGCTTTTTTGCCACTGCTCTGCTTGTGGAGAGCCCAGGCTAATGAGATGACACAGACGGCACACTTGTCTGGTCATGACAGGAGCTGTGATTGAATAGAAGGGCTTATTCTGCGGGTAATAGGGATTTCAGCAACACAGTGATATGATGAGGTCATTCAGCCACATGATATACAGCCACAAATGATGTGTTGTGTTGATTCCTAGTGAGGTGTGTTAGCTTTCCCATATATCTCAACGCCAGTGATATGTTATGACCTAAATTATCACAAGATTAACTGAATGTATTTTTCCATGTACATTTCTAAAATACACTTTCTGTAAAGCTGCTTTGTAAAATGTATTGTGAAAAGCGCTATACAAAAACATTTGAATTGATATATGTAAGCAATAAGATACGAGGGGCTGTGCTGTATCGATGAATAAGTAACGGTTCAAGGGCGTTGTTAGGCACGACGCAAAGCGAAGTTGACGGTTGCCACACAATATTTAAGTAAAAAACAATGTTAGTGCAACTTTCTTGGAAAAAATAGTCCCCGAGTGTGAACAGCAACAACGTTCCAATGTGTAAAATGCATGAAAGCTCAAATAAAAACAACACAGAACCGCAGTGTTGCGCAGCGATCAATAGAACCGTTGGGTGAAAGCGGTCGTAACCGTGTTTTATCGTGAATAAAGCACAGCTCTTGACCAATCAGAATTAAGGATTCGAACTAACCGTTTTATATATAAATATATATTAGTGTTGTCACGATACCAAAATTATTGCTTCAATACCGATACCAAGTCAAGTATTGCGATTTCGATACTTTTTCGATACTTTTCCTGAAAAGCAAAGTATTTATTATAAGGCGTTTCACATGCACCTCCTTTGCATAGGTCTGTGCTCTTTAATGCTGTAATAACCTAATATAAATAAATCACTGACCTGCACATGCAGTGGTTATAATCATATAGCCGATAGATCATTTTGCTAATGTTTTGTATCCTTTAATTTAGCAGCTTGCAAATTATTTATGCTATCTATGAAAGTTGGGGGGAAAGTTGTACACCTAATACAAAAATAAATTAAACATCTCCAGTTAACTAGCAGACAATTAATTTAGTTCGCTATTAAATATGAGATCTAGCGCTAAAATCTGTTGTTGTTGTTTTTTTTTAAATCAAGCAGAGCGCTCTTTTTCGCTGCTATCAGTTGCATGGATACAGCGTCTTTTGCGGCTCGCGCGCTTCATCGCTGTTGCAGAGACTATTGTGTACAGGCCGCTGGATTGTGTTGCTAATAACTTGCAATGTATAACCTTTAGACTGGCCCTCGCGGCCTCGAAACACTACCGGCCCACCGGAAGAGATTCGACTCTCCGGATTGCCACTCCGCTACTGACAGGCGGCCACTGTATCACGTGTGCTCACGCATGCAGCCGTCTCGCGGTAGTGTTTGTCTCATGACAGCTGCAGCTTCTTTGCTGCGTTCGTGAGGAGAAACATATAGACGTTCATAGGGAGAGACTGGAAGCGTGCGTGGCACACAACAAAATGAAATACGTCTCTTACAAATCTGGAACGCGGTCATTCAGTAAAAGGATCGATACTAATAAATTTAGGTATCGATGAGGTTTTTAATTTCCGAGTATCGTGATACTTTTGAAGTATTGGAATGCACCGTGCAACACTAATATATATATATATATATATATATATATATATATATATATATATATATATATATATAACAAAAAAAAAACACCACCATTAAAAAAAATAATGTAATAAACAAAAAACAAAAGAAAAAAAGCAAACCAAGAATGACACAAAACAATACATTTATGGATTTCTGATTTATGCCCCAAGAAGAATGTTTTTATAAATAAATATTCCATATAGAGGCTACAGATTATCTCAGCACTCCTTGTTCTTTTCAGGAAAGATTTATGCATTTTGGCATTTCTATTTCTATTGACAAAACAAAATAGAAAAATGACTTTATTCAACAATTTCTTCTCTGCTGTACGCACGTTCACGAGAGCGCCACTTCCTCTGTTTGTAAACACAGTCCTGCATTCTTGAGTATTTAAAGTTTTTGAGCTGCGAGGGTGAGTAATTAATGTGTAATTCATTTTGGGTAAACTATCCCTTTAAGTATGTAAATGAGGTGGGTGTAGGATTGTTACCGTAGAAAACAGACTAAATATCATCTTAACAGAAAAAGGGGCAAATGCACAGATGGTATATGTGTGCACAAATTTTGCAAAAGTACATGACTTTTCTTACTAAATCAGAAATACATGTAAATAAATTGAAGGGTTCCTATAAAAGAAAACCAAACTACTTCTGCAATATTACCTCTTTACAATATTGTAGCAGTTCCAGGCAGGTCCAAGTAGTTCTTAAGGATTTGACCACATTACAGTTCCATATCACGCCGCCCAACGATTTCAGTTATCTCAAAAGTTCCTTAGGGAATTACAAACCTTTTTCATATTTTATTGTCAATGAAGCACATATTCTTTTTCTCCCACTCTTTCTCCTATACAAACACACACAGATCACACATTCACACAGATCACACATGGAAACTTTATCAATAAAATAGTTTAAAAATTGAAAAGCATTGTACCATTTCTCTGTTGCGTGTAGTAGTAATGCTGTTCACTTCTGCGTTACTAGCTTTAATGACATTTTGAATTAGCAACTGAGGCTTGCTATGATATCGAGATAATAAGAAAAAGGACAAAAACCTGACAACTGTCTTGAAATACAACATGCACAATGTACAATGCCTTGAGTCGTGGCTGCATTACAACCTTGGATGTGCATTATTTTTTAAATAATTCAGCAGCCCGTCATCAATTCCCAAACCTAGCAAACCTAGAGTTATAATCTGATGAAGAACAAATGCCTCACCCATTGAGAACGGTCTATCTGGCTGCTTCACGATTTAAATAGCGTTAGTACAGTCGATAAAGGCGATTTTACAAGGTGGGTGCAACATAGTAAAATAGCAACAACGAAATAAACTTCTTGAACTGTTTCCTTCTTTAGCAGACAGTTTTAAAGAGATTCAGTTGACTGCTTTGCAGAAGAGAGCTTGTGTCATTTTGATGGAGCCCTGCCCCCGTGTCCTGCTTTTACAGTGCTAGACCGGTTTTCTCAGAAACAAACTGGTTTACTGTTAAATGCTGTAAATTTACTGCATAAATGCTAATTTAACGACCTTTAGCTGTAAATGTACATTATTTTTATTAAAATAACAGTATTTAAACATTATGTTGGAAATTGGCTGTAATTTACAGCATTTTTTTAATTGCACGTATGTACCAAACACATGCAATTTGCTTAAATCAATAAGACATTCAATCTGATGTGAACATTAAACTAATTGTTCTGAGATCTGAAGTCTAATTTGAGAATAGTCTAAGTGATTGAGAAAAACTGTAAATAAAAATAGTTTTTTTTATTATATTGTTTTGAATCATCCATTTGCCGTGCCATCGCTCCACTGTCAAGTTAGCAATGTTGTTCCAATTACACTCTTATGTACTTCTATAGTAGTGTATTAATCATTTGCCTCAGATTGATTATTGCACTGTCAGTATGCATGTTTACAACCCCACATTTTTTATATTTGTGCATAAATGCAGAATATACATATTGCATTGCAAGGTGAAATCTTTTACCAGGGTACAGCTGTATTGGACAATAAATATGCTACCAAGTACTCAAGAGAATTCAAAGAGTTTAGCACACGATCTGTCTTCACCTCAGATGCCTTAAAGCAGCACATTAAAAATGATATGGTGGAATAAATTTGATAACTAGATATGCGAGCGTAACCACATTACATAGGGCAAACTCAAAGACTTTGTTTATTTATTGGAGCATAGTGTATAGTTTCACGTGCTATATTATGATTGTTTAATACACATATCTGTAATAGGTTTTCTGTTACCTGAAACCAAATGACAAATGTGTCATTGTCATTGTTTTTATGTTTTATTTCCAACATTCTCTCTGTTCCACCCTTCACTAGTCTGCAGCGAGCAAATAGAAACCCAAAATGGTTGAGGAGAGTTTTGCCATAGGTCAAAATGAGATGGTAACATGCCCTTGGAGAATTGCTGCCACTGTCTGTCAGAAAGAGGGTTGGACCATTTGAGGTGAGCAAGTGCTCTTGAAGGTCAGGTCATTGTTTTTCATTTAGTTCATGAGATATACTTTTTTTGGAAAGTGTAGGCTCACTCCAGCTCAATTTCATCTGTTGTTTGTGTGCAGAATATTTAATAAAAGCCTTCTTTCTTTCCATCTGCATGGGTGAACTGGTGAGTCACTGCTCTCTGTGGTATAACTGCGTTGTTTTCGCTAGGCACCCAAGGCCCTTGCAATAATGTCTATAATTAGATCACGTTTATTTAGAGGATAATATGTCAGAGCAGACTGGTGCAGATATGATGCTTTGATTATTTCAGATCTGTCAAGATTTTACAATTTACAAAGTTTCAAATGCCTGGTTTGACAATGAAACAACATGAGTGTGCCGCCTTGGGAGGTACAGTAGTCTGAGTTCTTCAATGAAACAAAGAAGCCTTACTTTTATTACTTTGTGCGGGTTCATGGAAAACTTGCTCAGTGGTTGTCACTGAAAGAAAATACTATAGTACTTTCTAAACCCCCTTGACAATTGGCAGCTTTTCGACACTGTTATAATAGTACAGTTATGTAATATGTCAGCTCAGAAAGCACAAAAACCAAGTTTAATTATGAATATTACTGCTTCCTACACCTCTTTTTGTCACATTATTATTTTCAAGGTATAGTTTCACAAAAGTCTGGAATCATTTGCCCACCCTTACCTGTATGACTTTCTTTGTTCCACTAGACATAAAAAGAGATATTTATAGCAAAATGTCCAAATTGCTACTTTACATACAATCAATTTCAAGCAAGATTTTCAAGCCATTGTTATTAGTGAATAACCACTATTTCAGTCTGTTCCTGAAGTTATTTGGTTTTGGAACAGCATGATGATGATTTAATGATGTTAGTATTCATTTTTGGCGGGCTATATCCCTTTTTGTTGATCTTTGGTTCAAAGTGTTCAAATTTATACATAAAAGACTAGGGGCCCTATTTTAACGATCTGAAACGCAAGTGTCAGAAGCGCCAATTAACTTTGAGGGCAGATGCCAGGCACTGTTGCTATTTTCCGGCAGGATGAATGGCTCTTGCAGCCTGGTGCAAATCTAGAAGGGTTTGGTCTGGAGTACCTTCATTATTCATAGGTGTGGTTTGGGCGTAACGGAAATAAACCAATAAGAGCGTCATATCACATTCCCTTTAAGAGCTATGATGAGCAATGCAGCTTGTTCAGTGGCACAATTCTATTTAAGGGCAGCATTACCAGGCAGCAGCTTAAGCATTGAGTTCACAGCCAAGATAGAGCGAATGTTCTAGTCAAGACCATAAAAGAAAGAGAAGTGACATTGGGATGGGACAAAACCCACCCAAATTAGCTTCGGTTAAACATGCATATAATAATTTGGGTAAATGTGTAAGCTTTATGCCTATTTTTCCCATCGTCATGGACACAACAATGATTTCCCTCATGTTTATATATTTTCCTTATAATAATGTATCATTTGCAAAAAGTAAAATGCATCTGTGTTGCTGAGAGAATCATCTACAGTGTATGCGCGATTGTTCACACTCTGTATTATGGCCAAGCATGCACGCTTAAAATAGCATCTGAATGTACGCGCAACGCGCCACTTGACTTTAGACCAGGTTTTTTCTGGTCATTGGCACAATTGTTTTCTGGAACTCAGAAATAGCACCAGGGATTGTTTGCACTGACACACACCTCCTTTTTGCGCCAACCCACCCAGGGAGCGCAAGTTCATTTCCTAGTTTAACGACGTGCGTCTGTGGAGGAAAAAAGCCCGCTTTGCGCAGAGTGCAAAATAGGAATGTTACATGCGTCAGTGTATAAAGTCATTTGCGCCGGGTGCAGAGATGGGGCCCAGAGTGTCTATGGCTTGGCCTGGCTGAAACCCAGCAGGCCAACTTTTTTAATTAAATATTAGAGCAACAGTTTCTGACTTTTGGAAAGGTAAAGAAAACAAAATTAGCCTTCCACTTTTTCTTAAGAAAAGGCTGCTTATTGTGTACACATGCAGTCACTTGACTTTGTTTTGTTTTCTGTCTTCTATATGTGGTTGATGGATGGACCCTAAAGGCAGGATTGCACATATTTTTTTACAAGGTGTTTATTATTGGCTGTGCCATGTGGCCGAGTACCAGATGGAGGGCTCGAAACCATGCTCCAAAGCAACACAATTGTTAGGGGAAGTGTTTTGTAAAGCACATCATGGAAGTTATGGCCTGCCACTGTGAGCAGTAATAAATGCAAGTCAAGGTGGATGCTTCCACGGCGCTTGTATGCATAGTGATACAGAGTAGGTGACGATGGCATCAGTTTTACCTTATCAGTTTGAGTCCTTTGTAAGCATGGAAAGTGGACTTGCTTGGGCAGTGCAGAAAACAGCAACTTTTCAACATGTCAACAACACGAACATGTCTTCAGTTCCAGGTCTCAGCTACAACTACAGTGTTTGAGGGTGGGACAAGTTGAGACATGGTTCATGTAACTACTAACTAGTTTTCTAACTACAACATCTGCAATCAGATGTCTGTGTGTGTGTGTGTGTGTGTGTGTGTGTGTGTGTGTGTGTGTGTGTGTGTGTGTGTGTGTGTGTGTGTGTGTGTGTGCGTGTATGTATGTATGTTTGTGTATGTATGTATGTATGTATGTATGTATGTGCATATATATATATATATATATATATATATATATATATATATATATATATATATATATATATATATATATATATATATATATATATATATATATATATATATATATATATATATATATATATATATATATATATATATATATATATATATATATATATATATATATATATTTATATACATATTTTACTATTACTGTTTTTCATATTCTTAAATGATTTTCATTAACAATACTGTTCTGGAACAAATGTAACATGTGCTTTTTTAAAAATAGACTCTCAAATTTGATGTTAGGAATTTGAACAGAAGCTTGCTAATGTTTTCCAAAACAAGAGGTTTAAAGACTATTCCATCCATTTTAGGTGTCTGAGCGCCAGCATGTCCAGTGACAATTGGATCTACAGTATATGTCTTGGTTATAAAATATTCCTTTGCTGATCAAATAAGCCCTCTATAGCCATTATTGAACCAAATGCAGGTACAGTAGGTGTCATAAATACTATGCAAGCACCCTAATATCTTTGAAATACACCTTGACAGGAGATCACGGTATGTTAGGAGGTTAAATATACAGCTATAGAAGATCTGTGTAAGATGAGGCCATTAGAGCACTCAAACCCTAGTGCTAGTGCAAAAGGAAATGTGCCAAAAGACTTACACCTCGCAAAAGTCAGTGTTTATCATCACTGTAAAGCAATCATTTTAGATGGCTGTTCTGCGTTAGAGAAAATAGCCTCTATCACATAAAAGCGCTTCTCCCTTTTCCATAAACATACATTATTTTCCTTCTACAATTTTATTCTGGCTGCCATATTTGGCACTTGAAACCTTTTTTCATCATTCTTACATTTTTCCTACCATAACACACAACAAGCACTGTAATAGGATAAAATGTTTTCTGGAAATATGATCAGCAATACCATTATCATTTCTCCACATAATAGATCCCACTGTCGTGCTTATCATTAGATTTAAAAACAAACACTCTTTCTGGCCGCCATATGTGGCAGACAGATGTCATCACACAGCCCCTGAGGGGAAGACAGACGACCTGTCTACATAACTGAAGCTGAGAAATTGTAGTTTAGGGGAAACACAGACAGAACATTTGCATTCTCTCCATGTCCTTCATCCAAGATTCATTCTTCTCCAAGAATGCTCCAGAGAGTCTGATGTACGCAAACTGTGTGAAAAGGTGGCAAGGGTTTGGCAAGGTTGTGAGAGCTTTACGGGACCAGTAAATGATGCCTGGGCTTGAACTTTTCTCATTATGTCCTTTTATATCCCTATTTTAAAACATTAGATATATGTATAATTAGTACTTTATAATATTTTGGGGGAATTTTGAGATTTATTTTTTTAAATCACTAGCTACATAAAAGCCTTCAGAAATAGCCAGACTTAATGAAGCCTTTTTGATTGAGGCCATGATTGCAATATAAATAGAATGAATCAGCCTGTATTGTTGCTGTTCAAACTTTATAGATTCATTTTTCACATGCTCAACACCCCATCAACATGTTTGAAAACTTAGGCCGCACTCAAAAATGTTTAAATGTGTTTGCATTTGAAAACAATCTTAATCTAAATGGCATATCGCATTTATTTTAAGACCTTTTGTCAGACTTATAAAAATAGTACTTAATTTATCCTAAATTTTAAGTGCTAAGAACATTTGGTAATTTGTATAGTTCTCTTAGACCTTTAATTGTAAATGTATGTACTTTAATGTTGTCTAAGTGTTTTTAAACTTTTTTTGAGAATGTCTTTTAAAAATTTGAATAAAAATGAGAATATCAGGCAATTTCATAAATTGACAGTCACATTCATTTTCCCCACTTAGCAGATTCCCCTCTGTTTTTTTCTCAGTGGCGTGTGCATCCATTTCATTCAGATTATATATATATATATATATATATATATATATATATATATATATATATATATATATATATATATATATATTTTTTTTTTTTTTTTTTTTTTTAAAGGATGTAGTAATTAGCCTAAATCACTCAATTGAAATGTTTTCTCTAAATTACTTAACTGAATTGCAGGTTTGTTCATATTTGTCCTATATTACATTTCACTTATAAGTAATCGTAAATGTCCACTTGGTCCACTAACCACTTACTGGGAACTTTATAGATGGAATTTTCAGAACACAGAGCTAAAGTGAGGACCAAGCAAGGTAATTGTGTTATTCATTAAAAAAAGAAGCCTTCTATGTGCATGATTTTGAAAGTCATTATTACTAAATCATCCATTGCATTTGTTGTCAGAAGCCTTGTTGTAGTAGTCATTTTCAAAGAACTCAAGGTTATTAATTTTGAAGATTTCTGAACCGTGTATGTGTGTTAAGATAGTTCAGATTCTTTCCAGATATTTTTAGGATGTAATCATTAATTCCATTTTTGTGAGATAAGTCTCCCCTATTCACCATTAGGTCTGCCAGGAGTCCTTGGGCACAGAACTCCATCCATAATAGAGGAAAGAAGATAATCTTCATCTTCACATCTGGAGCTTCTTATTAGACAAAATGAACTGCTTAAATCTGGAGCACATGCTGTCTCATCAAAATGGGAGATCATGAAATTATGGTTTCAGAAATAGAGACATTTTCCCATAGAATTCATGCAGTTCATGGCATCATACTTTAATTTGTTCTTAAATGAATACTTAATAATTCAAATAATTTGCAGCCGTCAATATGTATATACCTGGTTTAAACTTTAATCACAAACTTTGATTTAATGCAATTATCTAAAGATTGATTATGATTGATACAACCATCCTACATAGCCAACAAGAAAGCAGTGACATTATGAATGTATTGCTCTTGTACTTTAATTACTACCACTGCTTCACTGAGGGAGATGCATTTCAAGCTATATCAATAAAATAGTTTCTGACTTCCACACAGTTTCAACCATCAGGACTAATTGGTCATGCACAGTGGGCACGCTGTTTTCTGCAGGACTATAAATTATTAAATAAAAGAAGCATAGTCTTTTAGAAGTGTTCAAAATTCAGGGAAGAGCCTCTGTCACATACAAGGCCTTTCCCCATGTAAAATTACTGGTGTAGAGACACATTTTCAATTTGTTTGATTATTTTAGTTATGACAAATGCAACCAGTTTTATTATATTTTATTCAGAAGGTGTTCACAGGACATAATAGCACTTTATAAGTATACAGCAATAAAGTACTTACTAATCATTTGCTCACTAGTTAATAGTTAATTCATAGTTAATATTGTAGTCTCTATATTGGTAATATATTAATTGGCTATATGCACTCACCTAAATTATTATTAGGAACACCATACAAATATCTGTTTGAGCCCCTTTCGCCTATTACCCCTTTTCCACCAAAAAATAACTGGTTCGGAACCAGTGCTGGTTGAGAAGTTGGTTCGGAGTTAGTTCAGCTTGCGAACCCTTTCAGAACCTGTTTGTTTTTCCACTGACTAGAGCGCCCAGGGAACGACGTCGTTACGTCACTGTGTACGTCCGCCATGCTTCTTAGCTAGAAACGCTTGCAAGTACAATTGAAATATGTAAGTCTTTTAATCTTTTCTGATAAGTTATGTACCCCTGTCTTGTGTCTTTTTTCTTTCCATTTATTTGTTCTATATTGTTTTTTTCTTTGCTTATAATGTTTTCAATAAAGAAAAAAAAAATAGAAGCGCTTGCGCCAACTTCAAGCATAACAGTTACAAAGGTGGACTCCATCGTGTTTCTCAAATGTTTCTCCTGGCTTTGCCGATCCTATTTTATGGTCAGAAATATTGATGTTTAGAACACATCTAAACCCGCCCTCAGCCCCCGACGTAAGTATGACGTGGTAAAAGAACGGTTCTAGTCCAGCAAAGAGTTGGTGCCGCTTTGGACACCAGTTTTCCCGAGCAGAGACCGGTTCTTTGACTGTCGAAACACAAAGAACTTGTTCGCGCGCAGGCACCGGCTCCGAACCTGCTCTCAAAATGCTTTGGTGGAAAAGGGGCTTTTGTGGCATTGATTCAACAAGGTGCTGAAAGCATTCTTTAGAAATGTTTGCCCATATTGATAAGATAGCATCTTGCAGTTGATGGAGATTTGTGGGATGAACATCCAGGACACAAAGCTCCCATTCCACCACATCCCAAAGATGCTTTATTGGGTTAAGATCTGGTGACTGTGGTGGCCATTGTTGTACAGTGAACTCATTTTCATGTTCAAGACACCAAATTTGAAATGATTCGAGCTTTGTGACATGGTGCATTATCCTGCTGGAAGTTGCCATCAGAGGATGGGTACATGGTGGCCAGAAAGGGATGGACATGTTCAGAAACAAGGTCTAGTCTGCTGTCGTAGCCCATCCGCCTCAAGGTTGTGTGTCTTGTGGCTTCACTAATGCTTTGCTGCATACCTCTGTTGTAACGAGTGGTTATTTCAGTCAAAGTTGCTCTTCTATCAGCTTGAATCAGTCGGCCCATTCTCTTCTGACCTCTAGCATCAACAAGGCATTTTCGCCCACAGGACTGCCGCATACTGGATGTTTTTCCTTTTTCACACCATTCTTTGTAAACCCTAGAAATGGTTGCAGCGTTAAAATCCCAGTAACTGAGCAGATTGTGAAATATTCAGACCGGCTCGTCTGGCACAAACAACCATGCCATCCTCAAAATAGCTTAATTACCTTTCTTTCCATTCTGACATTCAGTTTGGGGTTCAGGAGATTGTCTTGACCAGGACCACACCCCTAAATGCATTGAAGCAACTGCCATATGATTGCTTGATTAGATAATTGCATTAATGAGAAATGCCCCTTAAAATTTCTGTGCACGTCCCTGCTTAGGACGGCCCTGAACACACGCTTTTTCTCTGTTTGTGTTTTGCTTTTAATGTGGTTCCTTTTTTTATTTCAGCCTATAAAAATAGCTGCACTCACAGGGTAAGTAATTTGTTGCATTCTATATATAATAATGCATTCGCATCTTCTTTGTCCTGGAAAAGCTGATGTTTTAAATGCATCTCATAGTCTTTTAACACACTTCTCCATGGGGGGCTGTGGTGCAAAGTGCATGTCAGCTTTTGCACTGTTAGAGTGTTTCAGTGTTCTTTGTTTTTTAATTGCCCACTTACATAATTGTTTCATTAGCTCTTGCTGAAAATAGTTCCCTGAGAAGTGCAAGACAAGATGTGTGTGGGCACCTCTGCTGAACAGGGCCAGTAAATATTAGGTTAATTGAGTCAGTTACAGAAGCACTTAGGGCTCAGTGCTGCCATTCTGTATTATTTGTAAATATTAGGAGCACCACTGCCGTTTTCTGAATAGGGGGTCCCTCTAGGTAAAGCAGTAAGATTTGACTTGTCATTGCTCTGTGGTTGGGAGAACAGATTTTGATATCGCACACCACCATACTTCTCACCTTTTTGCTATATGCGTGAACAGCAGGCACATTTTCTGTACAATTGTCCCACATTGCAGTGTGCTTGACTTCCATTTTCCTACTCGAAATGACAAACTCATGTTCAGACATTTTTACAAAGGATGTATTAAAAACATAAAACAGCTGCAAGTATACACTTGTCACTGTCGCTGGTTGCAGCACAAAGGAAAGTTGTCAGGCTCTAGATGCAGTAGCTACTTTTATTAAACTTATTAAACTTGAATCTTGAAAAACACTGAAGAGACTGGAACAAAACGACGAACATGGTATGGATGAGGCAACACAGTCTCATGAAGATGCGTATCTATACCACGAGTGTCATTTCTCGTGGCATTTATATGCCAAAAATGTTTTTTTTTTGCGTGTATATGGTACGCACTAAAAAACCCTGGGTTAGGTTTAGGGGGGAGGGGGGCTGGGGAGTTTGTGCGTATTATACGGCAAAAAGTGCGTATCATATGTACGCGAAAATCGCGTGCCATATACACGCAAAAACTGGTTTTGGAGTATAAATGCCACGAGAAATGACATTCGTGCCATAGATGCAAACTTTCATGAGATCGGGCTGGACGAGGACATATAGTGAACTGAAAAACAAACCACAGGGCTTAAATACAATAGCAAACAAAGGAGCCAATGGGATAATTAACGAGGTAATTTAATGAACAGGTTATGGAAAATACAACAATCTGACATACTAAAACCTGGTCAAGTGAACAGTAAACAGGCAAACATGAAACTGAATAAAATGAAAACTAATCTCAGGAACACAGACATGAAATGAACTGATCAAAAACAGACACGAAATGTGATAACACTACTGATCAAACGTTTCAGGTCTGTAAGATTTGTAATGCTTTTGAAATAAATCTTTTATGTCTGAGGCTGCATTTATTTGATCAAAAATACTGTAAAACAATAATGTTGTGAAACAATATTACAACTTGAAATACCTTTTCTATTTAAATACATTTTAAAGAGATAGTTCACCCAAAAATGAACATTCTGTCAGTATTTACTCACCCTCATGTTGTTCCAACCGCAAAAGACCTTTGTTCATCTTCGGAACACGAATTAAGATATTTTTGATGAAATCTGAGAGCTGGATCACTCCTCCATACTAGTCCATAGGCTTCTTGAGAATTGAAACTTGCCGGCCTCGGAAAATTAAAGACATTGTTAAAAACAGTCCAAGTGACTTCAGTGGCTCAATCTTAACTTTTTCAAGCACCAGGAACACTTTTTGTGCACAAAAACAAACATAAATAACAACTATATTTCAACTAATAATTTCCTTCTCTTTGAGCCTCTAGTCAGTTAAACTAGTGTAATTGCGTAGAGCTACGTCACACGTAGGCTCACTATTGGCTGACGCTGGTCATGTATGTGATGCATGTGACGTACAACAACAGATCATACGCTGTTAAATCTAGTAACCTGACTCGAGGCCCAGAGAGACGGATATGAATACTTTCAAATAAAGTCATTATTCATGTTTGTTTTTTGTGCACAAAAACTGTTCTCATCGTTTGACAAAGTTAAGATTGAGCCACTGTAGTCACTTGGACTATTTTAACGATGTCTTTAATAACTTTGAGGCTGGCAGTTCAATCCCTCAAGAAGCCTATGGACTAGTATGGAGGAGTGATCCAGCTCTCAGATTTCATCAAAAATATCTTAATTCATGTCCCGAAGATGAACGAAGGTCTTATGGGGTTGGAACAACATGAGGGTGAGTAAATACTGACAGAATTTTCATTTTTGGGTAAACTATCCCTTTAAAATGTAACTCAAACAGCCATTACTCCAATCTTCAATGTCACATGATCCTCGAAAGATAATCTTTTTATGTATTTATTTATTTTTGCACAGCATCCTATCTCTCACAACAATAGTAAATGAAAACAATCCAAATATATAATTGGAGAAGCCTTTATACTCGGACATACTTCATATGGGGAAAAAATGATCGCAACTTCTGTTTCATGCCGACTTCTAAGTTAGTGTTGGTATCACAAGAAGTGGTTTGGAATCATTTCTGCCTAATACTTCAGTGAAAATCTTTGGAGATGTATTCAATTACAAGTGAAGGCAGTTGTGACAGTAATGACGCTGCATTCTATATGTGCACGTCTGATGAGGAAATGACCCCAAAGTCATACATAGTCTTATAATTAAACAAGCCGTCAGCTAGATTCAGATGGTGGATGAACTAGAGGACTTTTCTGGAAGTGCTTTTTCGAAGTGCCACAGAAATCTTGGTTAATGAGGTAGTTGATGACTATGCGCATCAGGAACTTCTTTTAACTTTTTGGAGAGAACCCCATTGTTTGCGGTAAACAACAGTAGGTGGGCTAATATTTCATGCGCCGTTATAAATTCCCCTGCATGAGCTCTTCTGCAATTAGCAATGCGGTACTTCTCTAAACTCTACAAACTCTCCTACTGTGCTGAGATGTGGGTTACAATGGATTGCAATAATGCTTGGCCACCCAGCGCCCCAGACACAAATTAACATGAAGGCCAGATTATAGAGTATTTAGAGGAGGCTGAATTGAAGCATCCCTAGTCAGTGATATTTCTATGGAGAGTTCGACTTATTGTAAACAGTGTTTGAGTGACTGTGAAGTGCTTTATTAACACAAAGACATGTTTTATTATTTTTCTTGTGCTGATTTCTTCACCTGCCAAATGTGTCCTGAGTAAAATGTTTGGTGCAGTACTTTTGTTTTCATTAAATCTAAAACAATTTCTTTCGATTTATTTCCGTGCATACTAGCCATTTACTGTGTGTGAACTAGAAAGACTAAATCCAGAGAACGAGTTTGAGTATGATGGATATGAACTAGAACGAGCTCATGTGCGTTGTTTTGAATTATGAAGTTCAATCAATTGTAATCAAGTAAGATTAATCAAGTTTTCCAGTCGTGATTAATGAAGTTCCTCCAATTTGTTAGACTGTGTTGTCGTTTAGAGATGGGAAAATGGTTCTGATTACCTGGGGAACTAAAGCAGGTACTTTGATTATTTATCACAAAGAGTAAAACTTAATGGTTTTTATTCCCTAAAAATGTGATTAATGGGGACAAAAGTGGCATTTGTTTGAGTTATATTATTTACTCTAATGGTTAAATATGCTTACAGTAGAGGTTTTAGCTGTCAAACAACATTATTGTATTTTAGTGTAAGGGGATGCATGTATACTGTTTGTGTTTGTTTTCGTTTCTGTATGTGTTTCTGTGGAATTTGACACAGCTGGAATGGCTTTGTGTGTTCCATTTTGGTTTATACCATGAAAATAACCTACATATGACTATCCTGTAGGCATAAGCAAGAGCACAGAGGGTTATAGCTCATCTGTTTGATGTATGGCTCATGCAAACACAGATTTGCTGTTGGATATCCAATCATAGGATTGTCTGTTTGCCTGTCTGTGTGTGTTGGGGAGAATCATGGACATCTCTTTGGCTGTTTGTCAAGGGCACTAGTTTCTAAATGTCAAGCTAATATTTTCCTGTCAGTATGCTGTCAGTAACAATACCAGTGGAATATGATTAGTCAACACATGCCAGTTGTTAGTAATAAGACTGAGATGAACATTCAATTCATGGGCTACAGCTTTGGTAGAGGTCCGTGCAGTCAGCATGACAATTGCACGCTCCCTCAAAACTAGTGACATCTGTGACATTGTGCTGTAAACTGTACATTTTAGAGTGGCTTTTTTTATTGTGGCCAGCTTAAGGTACACCTGTGCAATAATGCCACACCTGTGAGGTGGATGGATTATCACATCAAAGGAGAAGTGCTCACTAACACAGATTTAGACAGATTTGTGAACAATATTTGAGAGAAATAGGCCTTTTGTGTACATAGAATTAACTGACCTGTGTGAGTAATTCTGCACTTGTGGGTAGTTTGGCAGAATTAAATGCCCTTATTCCTTTATATCCGCGGGACTCGCTTATGGCGCTGATATCTGTCTCTCATTAACAATCTAGCCCTGTTTCATACCACAGTCATGATAAAAAACATCAATGTATTTGCTCATCCATAAACATTATTAGATCCATAAGCTTTGATGACAGGTTCCATAATTCAAATGGAATTTTGCGTCATTAACCTACGCCGTTGTTATTGTAAGAGGTAGTGACCCCTAGCGGAGAAAGAAATTACATATTGTATTTTATTTCAAGAAACGTTGAAAAGTTGAAAGGGAAGCGAAGGGAAGATTAGAGCTAATATCAAAGTGACAAGACATGCAGTGCTCTTCAGTCTGGCATGTCATGTAATTCCCCCATTCATTTCTAATTATCTGCTAATTTCAAGGCAGAACGTTGAGTATTTTTGGATTTGCAGAGAATCTTCATTTTGAACCAAAGAACAGAAAGTCTCAGGAGTATTTGCATGTGCTTTAGCAAACTCTCACATGCTATTATCTACTGTATACAGATGCGTGTCAGATGCCTGCATGCTTTGAAACAACACTTGTTGAACTCACAAATTGACTGTATTAATTTGAGGATGTTTCTCCCCCTTATGCTTTGTCCCGCTGTTTTTCATTTGATGCTAAAGTGATCAAAAACCAACAGAGATGGAAAAAGAACAAAACATGTCATCCTTCTCTGACTTTCTATCAGTGTCTGCCAAATGAGCATACAATGATTTACCCCTTTTTTACTGAAGGAGCAATTTAGGAAAATTAACTCAAATGTATTACATGTATTAAAAAAAGAAAGACGGTACCAGTCATTCTCCTTTATGAAGTTTAACTTTTAGCAGTTGTCTGTGGTATTGTAGGGCCCTATAATTTCTGCAATCATGGAATAAAAAGCACACTCTTTTTACAACTAAAATAACAGTAAAGGGTAAAAAAAATGAATTCCCAAAGATTAAAACGGAAAAAAACAGAATTTGCAAAAATTAAAACGGAAAAAACGGAATTTGGGAAAAAAAATAAAATGGAATTTGGGAAAAAATAAAACGGATTTTATAGGGCCCTAGTATTGCTGTCACACCACAGAAATGGCAGAAGTGAACAAAATGCATGATTTTGTTTTAGAGGATATGCTATTCAATAGTCAAAGAATTTATTCATAGTCATTTGCTGTAAGAATCAACGATTACCTTAAGAAGAGAAGTAAAACACTTTAAGCTGTCCCTTACCCCTTGAAGAGCATTTAGCCGCCTATTTTTTGCCACAGCTTATTGTTAGCCTCGAATAATTCTCATAACAAATCATATTACCATTTGCGCAAAGTTACTGTCTTGCCACATGTCGATTTCTCTCTCTGAGAGACATTGCCATTTCACCTGTCATGTGATGAGATGTGTAATGGCACAGAGAAAAATGTTTGTGTCTGTGTTTCAGTCTTAGTGCTTCCATTAGCAGGTCCTTGCTTCTTTCATTCCGCTGGTTCCCTAAGCCCCGTTGGCCTGATTCAACACTATAAATAGAATCTTGCAAAGACCCTCTGGCCTTTTTTTGTTTTTTAATGACCATTCCTTTTCACAACCCTCTGTTCTCGTCTTCTGCCACATCAGCGCCTGCTTTAACTCCATTCTGGCCTCAGGTGTAGCTTAAGGGTCGCTGTCTGCCAGTGAGGGAGCTCTGGGTGCACGCAACTTAAGACCAAGCCCTGTAACCTTCACCTAATCGGCCATAATAGATCAGCCTTGGCGGTATAATGCATCGTGTAGGACAGGCTGGGGCTAGTCGTCTCTAGGTCTAAGAGTCAGGCATCTAAAATTCAATTACACACATTCTTTGTATAGCAGTGGGTTATGCTCCAAGGGCAAGGGTCATAAATGTCTGCTAATGTTTAATGTTTTTGCTATTTTTATTTTATTATTATATATTATGCATGCATCAATCTATAAATAATGTACATATATATATGAAACATACTATGATTATTTATTATTGTATAACTATTTTTATTTAATTTATGTTTTAATATATTTTTAATTATTATTATTTTATTTGTATATATGCAATGACATCACTTTCCCGTTGGAACACGCCCCCTCAGCCGGACTGAGTGGCAATAGAGCCTGCTGCGTGACTGGATTTAATTGGGGAAACTACGAAAACCCGAGTAAACGACGATTATCAGTTTAGACTAAAGGTTGGACTCTACATTTTCCCCAAGATCCAGTGATCCATGGATATTGAGGATATCCATATCCATGGATGCAGCTTGGAATAGTGTTTCCTGATATTTATATGTGCCTGATTTCGACACAGAGGAAATACATAAAAGCAAATTTGCCTGTGAGCGCTATACAACATACATAGGTCTAAATCCAAGTGATCACTTATATCAATGTTATAAATATTGTTATATTGTCCAGCCTTGAAACACGTTTTTTGTCAGTGTTTATTTAAAAATATCCAATAATGCAGAATATACGACGGTAAATATTTAATTGATGAGTTGTCAATACAATATATACAATATACAGTATAGGGTATGATTTTTTTTACCCCTAAATTTAGCATATTGACACAATGAAAACTGCAAATCCACCTTTTGCTGCCTGGTGTCCAGTTGTTTCTATGAATTGCAGCGATCCATATGCTTCTCTTTTCCGTCGTTTTCGGCAGTTTGTAAAAATATTCCTCAGATTTCTTGTCAAAACTTAGATGTGTTTTGTGTGCATTTTATGGCATTCACGCTGGAAACCAATGCTGCCACACTGTATTTTTGCCACTTAGTGGGCATAACCGCATGCCCTCCATTTAATTGTTGCACTATATATATTTTTTCTTTTCTTGGCAATATCGTTGAAATTAATCAATGTACTGTAGCATTTTTGTAGGCAAGACTTTCATTCTGTAGGCATAATTTTCATTTCAAAGAGATTTTAGGTGGTCTTAGGTAAGCATGAAACTGTAGAAAATCAAATGAGCATGCTAAAACAAGATGTGTCCAATTAACCACTAATATAAGCACAGTGTTCTTGATAGGATTAATGCATATGCTTTCCAGTTAAGTATCTGTGATTGACACCGGCATGCCCACGCTTCAGCCTGACTACCCTGAAAATGTCTTCTGAAACCCACCCGCTGTGTCGCAAATGGAGAATCTGTGCAGAGGGACTTGCTTTGTTTTCCTCCTGCTGGTTCGGTGGAGGCTGAGGCCTCTTTGTCATGCAGGTGGTTTTATATTATCCTGAAAAACTTTGCTGCTTCGGCAGAGCTTCAAGTTTAAAGCAGTGTCCCCAGATTAGCCTCTTGGTGTGTACATGATCAATGGAAAGAACCTTCACGTACTTGACTGAATATGCAGCAGACGCTCCACCGGCATCCCACCGAGGCAGAGACTAGTGATAGGTCTATTGTGGCTTCCCCTGAATATTTGTGATAAGACTCTGTAACAGCGCTCTGTGGTGTAGTTGAATAGCAGGGTTTTGCCTGTCTGATGAGTCTTATTGAATTGCAATTGTCACATTACCTACCATTTTCAACAAGTGCACAAATCCAGTGTTTAAAATATGTAACAGTTTAGCTTTATTATGTCATGTGACATATTATTGAATAATTGCCTCTTTGACTTCTTGTCTTTTATTTTAATTGCAGAATCTCATCTGGTGCAACCCCAGTCGCGTATAACTGTGTAGTATAACCCCAGTGTACTACTTAGTAATGATTTAACATGGAATGGTTTGAAGGCACATATTTTCTGTCCGTTGTGCTCAGTCCTAAGGCTAATTATCCACCATGAAATATTAGACATGGCTTTGAATCCTTAACAAATTACCATTTGCTAGCCATTGTGTTTCGAAGTGTTGGATAGGCTTACAAAATAAAACTGACTTTGACTGATTGCATAGTCCTGAATTCTTATTCAGGGGAAAATTGGCACCATTAAAGGAAACATACCTTGGAACAGGCTGGTGAAGGTAAAGTTTGATCTGCTGTGTGTAATGTTCACTCATCATAATTCTTGTTTGTCTATGCTGTGATAACTGAAGACATCTCCAAATTTAACAACATACAAGTCAAGCATTGATTATAATTTTGTAGTGTTGGGAAAATTGTATATATTACATATTAAAGATATGATCACATATTACTGTATACAGTATATACATATATATATATATATATATATATATATATATATATATATATAGTGTGAAATGTGAAATTTGTGAGATATGTGAAATTAAATTAAATAAGAAAAAAATATTTTTACTTTAATCTTTATTAACATATTAAAAACATATTTTCTTTAATCTTTATGCAAATCTTATTTATTTTTAATTATTTTGGTATTTATTCTTTTTTATTTGTTGATTTTTTACTATATTAAAAATCCATTTCTGAAGCAGTTTGTACAAATTTCACATTTTAAGAATTGTGATTTACAATCACCATGTTGAGGAGTTCCTTGAGTAAAATAAATATCCCACTGTAAAGTAATATTTAAATTTGCTCACAAATATACACTTCCATTTCACATATTTATCTCTCTTCTCTTCTCTTTTGATTTATGCATTGTACATTTCTGGAAACATTTGTTTCCACTGAATTCTCTTTGGGAACATTGTTGGAGCCATAGGCAAGTAATAGCTTTTTTTTTCTTGCTACAACTATCCTCAGTAAATATTTACTTCTATTATTAACTGAATCTGTTATATTGCCATGCTATAGTAAGCATGAAACCTGTTTCCCAATCCCCCAAGATTTATTCTATAATTGAATGTTTTTCAATATTATGATTGCTAATAATAATTGCTTACTAGCAGATAAATGAGCATAAAACTAATGATTCAGATCTATATAGAACAAAAGCTGATTGTAACCTTAGTCCTCCTGCATATGCATCTGTTTAAAAACAATACAGCACGTTCATTTTAAAATTTTTCAGAGTGAGAGTAACTCTTTAAATGAAAATGCGAATCCCACATAATGGCAGGCCTCCACTCTGTTTTTTGAGACGTTAGCCTTTGTTCTATCCACATTATAGAGCATTTATATGATGCCAAACACCCTGGCCAACTCTAGAAAGGTTCTTCCTCAGAGGCAGCCTTTGTAAATGGCTGTATCTAGCCAAAGGCCAGATAGTATATGTGAGTCTGTGGCTCTCTGTAAGCACAGACACAGTAAAAGAGAGGGAGGGCAGGTTCTAACACTGCATCATGATGTGAGATGAATAGTACTAGCTTTGTACCCCAGCCTGCTCTTTCTTGTTCTCTCTATCTCTCTTTTTTCCATCTCTCCCTTTGGTTTGTGCTTTGCTGCATTTAAACAGGTATTTCGCATATGCAGGTATTTTCGCATATTTTGCATATGCATTTAAAAGAAAAAAAAAACTGCACTATCAACATTTAGCCTTCAAATGATCCCATGGTTTCTAAAAAAATAAAAATAAAAAATAGTTCGTACTAATTTTTTTAGAGCTCATACTAGATGTGATGACGGCCTCCTCTTACATTACAATGTTTTTTCTTCTATATGTTTATTCTTCTGGTAGTTGTTGTTTTTTGTCTTAAAAATTTGTATTGGCAATGAATAGGTTGAGTTGGTTGAACTGACAGCCTCCTCAAAAACAAACAAACAAAAAAACTGTGGTGGTATAACTCAGGGTGTGAAATACAAGTACTAGTACAACAGCTAATTAAACATAGTTAATTTCTGCTGAATGTATCCTGTATCCTGCTGAATTTAGAAATTAGGCCAATTTTATGCATTTTTCTTAATATTTTTACACATTTATGTCCTAGGGGTTAAATTTCATTCAAAAGATTGCAGCTTTTCCTTCTTGTTTTGTAAACGTCACACAGTCTTGGAAACATTTTGGAACTTGGAAAACGTCTGGATTACGTATGTTACCCTAAATAGGAAACTCAAGCTGCGTCAAACGGTGTGGAACGCTCCATGAGTGCATTATGAAGCTCGTATAGAATCACTCCAATGGCGAGACGGAATGTCATAGGCGGGTGACGTCGTCATCCAAGAAACTATAAAGCACCCCGAAAACACAAGCGTGTCAGCCTCTGAGTCTTCAACAAGCGCTCTGTGTGTGATCAGTCTGTGTCTCAAAGTGTTTTTGTCTGTCCTTAGAGTTTTTCACATATATAAAAAACTATACAGCAGTTCAGAAAGTGTGTTCATCCCTGCCCGTTATATCACGGGTGGGGACACTCATGCCCAGTTACATGCCCAGTCAGCTCTCGAGGGAGCTGATTGTGAGCATTGCGAGCGTTTATTCATGAAAATGCTCCGCTTCCGCCAAGCCCTCTTCGAGGAGAGTGGTTGAAGACCCCCGCTGTTCAGGTTCCGCTGCTGCCGAGGCATAGCGAAGGCTTCAATCGTGGGATCACACACAGAGCACTTGTTGAAGACTCAGAAGCTGACACGCTTGTGTTTTCGGGGTGCTTTATAGTTTCCTGGTCGATGACGTCACCTGCCTATGACATTCCGTCTCGCCATTGGACTGATTTCATACGTGCTTCATGACGCAATCAAGCAGGGGCGTTCCCACAGCGTTTTAATGCAACTCTGAAGTTCCCTGAAGTTCCCTGCATCAGGCCTACCAGAAGCTGTTGCAGTTTCAGGCTCTGAAACACTTCCTCCCAGACCTGAGAGGTCACCATGTTCTTGTCCGGTCACACAACACATCGGTGGTCTCTTACTATAAACCATCAGGGGGTCTGCGTTTGTGCCCTTTATACAAGCTGGCTCGCCAGATCCTTCTATGGTCCCAAGGGGAAGCTTCTTTCGTTTAGAGCGATTCATATCCCGGGATATTTAAATCAGGGGAGAGATCCTGTCGAAGGCTTCGAGGAGTGAAGACTCCATCCCAAAGTGATGGAGCTACTATGGAAACATTTTGGTTGTGCCGGGGGAAACATCACACTGCCCACTGTGGTTTTCCCTAAGTCATCCAGCCCCTCTGGGGTTGGATGCGATGGTACAGGAGTGGCCGAGGTCACGCCTGTACATACTTCTTCCGATTGCTCTGCTCCCAGGAGTTCTGATGAGGGTTTGCTGGGACCGGGTCAGTCTATTATTGGTAGCCCCGTTCTGGCTGGCCCCGAGTTTGGTTTGCAGACCTAAATTCTCTCCTTGACAGCTCTCCTCTGGAGATTTCCGATCAGGAGGGACCTTCTCTCTCAGTTGAGTGGGTCGATCCTTCACCCCTGCCCAGATCTATGGAGGTTGCGGTCTAAGCCTCTGAGGGGCCCCAGCTCATAGAATCTGGTCTCTCGACTGAGGTCGTGGAGACCATACTGCACTCCAGAGCTCCGGTCACTGGGAAATGATATGCCTTGAGGTGGAAGATGTTCACCTCTTGGTTTGGGGAACACCAGTTTGACCTAGTTAACTGCAAGGTGGATGCAGTGCTGGAATTCCTTCAGAAGTGTTTCTCCACAGGGTTATCCCACTCCACACTGAAAGTGTACGTGGCGGCCTTATACTGCTTACCACGTCCCTTTGAGTGGAGCCTCTCTCGGGAGACACCCACTTGTAACTCGTTTGCCGACCTGGGACCTGGTGGTTGTTCTAGAAGGTCTCTCTAGCATCGTTCAGAGCCCACTGAAGACGTTTCTGAGAAATTCATTACTCTAAAAACTATCTTTCTTCTTGCTATCTCTTAATTGAATCAGAGATATTCAAGCTCAATCTCTCCCTCGTGCTTAGAATTTTCACCCGGCATGGTTAAGGCTTCCCTCCTCCCAAGAGCGAGGTATGTTCCCAGGGTCCCAACCAATGTGGTCAGGCCTATTGTACAGCAGGCTTTCTGTCCTTCTCCCTTTCCGATGTCGAACCAAGAGGAACTAAATCTGCTCTGCCCTAGATGCTTACGTCCACAGACTCTCTGTGTTGTAAAATTATGCAAAAGCATTAAATATTACATATTTCTATGTATTTGTGAACCTTAGCTTTTATTTGGGGTGGCTTTGCAAAACAAAATAATTCTCAGAATGCTGTTAAACCAAATTATTTATATATACATATTATACATACATAAACAAAACAAAAACACATTGTTAGTTGACAAAGAGAGAAGAGAGTTAGAGAAGAGTGTGAAGGTGTATTTTAAAGTAATTTATTTTCTAAAAGTCTGCAGGGGCATAATTGCTCATGAAGAAACACCCTTATTGGAAACAAGCAAACAGCAGTAATTTATCCCTGTAACATGCCTTTGTTTGTGTTGTATCATGCATGTTTAATTAATAAAGGTAACTTCCCATACCAGACCCCTGGGACTGTGATGAAGTGCAGAGTCATTCTGGCTTATTTACAACTCATAAAGTGGGTCAGGGGTTCTCTTCTGTTTTCCAGTCTGCAGCAATATTTTGAAAGGAGATAACTGCCTCCCCGTTGTCTAAAATATCACTAATGCAAAAAAGCAGCACAGGTCAAAACTTTGTTATTCATTTGTTTCAGGAGTACATCAGTATGTTTAAGAACAAATGCTTAATTAGACAATCAAAAAGAGAATTCTAAAGCAGCCATTAAAAATTAAAAACACCTATCCAGTGTATCGTCCCACCCAAATAGTTCAATAAACTGTCATAAAATGACATGTTAGCCTTTTCAAAGGCTAATTCGAAATCTCCTGGCCTTACATATCAAACAGAATTTATGCAATGTCAAGAACATATGCTTAGTTTGCTTTGTGCGGTGAGCAGAAGGATAGCCCATTTATCATTTCTCCACCTAAATTTTATTTTAATGTGATGTCCAGTAGCACTATTCCTATTAATGCTTTAGTCATATGTCTCTACATCCATTAACCAGACATGAGGCTGTTTAAACTGATCACGTATATTTATAAAGTAAAGTTTAAATGCCGTAGGGATTGATTTGATAATCCTAAAAATACATGGAGTGATATGAATAATGCATAGTCACAGTATCCTGTATATTTGCATGATTGGAACATTTTTGATTTATCCTGCAAACCATCAAACACTGCTCAATGCAACACAAAACATCTTTTATGTTTATATTAAAACGTGTTTATATTGGCAGAGATCTCTGGGAACTCTGAAGACATCCCCCTAGTTCGCTGGAGGCAGCAGTGGTTGGAAAATGGCACTTTGCTCTTCCACATCCACCACCAGGACGGCAGTCAGAACCTGCCTGGCCCGGCGGCCACCGCTTACCCCGCTAGTGACTCCGCAGAGGAGGAACTTCGCATCTTGCACATCTCAGTCATGGTATGCAACCCAGTACTTAATGTTTTCTGTACTAATTCTTGGAATAATTCCCTTATAAAAATTTTAATTATGAAATTATGCAAAACATTTAAACGATACATTATTTTTAAACAAAATAATTTTTTTTCAATTAAAGATTTCAAAATGCAGATAATGGTAAAGTTGTTACTTCAACCATGGAGACTTTCAAACCCTTGGATTGTGTTCAATCCTTTCAAAAAAGTCACTTTTTTTTCCTTTTTCTTTTTTTTTTTTTTGTTAAATAACATTCTGTGATGGAAATGACCTTTTAAATATTTTGGAATAAAATGTCTCCATTGTCTTCCTAAGGCTTATTTAATTGCTAGCTTTTTATGTATTCTTAATATGGCCAAACAAATAATATATTCACACTTAATTGGAAACAGCACTTAATAAAAGCATTCTGTTCATTTTTTTTTCTTCACACTTCACGTTTAAAAATTTCATCACATGAATTCTCTTCAATGACACTGTTGTCTTCATGATAATTGAGCATAATAACTTTTGCTTGTAATTCACTATGGGCTTTGTACCAATAATGCAGTAATTGATAGTTGTGATGGAAATGAATTTAGGTATAGTGATTTAAGTAAAACATTTATTCATCTGTTTTTGGGTTAGATCATCATATATTTTTATACGGTAAAAATTTTGGGTCTGGAACAAGCATAAAAAGTCTGATAATTAGAAAAATGTGATAATTAACAAAATGTCAGTCAACTCATAAGACATAATATTTATATATATATATATATATATATATATATATATACATGAAGAAAAACCCATAAACAATATTTCAAGGGGCTAAACAAGTATATATAAATATAATTTTTACAGTGTATTTATAATCTTACAATCTTTCCTTGTAGTCCTGCGGGTTTTATACTGAACTAAGCCGGGATAATAATAATAATAATAATAATAATAAATAAAATACTTTGATTAGAAAAGTTTGTGTTGTATGTTAGATGGAAAGGAAGATAGCATTTGCTTAGATTCAGTCAATTAGTGGTTACACCTCCTGGCTTTACGGTTCTCCTCTCTTCGGATCATTATACTACTGTCATCCCTAAGAACAATCGGAGCCAAACACTCTTCAGGGCATAAGGATTTTAAAAGCTATTAAACATACTCTGTATAATTAGTGGAAAATCCATATTTGTAAATTGTCATGCTGAACAGCAGTGGGATTTGAATGGGGGCAAAGTATGCAGCTCAGATGAATGTAGAGTTTTGAACACAGGTTGGATGAATGAGCTGTTTTGATTTTCAAGTGTTTGGTATGCAAATATTTTTATAGGAAATGCACAAATGGCTCATTATTTCTATATAAAGCAAAAGAGACATATGGGGGCTCCAGGCTTTGCTGGATTTCCTTTGCTGCTTGAATTCTAAATCTTGTAATTGCACATTAGAGCAGTATGGCAGTTGTTTTGGATGGTTAGTTGATTCTCTGTGCAAAGCCACTGATTACTGAAAGATCCCTGTCGGAATATGATTCCTCCAAACTCCGGGAAACCTTCTCTATTGAGCGAACCCTGCATGATCCCTCAGAAGCTGAAGAATATTGCATGCCTCCTATCACAAACACTGCCTCTGACATTGATATCCCCACAAAGAGAGTTATTATTATTCTAAAGGCAACATGCAGGAAGTCAGCAGATGATTCAACCTTATTGAGGTGAGCAACGGGATCCAAACAATTTTCTTTAGCATTATTTTCAGAGCATTATACTTGCTTCATGAAGGACAGCAGAGTATTTAAGTACAAACAGATTGTGGGTTTGATGTCCATGTAAATAGCTAAAAGATTGGGACCCAGTCATTAATTACTTAAAGGCACAATATGGAGGATTTTTGCAGTAAAACATCCAAAAACCACCACGCAAATGTTAAATATTTTGTTTTGTTGATTACTTACAATATCCGTGAGGAAATTTTAACCAAGGAAATGGGGCGTGTGAGCAGGGGTGAGGAGTTAGTAACCATGGCGACAGACATGGACAACCGGGTTATTGCCGTTATGCCTAGCAAAGACGCTCACGCTGTTGTTGTTTTGTTCAAACATTATGGACCACGGCAAGCAGACTTTGAGGCAAAAAGATAACTAAAATGATGATCAACATCTTTCGAGATTTTGAGATGCCGAGAGCTCAATGTCCTCGACTAACTTCAACATTACTGAGTCGCGTGAGTATTGCATGTATACTTTATTAGACAGGTGAGCAAATGTACAGTACACAAAACTAATCAATTTTTATTTAGTTCAACATGATGAAATGTTAGAATATGATCTGTATTTTATTCTAATGTTGATCTAGCTCACTACTAGTCAGTGATGCGCGGGTCAATGTATAAACAACCTGTACCGATCGACGCTTTCAACTAACCGCCGCAACTCGAATTGAAAAAAAGTAAGAAAATATTGTACCCGACCCGCTTCCTGACCACATTTTTTATAAGTAGTAAATGCTCATAATGCGTCATTGGGCCATAGACGTGTAACAACACAGCATCGCAAGAAGACGTACACATAACAAAGCCAACACTTTGGTCATCATCTTTCATTATTTTGGCAAATTTCTCCCACACTTTTACTCTTTCTATTTGTGTATTTGCGGAGCTTCCACTCCCAATCTTCGCCTTCACTCTGCAGACTGTAGTGATCATAGACATGGCCGGTTCGTGAACAAATCGTTTTTTTTTAAACCAGTTCTTTTCAGTGAACCGGTCGAACCAGTACACAAAATCGAACTGAATCGTTCGAACAGTTCGCGTCTTGCGTCAGTGCTGATCCACAAGTTACTAAAGTTATTCACTTTCAGACATGCCTGACAGTCCCTCCGAATCGAAATAAACCAGTATCCCGGATTATATTTTACTCCAGTAACTCCAACAGTACACTAAACTGAGACATGTTGGTGCCACTGCTAAGAGAAGTGACGAGCACAGGTACAGAGGTTCTCGGATCACCAGTACAGAACCGAGAACTGTTTAGACAGAGCTTGTGTGTCATCTTCGTGCAGTTATTCAGCCAATAAAGTGTAGGCCTATATATTTCATAGAAAATTGTGAAAATTTGTTCTAATCTTGATCACACAAATCTGTAATCTGAATAATTAAAGGTACAATATGCAGCAATTTTCGCCACCAGGGGTCGCTGAACCTCTTACAATAACAAAGGTGTATAATGATGACGTATATTACGCATTAATATTAATCGAAAGTATGGTTTTTAGTATTATCTCATAATTTGGCAGCTGGTATATTAGGCTGCCATTACTTTAGGACATGATGCACGGACTCAATATACTGTTTGATATAGCCAAAATATTTGGCTTTATGTTCACGCACTTTAAGTGATTTTAACTGAAATTCAAGCCCCGAAAACCGCCAACAATTCATTCGAACCAAACAAAACGAGGTAGTGAGGGAACGCGGGTTTGTGTGTCAACTACTTGTTAGAGAGATTAGAATGTTCATCTGTTATTGAGTATCCTGCGGAAGAGTTTCAGATAATTTCAGTATTGACGCATCAATAAATCAATATTTTTGATAACACTACTTTGTACTTAGTTTATTATTTAAGATTCCTTTTTACAATTGAAAAAAATGCATACTGCATAAAAAAATGCATAACGAGGCTAGTAGGAGTGACTGCATTACATGCCACAGTGGAAATTCACCCGCATTTGTCGGTGTTAATGTCAAGCCCAATATATATATATATATATATATATATATATATATATATATATATATATATATATCAGGGCATTTTTCAAAGGCAGAAAAGTGATTAATCATTTCTATTTCAAAATCTGAGCAAAACAGCTCGTATAGCTGCTTTGCTGTACCTGGCTTGACGCTTGCTGAATGTGAAATCATGATGACCTTGAGTCCTCAACTTGCAACAAAAAACAAACCAATTTGAACGTATTCAAATTTCCCAAGAAAGCAAAAAGAACCCCCCCCCCCACTGTCCAACCTATTTGATTTGACCATTTTATTCTTCTCATTTTGCCACTTTTTTCGTCAGAGCTCATACTATGTTATTGCAAAGCTGGGAGAGAAGTGGGAGATTTTTACTGGTGGTGTGACGGGCAGCCTCTGTGACAGATGGCACACAGCCGCATCTCCTTCTGGCTTTGACTCGTCTTGGCCAGAGGGCAAGATCCTATACCTAGTACCCCCTAAAATCATATCATTTCCTTGAGTGCTTTGCAGCGATGCCAGTCCCAAAGAAAGTGAGCCGC
This sequence comes from Hybognathus amarus, assembly GCA_030378365.1. Classification (NCBI taxonomy): domain Eukaryota; kingdom Metazoa; phylum Chordata; class Actinopteri; order Cypriniformes; family Leuciscidae; genus Hybognathus; species Hybognathus amarus. The sequence goes on along the minus strand of JAQIUQ010000047.1, from coordinate 347,841 downwards.
CAGTATAGACACCTGTCACCAGTCTATGTCTTTTGTGGGCCATACGCTGGCGGCCCTCGGGCCAGCTGGGGCTTTTGCTCGGCTCAGTGGTGCACCGCGGTCTTTCAGCGCCAGCCTCACAGTCTCACCATGATAGTTTAGAGCTTGTGAATGGATAAACACTCGTCAAATGTGCCTTGATGAAAGCCCAGCTGTGCTGTCATTTTGACTTTGATGAGGCTTTTCTTGTTTTTTAACAATCTATTCTTCGGCTCGTATCTCCAGCTGCTATCTCAAAGGCCATGTTGCAAATTGAAAGTGTTTTTTTCTGTCTCAGCTTATTTTTCTCCTCTAAAGGGGTAATGTGTAACCTATTGAAATTGGGGGTTGGGGGATTTTGTCTACAAATGACCAAGTCACCAAATCCCACCTACAATCAAATAACACATTCCACTGCCACTCAAGGGACCTTTGATATTTAGCGAGCTATTTTTCCATTTTGTTCCACACTCGTTTTGTAGTAATATGTTCTCAGAGGTGGCTGTATTCTCAACAGGAAGGGTTTTTTAGGCACACCTCCCCCTCCATTCAGATGGCCGTTTTACAAGCTGCAATTTGCTCTACTCAGCAAGCCTGAACATCCATAGGCTGCTCCTGACCCCAGTCTCTCCCATTTGCCAGCCTGAAGCTTGTTCCCCAGTGGTTTATCTCTCTGCGGATGACTGGCTCAGCTGCGCCGTGCCCTTGCAGTGATTTGCACACGCTGGGTGGAAAGACGGGCATCTGTAACACAGTCCTCATTGCATCTATATCACAACACCTGACAGCCATCCTCAAATTGGCAACAGGAACAGATGGTATTGTGTCCTGGATTTAGCACAATTTCAGTTTTTTTTATTTATTTTAGTTTATTATGAACACAACAATGAATATTGAATGAATGAAAAATCACAACATGGAGAAAATATATGTGTAGTAGTATATGGTATGCTATTATTTCTTCAAAATAACATTTAATAGTTTTGTGTAGATTTTGTAGATTATTACTTATTATTACTATATATATAAGGGATGGATCTCTACCTGATGCAATAATAGAACAAAACTTTTATTTCCTGATATTTTAATAACAATTACATAAGATTAAAGTAAAGTATGTTTTTACCTTTTGGAACTTAGAAGAGTTCCATTTGAGCAGATGCTTTTACTACACTGTCATCATGAGAGCTCATTTCCAAGTACATTTAGCATCTGGCGCATATTTGCAATCTCAAACATATTCTCAAAGCTATCATTTTCAACGTATTTAAAATCCATATTTTTTTATCGCTTTTGGCTTTTTCAGCAGATCCATCATGTGACGGTGACAATAAAATTTGATTTGCACAATACTTGCTCTGCAGTAAATCACTGAGCTATATCAAGTTTTGCTGATTATACTTGTGTATTCTTTTATTTTCTGCAAAGTGAAACGTCACTTCATCATTGTACATCAGACATTTCCACCTTGAGGAATAAAGAGAATGTTTGAAAGGCTGAAACTTGAGTGTCAAAGCGCAAGTCACTTTGTGGGCGGATCCCGGCACTGTTGCTATTTTCCTGGCGGGATAAATGCCTCTTGCGCCTGGCACAAATCTAAAAGGGGTTGGTCTGGAGTAGCTTCATTATTCATAGGTGTGGTTTGGGCATAACGGAAACAAACCAATAAGAGCGTCATATCACATTCCCTTTAAGAGCGTAATGAACGAGGTGCGCTTGTTCCATGGCGCAATTATATTTTAACGGCGCATTTACCAGGCACGCTTCAGGATCCGCTACAGCCAAGGAGATCGATGTTCTCCATCAGGGCCGTTAAAGAAAGAGAAGGGACATTGGGGATGGGACAAACCCACCCAAATTAGCTTCGGTTAAAAATGCATATAATAATTTGGGTAAATGTGTAAGCTTTATGCCTATTTTTCCCATCGTCATGGACACAACAGTGATTTCCCTCATGTTTATATATTTTTCCTTATAAGAATGTATCATTTGCAAAAAGTAAAATGCATCTGTGTTGATGAGAGAATCATCTACAGTGTATGCGCGTTGTTCATTCTCTGTATTATGACCAAGCATGCAAGCTTAAAATAGCATCTGAATGTACGCGCAACGCCGCCACTGACTTTAGACTAGGTTTTTTCTGGTCATTGGCGCAATTGTTTTCTGGAACAGAAAAATAGCACCAGGGATTGTTTGCGTCGACAAACACCTCCTTTTTGCACAGACCCACCCAGGCAGCACAAGTTCATTTCCTAGTTTACCGACGTGCGTCTGTGGAGTAAAAAAGCCGCTTTGCGCGGGTGGAAAATAGGAATGATAAATGCGTCAGTGCATAAAGTCATTTTCGCCGGGTGCAAGATAGAGCCCATTGTCATTTAATTGTTTCAGAGATTCAGTTGTTGCACAGATAAAAATATACAAACAATATTATGTGCAGCTTGCTAGTGACCCTTTATACTGTTATACTGTATTATTAAGAGATTTTGTACTATGAAGGAGGTTGAGGTCTAACTTTAAAAACGTACTTTGTAAAAACAAAGAAAATGTCCCTCTTGTTGAGGTTAACACATACTTTCTTAGTGTTCATAAGCCATAGACGTCCTCTATATTGAATGGTGGTTAAGAGATATAGGAGCCTAACATAATTACAGTATTGATTGAGCTAAATCGTTTCTTAAACATTTTCAGCTTCCTGTGTTATTTCATTTTGGAATCTTACATTGATTTTGTCGCTTTAAATATTATCAGTAGCTCCATCTGTCATGAAGAACTCAGCAATAATCTGGCCCTTAGATTGATGTCTCAGACAATCTTTTATGTTGGTCTGAGCTAATAAATCCAGAATTTATGATGTAATTAAAGTCTTTCTTTGTTTTTATTTTTCTTTCTCCCCATAAAATGGAACATCACACCTTGTGCTGATGTAGCTCTTGGTAAACAGTGCTACCCCCCCCCCCCGTTTCCCACACTTCTGGGAATATTAGAAGATAGTGTTTCAGAGGAAACTGGTGGAGTGGCATTAAGGTAGATACAGAATTGGATATGAAGGGGAGCTAAAGCAATAAAGCAGAAATCAATTATTTTCGCATTGGCTAACAGCCAATAAAATAGTTGCTTGACAAACACTCTGGGAGCTTGAAGGTGTGTCAGAAGAAAACCCATGCTTCTTTCCTCCATGTATGAAGCTGATTTATTAACCTTGACAGAATTGATAGTGGGTATTTTAAAAGAGGGAAGTTGCTACCTGAACTCAACAGCTGCATCGAGTCCCAAAACGCTGACCTTTCCGAAAGCATCTCAAGCCTTAAATGTGTGTTTTTTTTTCTCAATCCCATCTAAACCATGCATCTCTATAGGCACCTGCAAAGCAAGGCCAGGATGCAAGTGTAAACATCCTGAAAGCTCAACTCCATTTATAAAACAGACCTGCTGGAGGTTTGAGTTTCTGCCCTGTTAGCAGCCATAAGAGGAAAGTGATATATCTTTGCGTTAAACTCTTTCCCAAGGGCCCAGGGCAGCATGAGTGTAACCAATGGCTAAGAATGCTAGAAAGAGGGGAAAGCAATGTTAAAAACGGTGAAAGATGAATCTCTGAGGTAGTCAAAATAATGACATTCCAGGAATAGTTATTTCAGGTTACACTGCAGTCCAAAAGCTCTTTGCTGAGAGGTGGATATTTATAATGCAGTTTACATGGACATTAAGAAGAAAAGTCTATATTGAGTAATGCATATGCATTTCTTAAATGCTCTGGCTCTCATGAGTACACTTTTTAAGCATATGGTGGTCTTAACTGGATTGTATCACAGAAGAAAGAATGTTGTCTTGGCAAATAGCTGAAATAAATTGTTTAATTTGAAGTACTAAAATAACTATATAGATAATATAGACTGTGGTTTTACAAATTTATTATATGTTTAATTTAGGTTTCCACTCCAATGGTATAAAAACTGATAAAGTTTATTAGATGATTATTGAGTCTCCAGCAAGAGTCTCCTTTCCTGATAGTACTGTTTTCTCACCTTTCAGCCTAGAGATTGAATCGTTTATGTTGATTTGATTAGCTATAGGGGAGACTTCCACCTTTTGTCTTTAATGGCTCTGAGATGGCTCTTTGGTACCAGAGTTCCTGGCCACTATAAGCATTTGAGTTATGCTGATTCAAATGGATTGGTAATGCCCTCAGAGTAGGGTGTATTCCTACTTCATTTGCATGCTTTGTTTCAGAGTGACTCCACCCCTATGTAAACTTTGGAGACTTTGGAGGCGAACCAAACACAAATTAATCAAATTAATCTCTCATGGGATTCATTCACATGTGATTCAGCGTTCCAGAATCAAGTCCTGGAGCTCACATTCCAGAGTCAAGGAATGGCTCCAAATTGTCTGCTTTGGGGATCAAACCCCCTCTCAGATAATTCCTTTATGGCCGCAGGCTCCTCAGATGGATACTAAACAGGAAGAACGTGTCAATATGTTAACGTTTTTACTAAGACAAATCGGCTCCAAAGTGGGGAACGAGAGGCCTGACCACCAAAAGCCTGACCGCCTTTGACCTCCCTCAGCATCATGACTGTTGGGCGGGACAAAGACATAATACAGACCACCTTTTATGGAACATGAGTTGAACACAGACTTACACCCTTCACATAAACTCACTTCAGAACAATTCTCAATGGACTTCTACTCAAACATTCAATTCAATGTTTGCTATAGTGTTTCTACAATATATGTGTTTGTTAATGCTTAGATCACATATTAATCATGTAATTGTTGTAACTGTTAACTCTTGTAATTGTTATACAACTTTGAGAAGTGTGAATGAGAATATTCGTGTTTACTCTTAAAAGAATTGTACACTCTTAATTCAAAAGATGGCTTTATTTGAAATCTGTGTAAAATGTTTTGTTTTATGATTATAATAATCATAAGGTTTAAACTATGGTCTCTTGTCTTCTGCTTAGTGCTGGAGACCAGCTCACCGACCATGCATAAATTATGATAAGAAGGAACGAATCGGTTACCTAACGTAACCTCGGTTCTCTCTAGATGAGGGAACGAGTATTGCGTAAGCTAGCTTACGCTGACGGGAAAGATTCTTCTTTGCCGAACAATTGAAGCCAAAAATTTTTATAATTTGTAATCATTGTCAACGCACTTCTCAGGTGCAGGACCTAGAGCGGGCTAACTAGCAGGCTCATTGGTTCGTTTCTGGAAGTGCTCAAACTGAATCGGAGAGCGGCGCTGAACCCGCGCCCAATGAGCGCACGACGCTCGCTTGATTACGTGCAAAGCCCGCCGAAAGGGGCGTGGCTTGAGTGTACATAAGCACTCTCCGTGGTTTGGAACAATCATTTATAGTGATGAAGCGATCGCTGTTAGAGCGGGCACGGCCGGGAACGCAATACTCGTTCCCTCATCTAGAGAGAACCGAGGTTACGTTCAGGTAACCGATTCCGTTCCTCTACGAGAGGTTCTCTCGTATTGCGTAAGCTGAGCTTACGCTCACGGGAACCCCTGGTCAGCGCCGTGCCCGGTCAGTCACCACAAGCATCCTCGGGAGGGTGGAGGGAGCAATAGTGGAGAATAATAACAAAGGGCAGACGCCGTTTATGTGAGAATATGAAGCCTAAGAGGCGGCCGGCACAGCGGGCCATAGTATAGGAAGTTTCCATAGAATGGAGGGGAAGATCAAGGGGCTAGCCGGTTGAAGGATTCCCCATAAAGCGTGGCTAGCACGCTGCGGCGGGTTAGACCGCTAGTAATTTAGCCTGTAAGGCCGGTACTTCCAAGTTATAAAATCTGATAAAGGTGGACGGGGAAGCCCAGCCCGCGGCCACACAGATATCATGAATAGAAATACCACAGGACCAAGCCCACGAGGAGGCCATGCCTCGAGTGGAGTGAGCCCTGACGCCGAGCGGGCAAGGCAGATTTTTAGCCGCATAGGCGGAGGCGATAGCGTCTACTATCCATCTGGATAGTGTTTGTTTAGAAGCGGCCAAGCCTTTTGTGCGTCCCCCAAACGCCACAAACAGCTGCTCAGACCGTCTGAACGTGGCAGCGCGTGTAATGTACGCTCTCAGCGCCCGGACCGGGCAGAGGAGGTTGGCATTGGGCTCGCTATCAGAGGTGGGCAGAGCCGATAAGGATATCACCTGTGCTCTAAATGGGGTGCCAATCGCCTTAGGCACATATCCGTGTCTGGGTTTGAGAATGACGACGGAGTCGTTAGGGCCAAACTCCGAGACACGACGCGTTCGAAGAGAGCGCGTGAATGTCGCCCACTCGTTTAACTGAGGCAAGAGCGGTCAGAAAAACGGCTTTTAGGGAGAGATATTTGAGGTCAATAGACTCGAGCGGTTCGAAAGGGGGGGCTTTCAAGGCCTCGAGGACTATTGAGAGGTCCCAAACCGGCACCGAGGGGGGCGAGGGGGTTCATCCTCCTGGCTCCCTGAGGAAGCGGATAACCAGCTCGTCTTTGCCAATAGACTGGGCGCGTCGGGGACCAACGAAGGCCGCGACGGCTGCCACATAAACCTTCAGGGTGGATGGGGTTCTGCCCTTGTCCAGCATATCTTGAAGGAAGGAGAGCAAAGAGGAGACCTCACACTTAAGGGGTCCAAATTCTTTCGGTGCACCATTTTGAAAATACAGACCATTTAGCCGCATAGAGCTTTCTGGTAGATGCCGCTCTAGCGTGTTTGATCGTGTTCAAGACTCCCTCTGGCAAATCAACGTGTAATCGTTGGTCACCCATGCATGGAGCGCCCAGCGCTGCGGGTGGGGATGCCAGATTGTGCCGCGGGCTTGAGAGAGGAGATCTGCTCTGACCGGGATGGGCCACGGGGCTGTCTGAGACAGCTGTGTGAGCTCCGGGTACCAAATCTGATTCTCCCAACGCGGGGCTATGAGGAGCACCGGGTGGCGAAATTCCCTGATTTCTGAATGACCTGCGGTAGCAGGGAGATGGGAGGGAAGGCATAGAGCGGGCGGTATGGCCATTCTAGCGCTCACGCGTTCCTCGCTCTTCGAGAAGACATCGGACAGTGCGAGTTCTCTTCTGTCGCAAGAGATCTATCTCCGCTCTGCCAAAGAGGCGCCACAGTGACTGGACTGTAAGAGGGTTCAGGGACCATTCTCCTGGAGAGAAGGTTCCTGGATGAGATGTCTGGACCGTCGTCTAGGTGTCCCGGGACATGCGTCGCTCTGAGCGAGAGCAGATGACTCTGGGACCAAACTAGAATGCGGCGTGTCAGCAGGAAGAGATTCCTGGATCTGACCCCGCCCTGACGGTTGATGTAGGATACCACTGTCATGTTGTCTGAACGAATCAGGACGTGGTGACCCTGGATGCGTGGGAGGAACCTGGAACAGTGCATACTCGACCCCTGAGCATCTCGAGACAGTTTATGTGAAATGGGGTCTCCGATATCGGACCATCGGCCAGAGGCCGGTGAGCCCTCGCAGACCGCACCCAGCCTGTGTTGGATGCGTCTGTCGAGATTACCTTCCGGTGAGAGGAAGTCCCCATCGTGACGCCCTGTTGAAACCAATCGGTCACCGTCCAAGGCTGTAGTGCAGAAACGCATGCCTGAGTGACTCTGATTAGCTGGCGGCCCGTGGTCCACTCCGCGGGTACACGGGCTCTTTAGCGCAGAATCGTAGGGGCGCACATGTAAAAGACCTAGCTGTAGCGCGGCTGCAGCTGAGGCCATGTGACCCAGCATTCTCTGAAAAGTTTTCACCGGAACGCGGGTATTCATCTGGAACGAAGCGGTCAGACGCTGCAAGCGGCGTGGTGCGCTGAGCGGATAAGCGTGCTTCATAGTGGTAGAGTCCAGGTCTATCCCCAGAAACGAGACAGTTCTGACTGGGCTGGAGAACGCTCTTTGTCCAGTTGACAGAGAGGCCCAGCGTTTCCAGATGAGCGAGAAGAGCTGTACCGGTGCGACAGAAGCTCTGTTTTGGAATCGTGCTAGTACCAGCCAATCGTCCAAATAATTCAAATGCGCATCCCTGGGTTTCAAGCTGCCAGCGCCGTGTCCATACATTTCCGTGAACGTGCGTGGCGCTAAGGAAAGGCTCGAACGGGAGACTGGCGCATCGATAGAACCTGGCCCTCGAAGGCGGAAGCGTAAAAACTGCCTGTGACGAGGGTGTATTTGAATCTGAAAATAAGCGTCTTTCAGATCTAGGGAGATGAACCAATCCCCCTGGCGTACATGTGCGAGGAGTTTCCTGACCGTCCAGCATTCTGAATGATCTCGTCATGAGAGCTTTGTTCAGAAATCTGAGGTCTAGAATCGGCCTGAGGCCCGCCGTCTTTCTTGGGGACCAGAAAATAACGGCCGCAAAACCCCGGCTCGGTTATGGGTGGAGGGACTCTCTCATCGCGCCTTTTGTTAACAGTTTCGATATTTCTGTGCGGAGCGTGCTCGCGGCAGCTGGGCTGACTCACAGAAAGGGGCCGGGCGCGGAACGCCGGGCGGCGCGGCGAAACTGTAACTGGTAGCCGTCCTTTATAATGCTTAGTACCCACGGGGATATGCCGGGAATGGCTTCCCACGCTTTGAAGCATAATGCTAGAGGCTGAATGGCGTGCTGTCCCGGTCTGCTGCATGGAACGGGCTGGACACTGTGTGTGTGCTCGTGTAAACTGGTGTGTGGCAACGGGATTTGCACTCAGAGAGGAGCTTATGGGCCGCGAGACAGAGCGAGCAGAGGGGGGAGGGACACGCGCTGCTCTAGGGCGTGCTTATGCTTTCTGCTGACCCGAGCGGACGGAGGCCGCTGAGTGGGAGTGAGCTCTGTGGGGCACGGGAGAAAGTGTGAGTGAACACGTGCTTGTGGTCACATTTTCTACACTTGAGGCTTTTATGCTCTTTTTGTGAACCTCTCTGGGTAGCCGCTGAAAACGGCTGTTTGTCGCTCGCAAGCGGGGTCGAGTCACCGGCTTGTCTCGGCAGATTCGCTGCTGCCAGTCGGCGAAGGTTCGGGGACTGAACAGAGGATGAAACTTGCTGACGGTGCGTCCGGCCGCGGCGGAGAGCCGTCTTTTCCCCAGAAGTGCTAGGCGGACTTCTGCTGATCAGGCTTCAGCGTGACCTTGGGGCGGGCGCTTGGGGAGCCTGTCTGCGTCGGCTGTCGGAGCGAGAGCGAGGGCGAGGGCGGCCGCTCTGCCTGTGCTGGGGATGGGCCTGAGCTTGCTGCGCGGCGGCGGCTCTGAGGCGTTCTGGCAGGGGGCTCACGAGAGCGGCCTGCAGAAGTGTTACCGCGGCGAGGCAGGAACAAATTCATGGCCTGGGTGGCTTTCTGGACCTCAGAAAAGCGTTCTACGATGCCCGTGACGGCAGATCCAGAGAGGCCGAGAGGGTGAGACGGGGCGCGTCGAGGAAGACGGAGCGCTCAGCTTCGCTCATGTCCGTGAGCGTGAGCCACAAGTGTCTCTCGGCGACACAGAGGATGGCCATGCATCTTCCCAGCGCTTGAGCGGCAGCTTTGGTGGCGCGAAGGGAGAGGTCCGTAGCGCATCTTAAGTCGTTGAGCGCACGGCCGTTCGATTTCTCTCTCATTCTGCGCTATGTCACTCAACAGGTCGGATTCGCAGCACCTGGAGAACCGACATGGAGTGCAGCGCTGCAGCGGCCTGGCCAGCGGCTGCATAGGCGCGGGTGTGGAAGGTAGAGGACGCTCTGGAGCTTTAGAAGGAAGCTTAGGGGAGGATCGCCATCCAGCGGAGGGCGAGCACAAGTGAGCGGCGACCAGATCTTCGACGGGCGGCATCGCTGTATAGCCCTTCTCGGTGGCTCCGTCCACCGAGCCGCAGCGAGGCGGAGACATCAGGGCGGCACCTAGCCGAGAGAGGAGCTTTCCACCACTCAGTGAGCTCGGCGTGGAGCTCAGGCAGGAAAGGAGCGGACCGGGTGCCAGCGGAAGCGGGCGCGGTGCAGGCACTTCCATCCATCCGGTTCGGTGGCAACTCTGGGTGGTGGTGACCAGTTCGAGGCCCAGACGCTCGACGGCAAGAGTCAGGAGGCGCATTAGGTCCTCTTCGATGCCGGAGCTGGGTCCGCCGAGCATGACGCCGAAGAGCCCAGTGAAGACCATTCGTCGCTGTTAGAAGCGTGCAACGAAGGCGACTCTTTCTCTTCCTCAGAGTCGAGGGACGCTGCAGAGCGGCCACTCGGCGGCAATGGGGGGTCCAGCTCGGGTGGAGAAAGAGAGCGGTCGGGGGCGGCGGCTGCCGCGCGCAGCCATCGCAGGTTCCGGCGGCCTCTGAGAGCGGCGCTTCTTCTTCCGCGGAGAAGTCAGAGGCGGCGCGGCTTGGGCGGATTTAACGATGAGGAGTCTTGCCCGCAGGGAAGACATAGTCATCGCCTCGCAGAGAGAACATCCTCCATCGGCGAGGGCGAGTTCCGCATGTTCAAGCCCGAGACAGAGAGGGCAGATGAGGTGGCGGTCTCCGTCTTCGAGCGGTGCGCGGCATGAGCCGCAGGAATGCGAGACATCTTCAAAAGACGCTCACGCTCTTTTGTGAAGGAGCAAGTGGAAGTCGTCGGACGGCGCTAGCTCGCTGAGGCGGCTGAAGGTGGCAGAGGCCGGGTCTTCAGGCTTCTTGCTTGCTAGAAGGTGCCTTGTCACGACGACGGCTTCAGTCTTGCAACGGCAGGCGATTAGATCGCTGAATCAAAATGAATCGTTGTTCCAAACCACGGAGAGTGCTCATATACACTCAAGCCACGCCCCTTTCTGCGGCTTTGACGTAGATAAGCGAGCGTCGTCCGCTCATTGGGCGCGGGTTCAGCGCCGCTTTCCACTCGATTTAGCACTTCCCAGAAACGAACCAATGAGCCTGCTAGTTAGCCCGCTCTAGGTCCTGCACCTGAGAAGTGCGTTGACAATGATTACAAATTATAAAAATTTTTGGCTTCAATTGTTCGGCAAAGAAGAATCTTTCCCGTCAGCGTAAGCTAGCTTACGCAATACGAGAGAACCTCTCGTAGAGAACTGAGATCCGCCTCCTAAAATGATGCCATTTTCTCATTGGTTCGGAATCAATTCTGGGTGGTTGGACTAAAGTTTAAGTTAAAGATCCGAACAAAGGAGCAAGAAAGGAGCAAATGTTCATGTTCTGTTACAGTTCAGTTTGTGTTCAGTTCCGTCAGTTTTGTAACTGTTAAGTTCGTGCCTCTCTCTAAAACAGCCAGAGAGTGTTCTGTTCGTGCTTCTCTCTCTGAAGACAACCAAGAGCGTGTTTGCACGCTTCTACATCGACTGAGACCAAATTCTACCCAGCAGACACAATAACCCATCCAGATCGGGGTTAAAACAGCTTCATTCAAGCCATTTGACTCATCTCTTTCCTTTATTATCTTTTTTGTAAAAGTCTCGTTTCAAAGTTAAGTTTGCTGCAAAGTTCGTCTTTCCTGCAACGTGCTTCAAATTGGAAAAGACTCTCATTCGCTTGCTAATCACACGTGACCAGCGGCGAAACTTCCATCCAGGCACTTCAAAGACAACCAGCCACGCGGACCCGGCTGGGAACCCCCCTTCGATGCAACACGACAAAGGGAATTCCCTGAGCCCCGCAAAGGAAGTAATGGAATAGTCGAATAAAGTCGTTATTTATGTTTTTTTTTCGCACAAAAAGTAGTCTCGTCACTTGATAAACGTATAATTGAGCCACTGTAGGCACATGGAATATTTAAACATTTTCTTTAATGTCTTTATGGGCCGTCAAGAGCCAGTCCCTTAGGCAGTCAATGGAAGAGTGATCCAGGCTCTCAGATTTAATCAAAAATATCTTTATTTGTGTTCCGAAGATGAACGAAGGTCTTACGGGGTTGGTACAGTATAGGGGTGAGTAATTAATGACTTAATTTTCATTTTTGTGTGAACTAACCCTTTAAGTAGCACGTAGAGCGCATTCTCGTGCGTCCATGTTAAGTGCATTTTTGGGAAACTCACGTGGAATTGCTGCGAGCATCGTAACCTTGCACGTAGAGAGCGCTCTCTAAGAGCTAAGATGCATCGTTATTGGGAAACCCGGCCCTGGTCTGTTGCATGGAAAAAAAAACTTAATTATAAGACCACGAAAATATATATTAAAAAAAAAAAACGACACAACCCCTCTGAATATGGTGCAGCTGAATACTATCCATACTTGTTCCAAAGATATTGGCACCAGATAGCATTTAATGGTAAAAGTGTAATAAATAAGTCAATAAAACATGGTTGTCATGACCAATTTAGTAAATCCCTTTTTATCCTTGTGGATTCTCCTTTGCTACATACAGAGTTTAAGTGCTTGAAAATACTTTGTTTTATGCCGACATACACCCTTGAACGGAAAGGGCATTTCCCTCTTGCCTTTCTCATTTATTCTGAAAAAGCCACCTATATCAGATAAAGGCCCATCTGGAAAACTGTCCTACAATGACCCACTCATTAATATTGGCGTAGTCCCTCGGTCTTACATCACGCTCATACAGAAACAAACAAGAAAAAATAAAAAAATAAAAAAATAACTTTTGTCTTAAGAAATCACAATTATTTATCATCCTCATACTTTCAGAGGGATGAAAGTCAATGAGATGCACATTTTGCATTGATTTTACAGGCGGAGCAGGAGGTGATTTATCAAGAAGAAATGCACAACCGTCATCCTCCGCACAGTTGCATTGCATTCTTCAACAATCCTTTATGCCTTGTGTTGAGATTGTTCTTCAAAATTCGAATCCTACTTAATTTAGTGAAATATACAAGAACGGCATAATATTTTACTGATATACACACTCACATATATTATTGCATTATAATTTATGATTTTAACAAAATGCTATATTTACAATTTTATGCTTAAGATTCTCTTCTATATATATATATATATATATATATATATATATATATATACACACACACACATATATATATATAAATCTTTAATACAGATAAACCTTTGTTTTAGGTGGCTTCAGTGCTTTAAATGCTTGCTAATATTAAAAAAAATTCTCCATGCAAATAAATGACTGGTATGCAACTATTTTTGTACTTTTCATTATTCGTTCAATGCCTTGTTGCCTAACAGCTGTAAACCAAAATGTGTGCTGTATATTATGATTTCAATTGCTTGAAGTAACAGCAAATATCTCAGTTTGCACTTTACTAATAGAAACTTTGTTGCAGGAAATGACAGGATCAGTTGCTGAAAAAATATTATCCATTTTGAAAGCTTACAGGACATATGCTTAAAAGTTGTTAAAGAACGTGAAAAGCCCATGATAGCATCACTTGTATCCGTTGGCTAATTCAATTTGGTCTTTTCATGCTGCTAGATTGTGATGTTTCTTTTGGTCTTTATAGCTTGCCCTTTATTAAGAGATATCCCATCTGGTCTAATTTTAAACCGTCTCTGTAACATGCAGCCTTCCATAATTTTCTGCCGCAGTGAAGTTATATTTTGCTTGTTTGGCTAATTCAAAGTGATGGACCCAAAGGAAATTGGATTACACAAAACTAATTATCTGTTAGATCTGGTGCTGTATGTGGCCGTAGTCTTGGTATGGTTTTTATCCAGCAGTCTTTAGTGGCATGCGTAGATTAGAATCACACTGTCCTGTAGTGTATTTTTTCCCCACTATAATTAGTCATAAATCATAATCATGGTCATTTTTGTAAAATGCACAGATAAACAACTCCATGTCTTTCTCTTTCAGCTATAGCTACACAAATTAATTTACACTGTTGCATATCATAATGATTATTACATACTTTTTTTAAATACTACACTATCCTTTGTGCAAATACGGCTCAAATATTTATAGCTATTTTTTTATAGCCCCCTTTTTCCTATTCCATCCCTCCCAGTACTTGGCCTTGTACACAGCATGCATTACCAGAAAACCGATGTAATACCTTTTGAAACTGCTGAGAATTTGTTATCAATAACAAACAATTTATTGCAGTTTCAATTCTTTATGAAGCACACACACATTTTCACACGTAAATGACCCATCAGGGCTGCCGTTTGAAATTTTTGGGCCCTGATGAAATAATATGAGATTGGGCCCCCTACCGCACCCATTCCATTAGTAAAATTGATCTCTTGGTGCCCCAAAGAGTGTGGGTCCTTAGAATTCGTCCTAACCTTTCCGCCTTAGTGGCACCTCGGGACCTATGAATAAGAGCTTTTTGTGTAAAGCAAATTGAACCGGAATGCTAATACTCAGCATGGTCCAAATAATTTTTGACATCTACATGAGAATACTTTAAGATTTTTACATGTGGAATAGGTGAAATTTCATCATTCTTTAATTCATTTTATTGTGGGTAAATACAGTTAAGTTGTCTCAGTTCAGTTTAAATGTATACAATTGAATATAATGTTGCTTTGCTTTGGGCAATATGTGTCTTAGTGGGCAGTGGTTCTCCCACTGCCCAACAAAGTGCTGTAATTCATAATTTAGGTCTTAAGTTTGAATTTCAGATTTATAACATCTTGTCTGAAGGTGTGTGAGCCAGTCATCATTCAGATGACCTGAATTAGGTTGATGCACATTATAAATCATAAGCCGCATTTCCACCGCAATTACCAGGAACTATTTGTCCCAGGAACTTTCTGGGGGAAATTTTTACCCGGAACTTCATTTAGACCCTGTCTCCTGCGGTGTAAACATACCGAGTACCACCCTAACGCTCCTAGTTCCTGGGGAAAGTTCCTGCGGTGGAAACGCAGCTATAGTATATAATTTTGAAGAAAACAAACTTTGGGAGAAAACACAATGTTCTTTTTAATCTCAACAAAGAAAAAAACAAACAAACAAAAAACATTTTTTTTTTGCTTTCCATTATGAAATACATCTGAACATTATGTTAAGAATTGCAGTATCTTTTTAGTCTTTATACATGCATTTTCTCACTTCCATTTTCTTCTGTCCCTGTAGGGTGGTATGATCGCCTCTTCTGTTGTCCATCCTGTGTTTGGTGTTGATCCTGTACACTCGTAGGCGCTGGTGTAAACGTCGCCGGGTACCTCAGCCGCAGAAGAGCGCTAGTGCTGAAGCAGCCAATGAGATCCACTACATCCCTCGGTGCTTACTGGGTGGACAGGCCCGGGAAAGTTTGAGAAATTCTCGCGGGGCCAGCAGCTCTCGAGCTGGCACCTCTCAGCATCCGTGAGACTCCGATCTTGGACGGGTACGAGTATGACATCACAGACTTACGACACCACCTGCAGCGGGAGTGCATGAATGGCGGAGAGGACTTCACCAGTCAGATGACACGTACACTTGACTCACTTCAAGGGTGCAATGACAAAGCTGGCATGGACCTCACTTCCAGGTGTGTGAGCCCACTGCACACTACACTGTCTTTGTTAAACTACAACAAGATCTTTGTTAAACTGCAAGTTAAAAATTCAAATTTATTTACTCACCTTTATGCCATTCCAAACGTATGAATGTGTGCTGGTTGTTCTTTTCTATGCAATTACAATGAATGAAGCTTTAAAGTTGCAGAGGAGATTTTGATCCATCCCAGTTATTCATATCTTTTGGGTCTATTGACTGTTCAGATTTGTTGATTGACCATTATTTTAGATGACACTCCCTATTTATATTACAAATTTGGAATCTGTAGGATATATTTGAATATATTTTAAAATGTAATTGATTCCTGTGATGGCAGACCTAAATTTCAGCATCATTACTCCAGTCTTCAGTGTCACATGATTCTTCAGAAATCATTCTAATATGCAGATTTGGTGCTCAAAAAACATCAACTTTGAAAATAGTTGCACTGCTTGATGTATTTGTGGAAATCATTACCACTAGATGCCGACATGAAATGACCATATTTAATGCGTAATGAGTGTGAAGCATTGAAATGATTTGTTAGAAAGCACAAAGTCTTATTATGGTTTATTAAACCAATCATAAACAAATCATTCACACAGATTTAGTGAACTGAATCAAAACAATGATTTGTTCACTAACATCGCTTCTGTCATAAACTCTCATGAATGTGCCAAAGATAACTAGGGTGGATGTCACGATTTTCAATTACATCATGAATTATGTCTTACATTCCAAGCTTTTACTCACACACAGCTATGGCTTCAGACGACTTGGAATGTATCACACAAGCCATATAATCCACTTTTATAACCATTTTTATGGTGCTTTTCATCCTTTTTAAAGCTTGATTGGTTCAGAAGTGTCAAAAGTGTTCACATTCATTACTCAAGTAGAAGTATAGAAAATAGGGTTAAAAAGACTTCTGTAGAAGTTGAAGTATCAACTCAAGCTTTTCACTCAAGTAAAAGTACTGGTTTCAAAATTACTTGAAGTAATGTAAGGAAAAAAAGGTTAGTTAATCTAGGTTAGTTAGTTAAAAAGGTTAATTAGTTAAAGGTAATGTAAGGAAAAAAGGGTTAGTTCACCCAAAATTTTTGTCATTAATGACTCAGCTCATCTTCGGAACACAGTTTAAGATATTTTAGATTTAGTCCGATTTAGTCCATGTCAATATACTATCCTTGTCCAGAAAGGAAATAAAGACATCATTAAAGTAGTCCATGTGGCATCAGTGGGTTAGTTGGAATGTTTCGAAGCATTGAAAATACATTTTGGTTCAAAATGAACAAAAAACTATGACTTTATTCATCATTGTATTCTCTTCTGGTTCTGTTTGGATTCATACTTAGCTGTCACATGACTACCATGGATATCTGTAGGCAGGCAACAAACGCTGACAAAATGGCAACAAACAGGCCAGCCAGGGGAATTGGAGACTTGCGAATTTTAAATTAACTACAATCAATTAACTATTTAGATCATATGTCACTGAATGTTAAAAATAGATATCAAGAAAAGATTAACATTCTCGAAAACATCCTTGATGTTTTCCAACTGTATCATAAATGGCTAGCAGGATGTCAAACATAGCCTACCTGCTTATCCACTACACATAGCATCAGACAACATTCAAGAGCAGCTGGGGCAGCAAAATGCATATAATCCTGTTAGCAATCTGTTAGGTTGTAATGTACAACAGTAACGTGTCATTCATTCTCCATGTATTCATCTTCTCATATCATATATCAAATCACATACAGATGAACTCGCTCTCGCCACCTACTGGTGAACGTGTAAGCACATTTGTGTTAAGATTACACGAATGACATTAGCGCACAACAACTAACTGGCATGTCGTTTACACCTCAAAACACCAACTTTTGTATATTAAAACTGGCGACGTCCTGGCAAGATCCTTGATTCGTTTACGACGTTCTTGCCCGCCAGCCAGTACTTGTGACGTCACATACAAAATATGAACTGACAACAGAACTAGTAGACAATACAATGCTGAATAAAGTCATAGATTCAAGCTCTCGGACTAAATCTAAAATAAGGACTAGTTGCCTATAAGTATTGTAAAGGTTATGGTTAGGTGTAAGGCTTTGGGTTAGGAGAATAAGTTTACTTGTAGTCGCCAAGTTACTCATAGTCAGTTGAATGTCTGTTGGGGGACCAACAAAATAGTGTTAGTAGATATTAAGTGGACAGTCTACTAATACTCTAATGACTGTTAGTTGACATGTAGTTGAAAAGTTACTTATAGTTTGAGAATGTCTAAAGTGGACTATCGAAATAAAGTGTTACCACAATTTCCAATAAATCCTCAGACAATAACTTTAATGATTGACTTTAAATGATGATGACTTTAATCATTCTGTAAATTAATTCACACTCCCAATTCAGTGCCTAATTTCAGAGTTACATAAACAACTTGTCAACCAGGCCTTGAATGCATAAGTGAATGCACATGATCAAAGTGGATTGAAGTTACATTTGATATAGCTGTTAAAAAAAACTCTCTAGAAATTGAAATTTATTTGCAAAAGCCTTTGAATGTCTTTTGATTTTTGTGTATATATTTACCGGTGGGATTTAAATTGCATGTACTAAGCACATCATTCACACATTGCTGGCCCTGAAAATATTTATTTCACCTCAATAGCTCAAGAGTCAGCGGCAGAGCTTGCCTTTTAGGTATGTGACTGTGAGAAACCCTTAAGTACAAACTAAAGAGAAACCCTTAAGTGCAAAGCTCCAGAAATTGGATAAAATCTATATCAAAACAGCTGCAGAGAAGAAATCAACATGACATATTTATTTGAGCCACCCAGGTTCAGGTCCCTTGTTCTAAAGAAGGGCCAAGTGACCATTCGGTTCTGCTCTACCTTGGAGGAGTAACAGAAAGACCAGCAGACACAGCCGCTCTCCAACAAACCAGACACTATATGAAGACCTGGCTCACTACAGTCGAGAAGTTGAGGCTTCCAGGAAAGTACAAAACTTGGATGTACCAACCACGGAGGCTTCCTTTTGCCCCTTCTCGTACAGAAGGTATCCGTGACAATGGTAGAAGCAGTGGAGAGAACCATAAGTCAGTTCCTCAGGAGGTGGTTCAGGGCTTCCCACGGTCTCCAAGTAACATCGCCCTCTATGGCCATTCCACTAAGCTGCAGCTTCTCATCAGCAGCTTGTCCGAGGAGTTCAAGGTCACACATGCCCGAGAGGTCTTGATGTACTGAGATTCCTCCAATGCCAAAGTCTCCTCAGCTGGAACCTGTGTTAAGATGGGAAGGAAGTGGCAGGCTCAGGAAGCGGTGGACAGAGCAGAGGCATGGTTTGGCAGTGCGGTGGTGGGTGTACAGGCCTAGGCAGTTTTTCTGAGCCACGCTGATGAACAAAGATGGAAGAAGCAGCATCAGTTAGTGCAGGACAAAGTACGAGCAGAGGAATACCACCTGACCAAGATGGTCGGTATTAAACAGCAAGGCGCATGGACTAGGTGGGAGAAAACCGAGCAGCACAAGATCACCTGGACAGAGATGTGGAGCTCTGAACCACTGTGAATCAAGTTCTTCATCAATTCAGTGTACAATCTTCTATCCAGCCCTACACCGCTGTGGCTTGGTAGATTTACCAGTACGCCAATTGTGCCAAAGGAGTGGCACACGAGCATATCCTCAGCTGCTGTCCAAAGATTTTGGGGATGGGCGGTATCGCTTGTGATATGACCAGGTCCTCAGGGCTCTGACAGATACAATCACCACAGCGATTCAGAGCAGAGTCGGCATCCCTCCAAGCATAACTTTGTCTGAGCTGGGGAGAAGGCACATCAGCAACCACGCTCCCCAGGTGGGCTCCTCGCCAATGCAAGAGACTGGCATCTTCATGTGGAACTGGGAAGGAGGCTCAAGTTCCCAAATCACATCACAGCCACTTCACTCTGCCCAGACATGGTGATAACATTGGAGTTGACCAGGCATGTTGTCATAGTGGAGCTTACTGTTCCCTCGGAAAACCGCAAGAGAGCCAAGTATGCAGGCTTGGTGGAGGAGTGCAGGAGCAGTGGCTGGAAAGCACGTAGTGGACAGTCGTTGCTCTGAAAACTGAAACTCCTCGCAGTTAAAGGACAACTGTGCAGATGAGCCATAAAGAATATCTCTGAGGCTGCCGAAAAGCTCCACAATGGCTGTGGATCCGGAGGGGGATCCGTGGCAAATAGCATGCGGAGTGGGGTAAGCTACATCCGTGGAAGTTAGCTGCCCCCAAAAGTATAGAGAAGAACGGCACAGGGTCGCCTAGATGAGGGTGTCTGTTGATTTAAGACTCAAAATACCTATTGACCCAGGGTTCTTCACTGATTATGTGTCCAAGTAGCACCAGTAGGTGTGTGTTAGAACATTTATTTAGTTAAAGCTATTTTCCCAAATAATATGAGTGATAACATTGTATATTCCTGCTAAGCAAAACTGCTCATTTGCCCGTGGGTGATGGCACCCATGGAGCCCATTTACTCTCTGTAATAGTCAAGGATAGATGTGATTCACATGACCAGACCCGAGTTTGTGCCAGATTGGCCTTGTCAATTGGACACACAGAATTTGGAATGGCCACCCCTTATCAGATGTGCAATGATGTTGATGTTTGCCTTGAAAATTAGCCCATTATAAATACCCCTAAAAAGCTTTGCAGGAGAGGAGCGATTTCATGCTGTCACAGTAATTTGCTTAATACAATGAAACCCTGCAGTGCCAGTTGTCTTTGTTGTGCAATTTACTCATTATAAAGGGGCAGACTAACTACAGGGGATGGCGATGTTGTGTAATGGTGAATGACGGAATGTCATATCCAGAATCGCTGGACTGTGAAGGCTCTCAGTTGCTTTCGTTGTAATATAACCATAAAAATACTTTACATAGACCACTTAGACTTGTCCTTCTGAATGACAAGCGTTTACATAAAGTGTCTCTGCATGCCCTTGGTGGACTGTTATTTGCTGCTCATTCGTCTGTCTTTCTTTATCCCTAATTGTAACCTTTTTTCCATCAGGGAGTGATAGTACGAAACTGTCCCTAATGAGCAAGTACAAGGATAACATCATAGCTACCAGTCCTGTCAACAGCAGCAATCACCAGCAAAACACACTCCTCCCACACAACACCTCCACCAACCAGCGCAAGCGTCTGTCCAGCAAAACGCATGGTGAGTCTGGATATAAGGGGTGAAACGGTTTCTGTAATCTTACTGTTCATCATTCATAGTTCAGTGTACTAACTTAGCATACTGCTAGCTTAGCCTCTATCCTACACAAGTCCCTTACCCTACACATAACTGCAGTAATGTTTAGTACAATTACAGTATCATTTTAAAACTATGGAGGATGTAAAACTTTTATAACATTTTTGAAAGTCTTTTATGCTATCCAAGGCTCTATACAAAATACAATAACAGTAATATTGTGAAATAGCATTACAATGTAATAACTGTTTTCTATTTTTATCTATTTTAAAATATAATTTATTCCTGTGGTGGCAAAGCTGAATTTTCTGCAGCTTTTACTCTAGTCTTCAGTATCACAGGATCCTTCAGAATTTTTTTCTTATTTTAAGCAATGTGCTGCTTACTTTTGTGCAAACCGTGAATATTACTATTGTTGTTTCTTTTTTTTTTTCAATTTCAGGATTATTTAATGAACAGAATGTTCTAAAGAACAGCATTTATTTGAAATGTATATTTTTGAGTTTACTATTACTTTAATGTCTTTTTGCTGAATAAAAGTACTAATCTCTTACCAAAAAATTAAATCTTACTGATCCCCAATATTTGAACAGATATTTGTTATAGACCTATGTAGATTGTTATAGACCAATATTTGTTTAGACCTCATAATAACTTATTTTCTTTGCATTTATTTTTTCATTATTATTATTACATTAGGGTGTGTTTTTGGTTTATAAAAAACATATTTTTATTGGCATTAAACAAACTGTACAGAAACCGTGACGCACAGAACTGTGAAACAGACTGAACCATGAAAAATATGTGCCTTTACACATCTACTGAATATCCCCTTCCTTCCACACAGATATCATTCCAACCACTGTCTATGTCTGTAATCATAACCACACACAACTATTTGTCTTCAACTCTCTTTGCTATCCGGTTCTAGGGTGGCTTGTGGGGCTCGAGACTCGCAGTGTTATCTCTCTCTCGAGAGTGAGTTAATGCACTAAGCAGTGTTATACAGCCACTCCTCCTGTCACTTATTCAGCACTGTGGCAGGCTAGGCACTCAGACTCTCTTGCTTTCTGGTTGAATATTATGATTTAATGTTACTCAACACAGCTTACTTCATCACATATGTCAGCAAAACATTCATTCAGTGTTTTCCACTAATGACCCTGTGCTGGCACTGTTTCATTATGAACCGAAAATGTAAAACTTACAGCCTAACATAAAAGTCTCTAACGTATTTTGGAAACCGAAAATGTGATATTGGTTTCTGCCTTTATAAAACAGCAAAAGACAGTGCTGTGTGTTTTAAAGAGAAGTGCACATTTTCCTTACCTGATCAGCTGGTGATCTGGTGTTAGTTTTCTCCAAAATAAAAGGTTTTGTTTAATGAACTTTACTCCAGCATAGCACAACAGAGTTGCTTTTATATCAGTAAAGTTGTTAGCACCAAGTTAAAATGTCCTTGGACAAACTATATTTGGGCTTAGTGCCGTATGTTTACAATGTCTGGCTCCACCGCTGGTTTGAATTTCTCTTCCTATTAGCTTAACTGATAACTGATCAGACCACCAAAAACTTTTATGAGGTATTCATATGCTTTTTTTTGATATTGGTTGACTGTGGAGGTGTATTGAAATCTGCATGTATTTAAGCTACATAGATTCTACAAAGGAAACATGCCTATATAGATCTACTCTCTCAGATTAGCCTTGGGCACCGAATATCTGATGTCCAGTGAAGTGTTTTCCTTGAGTAAGAATCTGATTTCCTTGCAGAACAAATATTTGACTCTCTGCTCATGCTTTAATGCTTCATTACCTCAGTCTAGCAGACGTATGGCATCTCTCTGACCTTCAGACCAGGATTTTCTTTGTACCCAATGAACTTGGATTTTCCATTTACTGCATATGTATGTAAAGGTGCACTCAGGAATACTTGCCTCATTAAAAAGCTTTACATATTGAATATATATATATATATATATATATATATATATATATATATATATATATATATATATATATATATATTCAATTCTGTAAAGCTTTTTAATATATATATATATATATATATATATATATATTTTTTTTTTTTTTTTTTTTTTTTTTAAAGGGTTAGTTCACCAAAAAATGAAAATTAAATCATTAATTACCCCCATGCTGTACCAACCCCGTAAGACCTTCGTTCGTTTTCAGAACACAAATGAAGATATTTTTGATTCAATTTGAGAGGTGGATCACTGCTACATAGGCTGCCTAAGGGATCGAAACTTGACGGCCCAGAAAGTCAATGAAGAAAATGTTTAAATATTCTGTAAATACACTGTGACAACAGTGTCTCAAGAATAAGTTTATCAAGCGACGAGAATACTTTTTGTGCGAAAAAACAAACCAAATATAACAACTTTATTCGACTATTCTTTTTCTTCCTTGTAGGCCTGAGACGAGAGTTCAAGAGATTTCTACGTCGTATATGCGAGAACTGAACTGGAGTAGTTTGAGGAGATCGCAATTCTCGCGCATGCGTCATGGAAATTTCTTGAACTCTCGTCTCAGGATAGCTGTAATAGTTAAAATGTAAAATAGCTGTAGTAAAAGTATTCTAGAGAGTTTCACATGTAATATGTAGCTATGTGATTTGCAAGCATGTCAGCCAATCACAGCATTGGCTGTTTACTCTGAATCCCACAGCAGACACGCCCCTTCAAACAGAGCGTTCAAATCAGAGGCTAAAATTAGGCTAGGAAAAATGACTTTTATTTCTAAATGATGACTATTTTATTTTCTAAAAAAACTAAGATCGAAATACTTATACTAACATTATAAGGGCAACCCAGGAAACATGATGAAATATTAAAATAACCCCATGTCAGGTAGCCTGACTTCTGTCATACTCATATTCTAATGAGAATATGAGTCTGAGACCGCTCCATTAAGCTTTGATTATGAGGCGTGTCATAACCGAACCAGGAAAAACAACAACTCTGCACTCATTTGGATAGTCGGTAGACCTACAACCAATCAGAGCAATGCAGTAAGTCAACTCCTTTGCATACAGTTTTCAACTACAGAACTTGCTTATTTTAGAAGTTAAATAACAAGTGTTGCTTCTTTTACTTACTTCTCAATGAGTGCGACCAAAGCAGAAACCACAACGACCACAGGCTTTTCATTACATCCCATCTTCTTAGTGACCATCGGAGCTAGCTGATATAAGTTACACTTTTCCCGAATCATGTCAGGACGGCAAAATATCTTTCCGATCGACAAATGCCTTGATTGCAGTTCTCTGTTTGTCTATTAAAATTAATGCGCTGTCGATTTATTTTACAACAGACGTGACAGCGGAACGTTGATAACGTGATGATTACTTGCAGATCAATCTGTCCATCATCGTATAAAGCCCGCCCTGGCAATTTGATTGGCGCGAAGATTGTTTGCCTGATCATAATTACTCCTCAATGGATTCAGTCCAGACCGAACTTCCCGTCCAAAAAATGTTGTGGGCGGAGTTCGGGCTGGCATGCAGGCTACATGTCAGGGGAACTTTAAATAAAAAATAACTATTGTAATATTGTTATCTAAAAATAACTCATATCATGAAATAGGATTTTGGTCATTTCACCCACCCCTAATGAGGACTATGATGACTTCCCAAGAGTACAAGAGTTCAGAAACAGTGCTTACTGATTTAGAGAAAAACTCACTTTGTAGTGGACTTTGTGCTGTGTAACTGATACCTTTTTCATGCTCAAACAGCAACATAACACACTAAAGAAAGTTTCTATATGGAGGTAGAGTGTGTCTTTCCACAGTCTATCAACTGCACCATGGATGAGTTTGTCTCTGAGAGTTTGAGCCTGTGTTTGGGCTACTGGCCTTTTACAGCTCTTTCTGAACTCCAAAATAGGAGATCCTTATTTCCATAGCTTTTCATATTCGTTTAACTGAGTATCTAAGTTTATTATTATTATTATTATTATTATTATTGCATGATAACAGAAAAAATGTCCTCTTTATTCTTCTGTAGGACTGTTCAGATCGAGTGAGCGAGCAATCCATCGCACACGGTAGCAACTAAAGGCTAAACTATGTTTAGACTCCGTTCACATCGCCAGAGGAGAATGTGCATGAGTGCACAGATCCTCTCATGTCTTTCTCTCTTTTTTTCTCAGTCACACCTGCCTCTCTCACCTTATCTATTTATACCCTTCATGTTTCATTACACAAATTAAAACTGTTGCTCTCAGCTATCTCTAAGTCTACCGTATCAGCGTAGATGTTTGTACTTCATGTGAGACCATTCTGGTAACACTGTGATTCCAAGACCTTGCAAACGATTGAGTTCTAGCACCCTGAAATGAAATGGCGGTACAAAATAACTTTTTTGTTGTAGGAGGCGTGTGCACCTGCACTGCATGCCGAGAAGCTGTTGGCGCTCCGTGTTGAATATTTAAACAAGCTCATCTTTTATTCCCCTCCACGGAGCTTTGCACCTTTGGCCCCTGCCTAATTGTGGAGGCTTAGCGCACAGTCCTCACCTGCTCTGTGAGGGTTACGGCTAATTCGTTTGAAGGTGCTTCTTTTGTTCTCATTTGTTACGAATACAAAAGAGGCATTGGCATGCCGGCATGTGTCATTTCAAAATTTTGTTACTGTTGGAAGTCTTAAATGCCAGGTGTTTCATCAGCTTTTTTGTTAGATTTTCTTTATATAATCAAGCTGAGCTATTTTTTCTCTTATTCTCAAATGCACTAACTGTTGCATGGTATTTAAGCACAAAGCCTGCATTGTATCTGGCATTCAGTTTAAACAGGCATTGAAATATAAAAATTGCAAACGTGCCGCCTTATGTAAATTAGGCCCTTTGTGGATTGTGCTTTATTCACAAGTCACCCCTATTTACCTGTAAGCGATTAGCAATAAGCATAATTTTATTTAAGATTAATGTTTTTATTGTGCTTTCTATTTTTATTGATAATGAAGGCTGTTATCCATTAAAATTTGATTAAATGACTGTTTACTAAATAGGGTGCTAAATCACTGCAGACAGCGCATGCAAATAAACAACAATTAGTGATACTCAGTGAATTCTTTCTAAAATGTTTACTGTAAAATCCTTTTGACAGCGTGGATTCTTTTAGAAGACATATTGAGGACATCTGGTATATTCATATTGTTTTTGTACTTTTTAATCCTTTACAGTGTTTATAATTTCCGGTGATGTGCTAAAAAAATGCTTGCTTTTCAGTACTTTTGATTTCACTGTAGGGACAAAAAAACTGCTGCTGTTCTTGTGACCAGCCTGAATGTTGTTCGCATCACAGCTTTAAATATTTCATGTGTTGTTTTATGGCGGTATGAAAAGATATTGCAAAAATAATCATGTTCAGTTGATTTTGTACAGATGGCTCATCTATAAATGATAATTATTTGATCCTCCTCTGCACCAGCAGAGATTTTTTTAACGGATAGCCACACTGTTGTGTATACAGAGTTACTCAAACATTATTTCTCATCATTGTGAGGCAGTCTAATCCACGGGTCAGTGCGCTCATGCATCTCTTCCTCATGCGCTGCATAATGAAAGCGTTTGTCTAGCTCTGACGGGTAAATTGTGCCTTTTGTGCACAGCAAAAAAAAGAGCCCAAGGAGGCGTGCATCTCTTATCTCTTTCACACTCCTTACCTCCTGTTCATTACTTATATTTACTCAATACTCTTCTGAGTGGAGAGAAGCGCATCTCACAGAACGATGACTTCTATATGGGTTCCGGCTTATTCTCTGTATGTCACATCGGGGTGCGCTGTGTGCATGTGATGCGTGTTTGCAATTATGCAGTTTCTAATGTATTTTTAATTTAGTTGAATGCTTTGCAGACCTTTTTACAATGCAATTTCTTGATGTCAAAACAGTATTATATGATTATATGACGTGACTATTTCACTCTATTGTATTTATATTTCTGCTTATCATTGTCATTTATTACATCATTTCATTCACACTTTGACATCTAACATGTGATTTAAATGGCAAACACTTTTGCACTGCTTTTTTTTCCTGCATTATCTGTATGATTGTCCCTCATTACAAAAAATCGAATGGTTTTTGAGTTTAATATTTCTCTTGAATCTGTTGTTTGGGGGTTGGCTTTGTATAATTACATTCTGTATTAATCAATAATTCTAGATAAGTAAACAAAAGGATTGGCAATTAGACAAAAATCATCCTATTTAGTCATGCTGTCACATTTGTTTAATCTCAAACCCTCAGAATGATATTGTGTGTGGAAATGTTGCTGTATGTCTTAGGTGAAATATTTTTTTTTCTAAACTGACTTTGAAATAATCTGAATATTTAATTGGATTGTCAGTCAACAATTAATCTTGGCGTTGTTTGTTTCTGAGACCAGAGTCATTTTTGTCTAATTTGTGTATTGTTAAGGCCATTGCACACCGAGTACGAAATTTTCGTATGCTTTTTTCCGTGTTCGTCAGCCTAAAAATTCGTCATGCACAGAAACCTTGCACACTGAGTCCGATGCGTATTTATTAAAAGTTGGCGGAAAAAACCCCGCAAAAATACAAAATGAATTTGTCAGGCAGTGAGGATGATTTTGTTGCCCTCTCTCTTATTGAAAAGAGAAGAAAGAGAAAACATTGCGTTCATCCAATGCGCAGAGAGGAACCTAACCTCCTTATCATGGAGTTGCGATTAAAAATTTACTTCAGAAAGTCAGTGGAAAAGTTTTGATGCTGGAGCCACATTTTAAAAACAAGATCACTAATTTCCGTGAAACAATCGATTCTGAAAAGAGACTGGCAGTATGTCTAAGGTATGGAGACACACGCGCACATGACGCGCGGCCCGGTGGAAGCGCTGGGCAGACAGAACAGCTGAATATTTTAAGCTGTTATATATTGTACCCAAATAATACATTAATTATCGAATTGGCTGCTCAATCACACCTTTTAATCGAATCCGAAATTTCAATCTGATTGAAAGGCGAGGTTATTCCTTTCATAATCCAATCGAGAGAAGAGAACACTTGATCGAAATGAAAACCGAAACTGAAAGCACTGCGCATATGTGCAAAGATGTGCGGAACGAGCTCCAGTCGGCCCTGAATTGTCAAAAAAAAACTCTCAAAATGCTGGCTGTGGATGCGAAAAACACATTAAATCGAACCTGATCTGAATTTTTTTATGACAGACGAAAGTTTCGGAGGCAGTGTGCAAGCGTGATTGACATAACGTGAGGTCAAATGTGTGAAAATTTCGGATGCAAATTTCAGACTCGGTGTGCAAAGGCCTTTAGTTTACACACAAAATAACTGGAAGGTTTGTCTGGACACTTGATGGTGGGCCTACATAGTTGTTATTTTTTATTAAATATTTTCTATAAATATGGTTTGATGAATGAGTTCATGGATGGTGTTTGTGTGAATTCACAGCGGGTTCAGTTTTCCTGAACCCGGACGGGGACTCTGGAACTGAGGCAGACAGTGAGCCGCAGTTGACCTCTCAACACCGACCCAAACCGCAGCCGCCGTCGCAGTCGAGGTATGAGAAACGGTAACGTCAACACTGCGTGGGGCTCCGGGGGTAAGGAGGATTTCCACACCATCGCATGATTTTAACCCGCACCGCCTGACTGTGGCCATTTGGTGTTCGTGTCACACTTTGTTCGGAACCCGAGCAAATCATTAATTGTGAAGCGGCTTGCCTTAAAACTACCTCATTGACCGCGGCATGTCGTTTCGTGTGAGATTTGCCATTGATTTGCCATTGCAGTTGAATCCGGTGTTAAAACAATTTACAGGAAAGCATAAATGTTTCACTTTTTTGTCTTTTTTTTAACGGCCTTACAAATTGGACTGAGGGTCCCTGAGCAATTTTTAAGTTTCCTCTTTGTGGACTCCATGGACCTCCTCTGAAAATGAATGACGACTAAATGCAAGCTTACAAGTCTTTAAGCACCTTAAGCTTAGCAGCTTCATCTGTAGACCACAATTCAACATTAAGCACGGTAATGTGTGTATGCTAAGAGAGCGTGTGACAAAACAGTTGGACAGTACTGTCAGACGCTAATGGCTAGAGTCTGTCTGAAACTCTCAGCGTATTGTCCCTGAAGGAGCGCTGCATTGTGTTCTGGAGAGACCTGAATGCAAAGCTCTCTAAACTCTTGAGGAGCTGCCACTTGAAAGGCAACTAACAGATGATCACTTTGGCTTTAATTCTGTCTCCCTCTAATTACCAAATGCTTAAACCCTGTACTTGTCAAAAACACTACTAGTCAGATGTGGCAGCAACAACACCTTTAATTGGACTTAAGTTAATAATAGACTTAGCTTGTTTCGCATTTTTTTACTCTCTTATAGATCACTGCGTGACTTGAGCAGCATGTTGATTTTGATAGACATATTTGTGTACGTTAACATTAAAAAATGTAGGTGTTAATATAAGCTGTTGAATTTTAGTGAATATATATATATATATATATATATATATATATATATATATATATATATATATATATATATATGAAGAGTTCAGATGCAAAAGCCTCTAAGTGCCATTTGAAATTTTCTTCTAAAGTGATCATTTTTATCAAGCTTGTATATTTAAGTTCAGTAATTTCACTTAAATGGCAATGAAGATTACCTATTAATTGTCATTTAAGTGAAATTACTGAACTTAAATATACAAGAAGAAAATTTCAAATGGCATTTAGAGGCTTTTGCATCTGAACTCTTCATATATAGGTCCAAAGCACGTTTATCTGAGTTCTTCACAGTTTAAAGCTTATAATACTTACAGAAAGAAGGGAAAAGCCAGGGGACAAAAAAGCCAGATTATATTCTTATCTGAAAGAAATTATTTTTAAATAGTTTTGCCTGTAATTAGTCATTGAAAGATGTGATTGGCTCAGCAAAGGACCAAGCACAGTGTTTCATCTGCTGTATGTCAAAGTGACTAAATGTGAAAACACCAATTTCCATAGCGTACATTCGACTGATGAAAACTCAATAACATAAGAAAACAAACCAGATTTTAGATTTCAAAATTTGCTCACATATTTCAGTGCTTTGAAACCATTTATACAAATTGCTGGCAGATGTGTGGAAATGTTTGAATCAATTCTTTTTGTTTTCTTTTGCTGATGTGTCTTTATTTTTTCAAAGTCAATCAGGTTTTTTTTACGCTTAAGATGATGATATCTTAAGTATCTATTCTCTAATATGGCAAAACAGGGATTCCTCATTTGTATATGGTCTGCTGTATCATTAATGCAATGCTTAGCAGTTGCATTGATTTGTAACTGCTGTGAAACTCTGTTTTACATACACTGCATTATTGTAAAAATGTCTGTTAGTTGTATTTTGATCTTTATCATCATCTAATTTCATTTCATATGTATCTCATTACTGTTTTCAACCTGCTGCATGCCATTGTTCATGTTTATCCTGAGCGTTTTTAAATATTGTGTTGATGAGCAATACAACTCAGCAACATGAATGTCCTTGATATCTGATCATCAGTATTGTCTTCATACATTTGTGATTTGGTGTGTTATGTCATCTTGTGCGTTGTGTTATGTCAGTGTCTTTTGCCTTGATTTTACATGTAGCAGATGTACAGGGCAGCACTACACCAAACCAGTTTGGCTGCATTACAGAAAAGTTATCAAAAACAACTTGCATTTGTTTTTGTTTTTACTATATTTCGCTATTTGGAGTTTTTAGCATAAAAGCAGCAGGCTTCAAAAGGAAAACTGTTATCTCTCCACAGCTTTATTCGTGCCAGATCTGCCGCCGCTTGCAGAGTTTGGCTGGCTGGTTTGATCCAGTGCTCCTTTTATGGACCACCAACCCTGATGTGGGCTGTTTTTTAAATGCCTCCCTTGTGCTTACCTGAGGTGCACATAAAAATGTGAACTTTCCAGTCCTGTAGCATCACTCTTTTATTGCTTTCTCTCTCTTCTCTCAGGTTCCCCACGGAGCCCTATCAACAAGACCACCCTGACTTTGATCAGCGTGGTGAGCTGTGTGATCGGCCTGGTCTGTGCGTCTCACCTCTCCTGTAGCCTTAACGTCAGAGTCATACTCCACGTACCAGAGCACCTCATTGCAGACGGTAATCTCATCACCCGCTCCACTTTTCCCCTGGCCCCTGAGGAGCACCCCCACGACTTCTACTGTATTAAAGCAAATGTCATACCGTCTTCCACCTGTCTCTTGTGAAAACCTAACAGATGTGTGCTGAAAGCATCAAAGCACAATCATACACAAGTGCATGGTCTCTAGTTGTGTTTCAAATGATGTACACCGTGTACTTGTGCTTAAAGTATGTACTCGGGCATCTAGTGAATGAATTGTTAAAGAGTAGTATGGTCTGAAATGAATAAACTAACGTTTATTTTTAACACGATAGGTTTTCAGACACACATTCTCTCATTTGGTGTTTTCGTTAGCTTTAGGATGTTAGCTAACTTGAGTCTGATAGGTAACCTGTAAGTTATTATGAAAGCCCCACCTCATATTGTTAAATGTACAAATATTTAAAAAATGAACGAGACATGGTAAAGCATTTAAAGTGGCCATATTATGCCTTTTACAAAGTCTAAATTCTGTTTTTGGGGTGTACTGGAACATGATTTCATGCTTGATTGTTCAAAAAATACATTCTTTTTCACATTACAGTACCTCTCTCCCCAGTCTGGCCCGAATGTGTTATTTCTCGTTTCGATGAAGCCCCTCCTTCCAAAATAAAAATTGTGCAGTGATTGGTTGCGTCAAATCAACATTACTATGAGTCACTACTACATTACTATGTGTACGAGTTAGGGTGTTGTGATTGGCACCACATTTTCGGGAAATGTCACGCCCCTAACCATAAGCTCTGACTAGTACGCAGATATAAATATTAAGGATGGCGTCAGTTTCAAACCAATTCTTGCCTGATTCAGACTTAATAATGTTAACTGACAAGAAGATAGTCCAGAACGGATTTCATGCACAGACTTTTCAAGCACAGATTTCACAGAACATTTCAGAGTTATATTTTACAACTCTTAATGAATTATTTTATATATATATATATACATATATATATTAGATGAAAGTTGTATACAATTTAATCATGAACTTGCCAGAAAACTATGGTAATACAAACAGTAATCGGTAACAGAACCATGGTTAATTTTCCCAAGGGGGGTGAAGTCTTACAAAAGTTAGAGCTTACAAAAGCAACAGAAAGCACTATATCAACAGTGTTGGCTAGCAGGCGAGCTAGCAGGCGACCTTTGTTTACATCACACAGTAGCAATAATTTAAAATGTATGATTGGAACACTGATTCAAACTCAACTAGAAATAATAAGACTCACTTAAAAAGTTGTGATCCACAAATAACAGATTGTCCTGACAAAGCGGAAAAAGATCAGTTTCAGGAGAAGCTTTTGTGCGTAGCCCCCATTGTACTCTTGGGGCCCTATTTTAATGATCTGAAACGCGTGGTTTAAAGCACAGGGCGCAAGTGCACTTTGGTCGTGTCCGAATTCACTTTTGCTAGTTTAGCGATTGGAAAAATGGTCGGCTCGCACTGCGCATTGGTTAAAAGTGTTGTCCATATTGTCTTAATGAATGGGTGTGTTTTGGGTGTAACATGAAATAAACCAATTAGAATCTAATTTCCCATTCCCTTTAAAAGCCAGTTGCACTTGCATCATGGCGGATTCGCTGATAAACATGACGGTATTTGCAAGCAGAAAGACTTTTGAACAAAATTTTAATGCTTCTCCAGAGCGCAAACGGATCAGGGTGCGTTTCCCGAAAGCATCATTAGCCAACTATGGTCGCAAGTTCCGTCATTATCAGCATAGTTCAATCGAGTCGGTGTTTCCCGAAACCATCGTTCCAACGAACAATCGCAAATAGCATCGCAAAGTTGTGTGGTTTGAACGACAGCTCTCGACCTGTGGTTAGAAGCATCGTTTCTATTTTGCATGCCATCTGGAAGTAATAAATCCTTATCGTGAGCAAAATAAGCAAGCTGACATTCAGTATAACCAGTGCCTTTTATTCAACATATATACAAATGTAATTTACATCTTTTAGTTTGTCAAAAGATTTAAAGTACAATGTACAAACATGCTCTACTATGTAAGAACCAGCCAAATATTGAGTTTGGTGATAAAGCAAAATAACTGAGAACAATTTGAAATAGTCCTCAGATGACATGTCTGTAATTTATATAAACAAATCTAGTGTTAATTGGATCTCAAACAGTTTAATTAAAAGTAGTTATTACTCCACCACGTCCGAAACCAACGTGGTTGAACGATACTTTGCGACAATGGGTTTCCGGAAACAGTCGCGACTAGCTACTCGATTTCTCTAACGATGCATCGTACCATGGTAGTGAAGCAGTGAGTTGCATCGTTGTATGGGAAATGCACCCCTGCTTGTGTGTGAGGTTAAAGTGCACGAGCAGATCTATGGGACAAGCCAGATTCCACCATATCTTTATGTACTCAGTATTATTTTTTTGCATTGTAATCCTTTTATGTTTAATATTTGGCTACTTTGTGTGCTGCTGGGGCGTCCCTGCGTGTGTAATAAGCAGAGTGTACGCGCATTGTGGACCCACCTAAAAGCACACATTACTCTTTAATTAACAATTTTTTAATAGCTTTTGCTTTTTAAAACAACGTGGTGCAGGACGTGAAAATGATAACTGCATCAAGCTTAATCTAGCAAAAAACACTTGCATTGCGCTTGGTGCTGCATTGCCCTGGGTGTATGATAGGGCCCTTAGTTTCTGGAAGCAGCTGTCCTCCGTAAAAACTGCAGCGCACAGACAAATGTTGAGGTTATAAAGTTAAATTTTAACCACTCTAAGTTCATCAGCCTTAGGAAGGTCAAACAAATGAGTTTTGGAAATGGGGTGGGGAAAAAAGTGTCTCTTTGACATAGCGACGGAAACACTAAAACTAATGCAGACTGCACAGAAATCATCTGAACGAATCAGTACATGAATCACTGAATCCAAGGAAACTGATTGAAAAGAGAGTGAAAAGGAAGGACTATTGATTGATTATTTCTTTAGCCTGCTTGGCTGTATGTTTTTTGTGAGAGAGAGAGACAGAAAACTGAGATGTAGCACTTTGTCACAATGAATTGCTACTTGTTGGAAAAAGAAAATAGCTTGCGACTGGAAAAAAGCGACATTATTTTGGAACCAACTGAGCTATTGTCACGGTATAAAAAATGTAGTTAAGTTAGTAGTGTTACTTGTAGTTAGTTACTCCACAGAACTGCACTCTGAGACACACACTACTGTAAACAACAACTAGCCATTTTCCCCCAAGGGTTTTCTGTTTGCGCTTTGGACCTAAGTTACGTTTATGTTGGATGAGCTTGTTATTGAATTTCAATGTTGCACCTGCAGTCGAAGACCATAGGCCAGTCTCTCTCTTTCTCTCTCTCTGTTACTCTCTTTCTTCTCACTCTTTTTTTTCAGCTTCTTGGCATTTTAGCCGTCATTTCTAGAGTTTGGGCGATATGATGGATTGTGAATGGCTTTGCTCATCTGTCATTTCGTCTTTCATGCATAGCTCTTTTCTATGGGGTCTGGTGCTTTAGGGTAGATTAACATTCACATAGATGTCTAAGTGTTAGAAATCCGAAAAGAGGAGACTTGAAGGATTCACAGTTCGCCTTTTGAATTTGAAAAATCAGATTTAAGAAACGTCTATAACTGTCTAACAGTATTACAGGGTAAAACTTTATGTCAAAGCAGATCTGATAAAACTTGATTTTTCTGAGAAAAAAATAAAATAAAAATGTTCTGGCACATATTCAGAGGGATGATGCAGAATACACAATGCCTCCAGTTCTGTGCATGATCCATGAAATATAGCAATGCATATTATGCATAGAATTTCAGCTGTAAGGATTTTGCTTTGCTTTGAAAGCTTTGCAAAAAGTCCAAAACATACTTTAATGTGTGGAGGAAAATATACATGATGCTGTTTATACACTTTTTATACACATTTGAGTCTTGTAGTAATGTTGATGTGATGCACAAATCTTATCACCGATAATAGTTTTGCAGTTGTTTTGGCTAATGAGTCAGTTAAGTAAATGACACAGTGATTCACAAAAAAAAAAAAAAAAAAACAGCAGGAATAGTCACTGAGTGAATCAGTGAAGGAATGTGAATGAATCTATTAAAGGAATAGTCCATACAAAAATAAACATGTTGTTATTATTTACTCACATTCATGTTATTCAATTTATTTCTTCTGCTGAACAAAATAAGATATTTTAAATAGTACTGATAACCAAACAGTTTTAATTCCCATTGACTTCCCTTCAAAATATCTTCTTTTGTGTTTCAAGGAAGAAAGAAAGTCATTAAGGTTTGGAATGAATTTTTTGAACACTTTATTTTGATGGTCCACTTTAGACATTCTACTATCTGCAAGCAACTTTGCAACTACATATCAACTAACTCTCATTAGAGTATTAGTAGACTTTTAGGCTAGGGTTAAGTGACAGATTCTAAACTCCAAATAAAATTGCCCATTTATCTTTCTTTGGTACATGATTCCAAAGCTCACTAATAGAGTTAATTAATTTACTCGATGTAACTCTTGACTGATATCCTATCTGACTCCTCTCTTCCAGGCTCCAGATTTGTTCTGCTTCAGGGCAGCCAGCTGGATGCTTCTGATTGGCTGAACCCAGCCCAGGTGCTGTTGTACTACCAGCAGAATGCAAGTGGCCCCTGGGTCAATGATCTGTGTGGCCGCCGTCTCTTGGATCCCTGTGAGCACCAATGTGACCCAGATTCAGGTACAACACCACCCTGACACGATTCCTTACTTCACACAGCTCATCTAGAAACTCTGACACCAATAGGGAGACACATTCCGAGGGGGATACTTAAAAGGATAGTTCACCTTCATGTCGTTCTAAACTTTTTTTGTGGACCGCAAAAGTCTTTTTTCTTTTTTTCTATTTTGTTCATACAATGAAAGTCAAGGAGTCCAGTGTTATTTTACTTACTAGGGGTGGCACTCTTTTGGAATCCTTCAATTTGATTCCAATCGATTCTTGGGGTCACGATTCTCTATTTTGAATCGAATTTTGA
The DNA here is from genome assembly GCA_030378365.1 of Hybognathus amarus. Taxonomy (NCBI): domain Eukaryota; kingdom Metazoa; phylum Chordata; class Actinopteri; order Cypriniformes; family Leuciscidae; genus Hybognathus; species Hybognathus amarus. The sequence continues at coordinate 312,076 of JAQIUQ010000047.1, read as the reverse complement.
TTTGACTAATGCATAGATTTGATTTTAAACTTAGAATCTAATCTAAGGGGTCATGAACTGGATTTTTAAATTTTATTATATTGTTGCCTGAGGTCAACTTATGACGTTCGCTTAGTTTTTGCATTCAAAAACATCAAAATAAATAAGTAATAGGCAAAACTGGCCGTGTTGAAGCAGGCGTTGATCTTCTTCTGCGGGGTGGTGTTTTATCCTCTTTGACGTCATAGTTCTCCACTTTTAAAAACGAGTCGTTTGCAGAGGCTGGTGTCAATAAAAGCTTTTATTGGACTAACAAGGATGTTTTCACTTCTGAAACTTACAGTATAGTCTTATAATATGATGACCTCTTAGAGCTCAAGGAAAATTTGATTTCTCAGTTCATCACCCCTTTAAAGTTAGAAAAAATCTAATACACACTGTTGAATTCTCAATATTTAGTGATTTAGCCACAGATAGAGGATTTGTTAAATTGCTTTAACAAGCAGGTCCTGTTTGTTACAACAGCAACTGTTTTTGCATCTACGTTAAGCGTGCTTATCATGTGTAAAAAGTACCAGTACATATACGATGTGTTAAGATCGCAAGAAAAGCTTGACCTGTGCCAGTAACTGTACATTATTTAAAGGGTACATATCATGCTTTTAAATCATTCATTTTTACTTATAAATCATACATTTGTGGTCTATATAAAGCATAACTGCAATGCTTGGGTCTGAATTCCTCATTATTATAGCTCAACAGGCCCCTTTTCTACCCCTTTTCTGATGTGCTTCTGTGAGCAACCCGTTTCGAAGGGTCCCCTTTAAACAAAAAGGAGTTGCGTCTTCCCCCGCCCGCTCTCCAGGTCGCTGAGTTCACGGTCGGTTCAACTCCCCCCGTTCGCCCATTATTGTAGTTTGATAATAGATATACAATTACTATAGCTTCAAAGAACATTTTTATTCACACTTCAACAACGGAAGACTTTTCCATCAAGCCTTACATATTCGAACCAGAGCGAGCGATTTGAAAAGATGACGACGAACCTGCAGAACAACGTCTTCATATGGATGCAGTGGTATGTAAGTTAACTATGTTGTGTTATTAGTGAAAGTCGACTATTTATTTTGTTAAAACAAGCACACTGACAAGATAAATGACTGCGGTCTGATCTTGCCACTAAAAATCTGTATTGATAATAATATGATAACTTATGTTTAGAAAGCATCAGCAAACACAGCAGCTAAATGATAGAAGGAATTTACCCCTCATTCTGACAAAGTCGATCGGCAAACCCTTCTTTATACTGGGCCTGGCGGAGGTTGTTAAAGTGGGGATCCTTGAAGGGCTTCAGGTCACTACATCCAACAACCGTACATTTTGACTTGCCCTCTCGTAACTTCTGCATCATTGAGCTTGGACTACAACATCGGAGCGAGAAATAATAATGGCGGATTGCTCAAAGTGTTGGGCCGGTAGTCGATGTCCTTATTTGTCAGTTCCGCTGCAAATACTGTGACGTAATTGTTCAAAAAACGTCATAGAGAACAGAAAAATCTGAACAGGTTGAAAAATATGACCAAAACAGAATATAAAGATGTGAACAAAGCCCCTGAAGAGAATAATTGTATCTTTTCTGTACTTATAAACACCCCAAATATACAACAAAATGCATTTAAGGGCTAAAAAAGTGGATTTTTCATGATATGTCCCCTTTAAGGCTATTTTCTATTCATTAATATATTGATATAGGAACTGTTGTTCTCCGACATACACCACAATTGCACTTTGACAAACAGTTTCAATCTTGGCACGTGGTCATTTCTCAATCCCGCCCCCTTTTTCTTTCACTTTACTTCCTGTCCTCTCTCGAACTGTACTCTCTGAATAAAGGGAAGAAAAAGTGAAAAGCATATATTTTTTTGCCTTGCCTTTATTAGTCTGCATCTTCAACTAATTAATCATAAAATAATGTCTCGCTTCATCACTCCGCCCTAGTGAACGAGTGTCCGTCCCCTCCACTGTGTAAAATCAATGTGCTCAATGAACTGCAGTTGTAAGGCAGCTTCCTTTAAAGAGCAGGAGGGATAAGAGAGAGGCATAGCTCTGATTCATCTGTCATTTCATTTGCAGATTTCTCTGAAGGTGTCTCTCTGAGTGAACAGTATTAAGTAATGAAAGCTTAATTGAGTGAGAGCTGTGAGGACAGTAATGCTTGACAATGAATCTTTGTAATGTAAGACTTGGGCTTATACAGCTTCAGTGACCTGGATTTGAATGATTATTTTTTTTCTCTCTCTTTTTTTTTTTTAATTCATGGCTGGGCCGTAAATTAGGCACAGCACAGATCAAATGGAATGCCTTTAGGATATTCCGAGCCAGAGAAGCATTACTATTCTAGACGATACTTGATTAGATTCAGGAATTGGGTATTTGTATGTGAGCACTTTGACCATCTCAGAAACAATTTGCTTATAATAATGCTATTAAAACAGAACACGCACCCATTTTAATTTATTTTCACTTTCTCAATTTCAAGTGTATTTAAAACAGTAATTTAAAATAGATTTATTTACACTTTTAACACAACTTTAATAGATTGCATATTATACATTTTGAATTTGATTAATTATAATTATTTCACTCTATTGACAGTCATAGTTCTATAAAAATAAATATCCTAATAGGTAAAAAAAAGATGCAGTCAAGTTTGTGTAAATTAAAGTTGAAATAAAATTTCCCAGACATTTTAATCACCCCTTTTGGTTTTAATATAGTGTTGACATAAAAAAAGGACAATTATTTCTTTCTTTTTTTAAAAGCTGTTTTTTTTTTTGGATGCTTTAGGACTTTAGATTTGGAGGTTCTTGGCATTAGATTAGCATCATATTCCAGTTCCTTTATTTCAATAGTTTTATTGTTAAAAAAAAGAAAAATCAGTAGGCTACACACTGCATAACTATAAAACTTGACGGTCCAGTGTTGATGAATAATCTCAGGCAGTGGGCAGAAGTTTTATCTCTTATCATTTTGCCACAAGATTGCAAGTTTGTAAGCTAAGATTGATCAATTCAGTTTAATATTTTTTCTTGTCTGGCAAAAACATAGTCAACAGGCACCCAGGTACATCCAAATGAATGGTAATACATTCGCTTTACAGGAATTTTTCTGATCATCTGCAGCTGGAATCAATCCAACATTGTTATCATTTGTTGACAAGATCCGCCCGTTTGCATCCATAATTCAAAAGAGGAGCTCCATTGGGCTTTGAAAAGGGAATCTTCCAAAGATAAATGAATCAAAATTGGACCTTGGGGAACCTGCTTTGGTTTTCTCACAAATGAAATCTAAAGGATGAGGCCTTGGAACTGCCAGGGTTCAATAATTGCATTGTGCTTTTTTTTGTATGATGCATTCTTAATGAAAGGCTCAGCGTGTGTGTAAACCGTAAGACTGTCTCAATCAAACAGGAGAGGGAGATACTGATGAAAGTGGGGATGGAGAGCGACAATAACTGGGGCTCTGTGTGCTTTAAAAAAGATTGTAAATCAGAGGCACAGAGGATGTGTAAAAGCTGAGATGAGAACTGGACTGATAACAGGCCTCTCTGAGCCCCTGTTCACCTCCCTCATTCCCATCAGGCTTCAGGGGACATTTATTAAACAAGAACATGCGATGTTGTGTCTCAGGCCACCTGATCCTTGCACTTTCGTTTAATTAATTTGACTGAATAATAGATCCCCTGACAGACTCTCTCTGTGGTCGCGGAAAGGAATTACTCTGGACTTAAAAACTTCATTAATAACTAATTCTACACAGTCACTCTCTCTGTTTAAATCCAATAGTTTTTTTTTACACACATGCACATAAAAATAAACAAAATGAATGGAAAAATCAGCAGTATTTTGTATAGAGCAATCATTACGCCTTGTTTGCCTTTTCGCAAGTAGTTAGATTTGGTTTGTTTTTAACATGCTGAAATGCAGAAGAGTTGTTGAACATGGACATTAAAGCTGCTGTAGGTAACCTTTGCAAAAAAAAAAAAAAAACTTTTTTTTACATATTTGTCATTATGTCCTGGCAGCAACAGAGAGCAAGTGGGTGGGACCTGTAAGTTGTGCTTGTTCAAATGTTCAGGCTAAATCAATGTTTTAAATCAACTCCCTGCAGCTTTTATGTGTGTTTTTTTTTTTTTTTTGACAAGTGCTCTAAAGTTTAATTTAAATTGAATTGAAATTGTTTCTTTCAGGATTATACATGCATTGTCCTAATAGTGAATAGAAACATAATATATGCTGTCAAGTTAATGCAAACAACATATTTTCCAGAAACCGCAATCACATCTTTTGCTTTTAGTATAATGATAATATAAAGGCCATTATTTGATTTTTGAAAAGTTATCATTATTTTATATATTCATTTTGAAAATATACAGTTATTGTATATATTAATTTTTGAAAATATAATACAACTAGAAACATTCAGAAAACAGTTAAGCTGGAGTACAGCATGTCACACTGCAGGACACTTTTGTTGCACTCTGCTGTACATTTTCAAGGTATTAAGCAATTTCGACACATTGTTTCTAGCAGTTAGATTCCCATGCTGCGTCAATACAAGTAATTAAAACGTCTTTTATGCTTCAAAGCTTTTTATTTTTCTTTTATTATGTAGATTTGTCACATGCAAGGACTAAATAAACAAACATGGAAGTACTTTCACACACATTATGAATTAAATTTTAACATCTTAAAAGCTTGAGAAATGTTCTTTTGTTTACATCTGCTGGGGCCCTGATTACATTTGTGTTACATTTGAACAAATTCCCTACAGATTGTTACCTAGACTGCAGAGTATTGGTTTTGTATATATATATATATATATATATATATATATATATATATATATATATATATATATATATATATATATATATATATATATATATATAACTGTTTCTGAATATATTCTGTGAAGAGATAAATTAAAAAGGTATGCATTTCGTATGCATACAGCTCTAGCTGAGTGCCTGCTGGATATCAATTATGAACAGTCAATCACAGAGCCACTGGGTACATGTTTCCTAGCAAAATTGTCATTTACCACCCAGAGTCATAAAGGCTCCCTACATCTCATTTGAATTGATAAAAATGCTATTATTACATGTGGTAAACAGTTTTACAAATTACTTTGGAAAAAGCTACAATAGTTAACTATTCAAATAGAATAGTGCAGTGATTGACATTATTATTGGCCCTGACAAATTGTGCCCATGATCAGTAATATTTGGACAAAGTGGACAAATACACACTTAGTAGAGTAATTTAAAGTTTATGACATGCCATTTCTCCATTCTTCAGTGTCACATGATACTTTATAAATCCTTCTAATTAGCTTTAATAAGAGATAAGTAAACTGCTAATACAGCAGTTGAATGCATGATTTAGTTTTCAAGATTGCCGTGAAATGCTTTTAAATACTTTAGCTTTCTTTCCAACTTGCAGCTACATAAAATTGCCATTCAAAAAAAAAAAAAAAAAAAAAAATTAGTTAGTCAGAGACATCAGGATTGGAAATCCAGTATTAGTCTGCATAATGCAGAATTTAAGGTCACTTATATATTCCATTAGCAAATCTGGGCACATAATCACTGGAATTGTACACATATTGATGACTACTGCTTTGCAAAAAAATGTCAGAAGATATCAAATGTTTTCTTTAGCCTTTTCCACACATTGTTCAATTAAATTAAATTCAAATTTATTTGTAAGGCTCTTTTCACAATACATATTGTTTCAAAGCAGCTTTACAGAAATTGCATTACAGAAAAGTACATGGAAAAATACATTTAGTTAATCATGTAATAATTTAGGGCATAACACCGACATAACAGCAGAAAGGCAAATGGGAAATAATTAGCATAGCTGATGTTCATAATGATTTCCATTACAGGAGAGTAGATGTTAAAAAACTTGATGTTAAAAACCACAATCTCTCCACAACCCAACCATACGCGCCAACCCTTTTGACTAAGGCTGTCAAGCCCCACTGGTGCGTTAATGCAGTTTCAGTGGCAATGGTTCCGTATGGCGTACCACCTACCGCAAAACACAATATCTGCCCTACCACCCATCATTCATGCCATACACACAGGGAACGTAATGACTGTAAATACTATCCAACCTATACAAATAACCTGCAGACTCTTCAAGTTTTATAATATTAAATGCATTCAATCTGATTCAACAGATGAATAAAAGGGAAGCATTATGTGAATGCTTTACTAAAGAGATGCGTCTTTAATCTAGTTTTAAACTGGGACAGCGAGTCAGAGCCTCGAAACATATCGGGAAGGCTATTCCAGAGTTTTGGAGCTAAATGCGAGAACGCCCTCCCTCTTTTAGTGGACTTAGATATCCTAGGAATGACCAGAAGCCTCGAATTTAGTGATCCTAAAGAACGTGGTGGATTGTAGGGCGATAGAAGGTCCATTAAATACACAGGAGCTAAACCATTTAGGGCTTTATAGGTCAGTAGTAGTACTTTGTAATTGATACGGAACTTAATATGTAACCAGTAGAGATGATAAAATTGGTGTAATATGATCGTATTTTCTTGACCTAGTAAGAACTCTAGCAGCTGCATTTTGGACTAACTGTAGCTTGTTTAGTGAGGATGCAGGACAACCGGCTAATAATGCATTACAGTAATCTAGTCTCGAGGTCATAAATGCATGAAGTTGTATTGTAAGAGGTTTTGTGAGTAGTTTTTTGGACCAATAAGTAATACCTCTGTTTTATCTGAATTTAATAGCAGGAAATGATGCGCCATCCAGCATTTTATATGTTTGAGACACTCAGTCAATTTAGATGAGTTAGTGTTCTCATCTGGGCATGATGAAATATACTGTATAATTGAGTGTCGTCAGCATAACAGTGGAAATTAATTCCATTTTTTCCTATAATATTACAAAGTGGCAGTATATATATTGAGAAGAACAGAGGGCCGAACACCAATCCTTGTGGTACTCCATAGTCTACTGACGTTATCTTAGATTTTTCCCCATTTAAACAGACAAAATGATAACAGTCTGATAAGTACGATCTAAACCAGCTTAATGCCTGTCCCTGAACACCAGTGTAGTTTTGTAGTCGATCCAAGAGTATTTTATGATCTATAGTGTGGAACGCAGCGCTAAGATCAAGTAAAACTAGTATTGAGAAACAGCCTTGGTCAGAAGCTGAAAGTAAATAATTTGTAATTTTAACTATCACAGTTTCTGTACTATGATGTGGTCTGAATCCTCACTGAAATTTTCATTGTTCTTCCCACTCGTAACACATTTGTTTCCATGATTATCGCTCTTTCCTCTGTGCCCTCTCTGTTTTTGCATCAGTCTTCTCACATGTTTTTTTCAGGATGGCGTGCGCGTTCCTTTACAGGGTGCAACCTCGTCAGTCCTATGAACCCAAATCATAAGCGACATGGCTGCGGTTTGCCCTGACAAGAATGATCAGTTGAACTCAGAGTGATTAGACCTCTCTGAACCATGAGCCCTACTGAGGAGGGCTGACACATGGAATCTGCTGTGCATGCAGATTCTTCAACACACACAAAACTTAGAGCACCCATTTATAGCATTGCATGTCTGGAGAATCACCAATTGATGTAAACATGACAATGAGGTCATTTTCTCTTGACCCTGAAGGGGATGAACTCTGTTGTGGGGTCAAATCTGGGTAACGCTTCCTTTTACAGTACAGTACTTACAGTGTACTTACAGTGTACTTACCTAGAAAGTACTGACTAATATAAGGTAAGTAAGTACATGGAACAGGGTTAGGTTTAGGGGTAGGTTCAGGGTTAGTACTAGTTATTACCCAGTAATTGTAGTTACTAAAATAAGTACATAGTATTTACATGGGTAACTGGACTGTAAAAGGAAGCATTACCCACATCTGTTCATAGCTGCTTACATTAACTTGAATGGTTAACAAGGTGGAATGGAACTAAAACAAAGTAATAACTTAGTGCTTGTGTTTATCACCTGGAAACACGACTTCCTGCATCTCAATGACCTTGAAATGGTTTGAAACACGAAATGATCTGTGAGTCCACCATTTTCTAGCAACCACTCAGTTCAGTTAAATGGAAGGTCCACCATTTTTGGGTCTGACTATCTTTATATGTGCAGTATTTACTAGGAATTTGTTGACTAATGTAAGTTAGTTAGTTAGTTAGTTAGTTAGTTAGTTAGTTAGTTAAAAAATTGAACTGGAAGACAAAAGGTGTTCTTGTATTTAAAAACCTAGATAGAGTATAATAGAAAGCGTCTCAAGGCAGGTTTTTTTTCCCCTTTCTTCACTTGAAACAGAAAAATTGAGAGTGATTAATTTTACTTTTAAAAACGAATTAACAACAGCTTGGATGAACACATCTAGTTATTTTACAATGTTATAAGCAAGTCTCATATAATGTATGATGATTTTTTTTTTTTTTTTTTACAGTATTAACAATAGTATTTTGGCAGAAAGCTGGTACCTTCCTAACTGACGTCCCTCAAGGACGCATAATTTACGACACAATTTTATTATACTTTTGTTTTATTTGATCTTATTGATAATGAGGGTTTAAATATACTAATTGTCTGCTTTCAGGAGAATGTATCTGTTTCGATGGCTACATGAAGGACCCTGTTCACAAGCATCTATGTATTCGCAACGAATGGGGCCCAAATCAAGGGTGAGTACCATAAGCATCTTGTGTCGACTCTGATATACAACAGCACTACAATCAGGTATCTGCCACCTCGAAGTTGGTTGTGCTTCTTATCTGTAGTAAAAATGTCTCCAGTGCTGATAGCCAGCCATGTGTTATACACTGTAGGGAAATTACATTGGCTTGTTTGAATTAATTAGCTTTTTTTTCATGATTTTCTTCCTCTGGAATTGGAAAATGGATTAGTGCAGTAAAGCTCTGGGTCATTTTAGATTTGTGTGACAGTGATTTGCATTTCAGTAAACAAATGAGATGTATGTATATGTATTGTGCATTTTTAAATTGTGTTACACGTGTAAGAAATGTTGTAATTCGTCTCATCCAATAACTACTTTTTAAAATGATCAAAGTGAAAATATCTTTAAATTCTGCTGTACTTCTTTTTATGTTAGCAGAGGACTGAATATAAGATTAACAGTTAAGATTGACTGCATCTGAACTGCTATCTTTGATCTGAGGTAACAATGTCAGCAAGCACAAGTCAAATAGATGAATGAAGCACAAATGCAAGATAATGGCATAAAATACGAGAATGTTTTGCTTCTTAACAATCCAGAAAAAATGAAAGCACTTAAATGTTAGGAGCACAAGTTTCTAATCCCGGAAAGACTTGTATTTAAGATGTTTAAAGTTAATTAGACCCTCCCTGAGGAGAGTATCACATGCTCATCTGGCTTTGAGGCTGTCGCTCTGGAGCAGTTTGATTAAGACTCTGAAGGTGAGGAAAGCCTTGGCATTTTAATTGGGAGGAAGATGGGAGTGATGACAGTTGGTGAGATGGATCCGATAATTAGAAATCAAATTGGAACAATCAGTAAGATTGCCTTAAGGGAAGTGGAATAGCACTGGATGTGCTTGTTCCCTTTGTGCCGTGCTGTGAAGGTGTGAACAGTTTTTAATTGACTCTAACACTTAGTGGAGGAAAAAGAAAGTCCAATGCCAAATGCTTTTCAAAAGTTTCAAAGTGCCAAGATATTTCTGAAACTGTTACCTACAAATCCATGGTATAACTTTGTGGCACAGACAAAAAATAAATGTAGATGTTATAAAGAACCTGATTTTAGTGTTCAGTATTATTTTATTATTATTATTTTAATGAATTTTATAATTAATGTTTGTACCTTCATGTTGTAATGGATTCTCTGAACATTCCTGCTTTTGGAACTGTTATGAATTATGAATGTTGCAGGACAAATGTTGATGTTTAAACCGCTGTAGGTGATCTGTGGTGTGAAGTGGTCTAACCAGGCTGTGAGTGCTCTTTTGCTGTGAGTAACAGCTTACTTAGAGAGGCATCAGCTCCTTGTCTCTTCTCTTATACTGCAGTGACAGCCCCTGTCCCCACAGCTGCCTCTCTGCATTAATCTCCATCAGTTCACATAAAGAACTGGACAAATACACACTTGAAGTCACACTCACATATATACGGCACTGACTGAGTTGCTGCTGTTGGTCTCAGTTTTTACATTGTATCTGCTGGAAGCAATTCTGTAATGTTCATATCAGGAACATAACTGGTTTGATGTGAGTTCATAAAGGAATGTTTTCATCACAAAGTAATGCAATTTTAAAGGTAATTTGGCTTAGTGAAGACTGGCATTGCTTAACAATGAATGAGAAGTCTATGGTGTGACATACAGTTTTTTTATTATTATTTTTTTATTTCAAGCATTAATTATTCATTTTGTTTTTGCCCTTTCTGTTTTGTAGCCCATGGCCATACACAATTTTCCAACGTGGCTTTGACTTGGTGATGGGGAGCAGCCATCTGATCGCATTTTTAGGTGAGAAAAAATATCAGTTTATTTGTACTGTAAAGTTTGTGAACCAATTCAAAATGAATAAAAATATTTTAAATAAATATATTTGGAAGATGTCTATAGTTTTACGGCTAAAAGGTTGCCTTTACGGACAAAAAATACAAATAATGCCTTGTTCACACTACATGATTTTAAAACATTGGTCTGAACTGTGCGTTTCACACTACATGACTTGGTCTCAGTGAAATCAGAGTGTTCAAGTTGTTTAGCTGTTCACACCACACAACACAACGTGATTGATCCACAACATGAGGTAACTAACTACACGAGCTGACAACGCGCTGCATGGAGATACACCCACGATCGGATGATAAGAGCAAGCTGTTTCAGTACTATGGTACAGTCTAAATCCTGAATATAATCAAATAAATAACGAGTTGACAACAACTCTGTCACCCAACGATTCTATCTTGTCCACAAACCACGTTTTGTCACGAAAATAACACGCAATAAAACGAACCAGAAATGACGCGAAGCACGTGCGCCTATACGCAGCGAAGAAGAAAACACAACACGTGAATAATGTGGACGTCAGACAGAAACTAGTGCTGCACACTGTTTGTGCGACGATCGTCTGCTCTGAGGAAAAAATGCAAAAAAATAAATAAAAACTAAGATTTACCTGGTGTCCTCATCCCATGCGTTGCCATGATTGGCTGTACTCATGACATCACTGAGGTTGAGTCGCGTGACGGCTCTGGATATCTAGCAGGCTAGATATTTTTCTGGGCTCTGCGACGCGTCTGCGAGCGTTTTTGCTGCGTTGTTGGCTCTTTCATACTAACAGATTGGCGAGCGTTCATCGTCCGCTGATCGCCCGCGATTTGCATGCGATTACACCCTGACCTGTCGGCGAGCTCACGATTCGCAAATCGGGCATAAATCGGGCTTAAAATCCTGTAGTGTGAACTTGGCTTAAGGAGAAATGTCTTAAATATTTTGCATACTGTTTAATGGGTTATTTCACTTTTTTTCAAGTGATAAAGTTTTTACATATTAGAGTTCTCAATGGGCCTGAAAATTACAACTTGACCCGACACGGCCCGTGGCTTTTAATGCCCGGACCCGATGTAACCCGACATGATTTTGACCACTGAAATTTGTTTTGTAGAAAGCCTTTCCTTAAAGTGAATTTCATATGGTAAATATTGTATCTTAATTTTAATAAATTTTTCATCAACCAATTTCCTGGATATAATAAATGGGAAGCAAATATTGCAGACAATATGATCATGATATGGAGACGCGAGTGCAATTGCATTCCACGTAAACTGGAGAACATCTCATCATAAATTTTGCTCATTTAAATGATAGTGTGTATTTGTGTGCGTGTATGTGTGTGCGTGCGTGTGTGTGTGTGTGTGTGTATATATATATATATATAATATTATTATTATTATTATTATTATTATATTTAAAAAAAAATAAAAAATAAAACATATAAGCCTTAAAAATTATCTGGCGCCACCCCTGAGCGACGGTGAATTCACCTGCGGCAAGTTTACTTTCCACTAACTCCATCTTCTTCTCCAGGCTAAAGGTGTGCTTGCAGCGGCGTCAGGTCTGCCCTCGAGACGCACGTTGCACACAGCAGCCAGACTTTCTTTACAGAGAACAGCAGAGATGAATAATACATTTCGTTTTTTTTTTTCACTGTACAATTCAAAAGATTAAACCCGACCCAAATCATTTGTTTATATTTTCGACCTCGAACCGCGGGTCCCATCGGGTCTGTTGGCCGACCCGACCCGTTGAGAACTCCAGTTTACTTTTCTTTTTTTTTTTGATAACGCCAGGATATGAAAATAAATTAAAACATAGTTAGTCCATCTTAATCCTAACTTAATCATATCTTAATCCAAACTTGTGTACATAATAGTGTACACAAAAAATAACGAGTTGGTTAAAATTAATTTAATAATAATACAATAATAAAGTTGAGAAAAAATTAAGTTAGTTCTGAGAAAAGTGCCAATTGCAACACAGTTCAATTCATACATCATTCATTTTGGTCCCACTTTATATTAAGTGGCTTTAAGTACTATGTACTTACATTGCAATTAATAATTTAATACAATGGACTTATTGTGTACATACATGTTTTTACATTGTACTTATATTTTAAAAATACCAGCATGTAATTACAGCTGGAATTAATTTATGTATTTACATTTGTAATTACACAGTTGACCCTTCCCTCACACCTTAACCTACCCTTAAACCGACCCATACCACCACACCTGTCCCTAAACTTACCCGTATCATACCTCAATAGCAGCAAAAGTGTTTTACAATACAACAGGACCACAATAATACGTTGTACTTATTTTTCGATGTAAGTACATAGTACTTCAAGCCACTTAATATAAACTGGGACCTTAATTTTATCTTAAATGTCCAAATACTTGTTGGGGCTACCTTATAGCAAAATATGTGCATTCCATTGTGCATGACTGCAGAAAATGAGCTTTGAAAAAAAAAGGTGCTGACAAGTATATAATAGATTTCTGTTGAAATGGAGTAGCTTGTGAAATACACCTATTTTGGCTAAACTGACATTTCTTTATTCAGCTTCAAAGAGCTCCTTTCACAACCTTGAAAATAGAAAATGGCATAATTACTTTTAATATGGGGCCACCGAGTGCATTTGCTTACAAATACAAATGTTATCCATGTAAAGGGATTTTGACAGTGTTTACTTCTGGCTACTGGAGATTTAGGACTAATACGTTTTGTACTTTACATTGCTTTATGTACTTGAGATGTTTCAATCTGTGAGGTGTATGTTTTGAAATATATCAGTGCTAATCCAATTGTAGCAACATATAGTTGCCTTCAGTTGCCATGCATAATCTTCTTCATTGTTTTTTTTTATTCATATTTTGAATTATTCATAGATCTTATCCTTGACATTGCAAAGTCCTTTGATTGTTCAACCCTAATTCGTTTGCACAAATCGCAAGCAATTTATTTACAAATTTTATGAATCTGTGTTCTTTCACATTTGGAGCAGGAGGGCATCTTGTAATTGGAATCTGTGCTATACCCCAAAAGTGTAAAATCTCATATCCCTTTGCTTTGGGATCCAAACAAATGCATTTCATTGGGACAATTAAATGGTTTATTTCCAAACAAACCTGCACAGACGTGCTTGTGTCAGACGACTTGAATGAAAGATTTATTTTCAATTTCACAGAGCCTTTCCTCATACATGATTGATTTGTGCCATGAATGAATAGGAAAGACCATAATCAATTTCGAATGCTTCACTTATCCATTTATATATCTAGCTTTCAATATCAGACTCAGAAATTATGTGACTGATATTTGCTCAACTTTGAAAGTGGCAGTACAAGAGTGAGAGATAGAGAAAAGATGTGTTGAACGGTGCAACTAAACGTCAGTATTTTTTAATCTGGAGCTTTATGAACACTTCAAATCACTCTGTAATCTCATTTACTTTCCAATCTGCAAACCATTTAAAGTTAAAAAGAGCCTTTCACACTCAAATCATGTGCTATGTCGTCAGTAAACATCCAATGCAAACTTCGGTACCCACATGATAATGTTGAATACTGCTGCTTTTAACAGAACTACATCTTATGGTTATTTATTTTCGGTCTATTCTGAGGTTGTGTCTTTGTTTGTTATCGAGCCAGAGTGCTGAGATAGTTCAAAAGGTACCCTGGCATTTTTTTTTTTTTTTGATAGATGTGTTTTTCCCTTTTAACTTCCACCTGCGGGCGGGAGTTTTATCCGTTATCACGATTTTGTTCAATAATCCATTTACAAGTCACTTTTCGGCAAAACTCAAATGTGCTGTAGCGGCTTCACAGTAGCAGGCAACAAAATCCAAATGTGTCAAGCTTCACGTTTTATTTATTTTTTATTTTTTGTTTCCTGAATCTGTATATTAAAAACACTTGGGTGAGTTTCAGCAAATATGTGGTGTGTGGACATACCTTTTTGCGATGTCATGGAATTATGAAACATCTTTAAATATGGACACTAAATATTGGTCTGTTTTCAGTCTCAAATCTGACAGGAAACTTTTACTTTAACAGATCTTTTTACCCTTAACAGCAGGAGAAAACGTTGCGCACATGAAATGAACAAGGCTTAATTGGATTTAATGTAAACCGTAGCTGATGATGGATGATATATTGACAAATGAGTTTGTGGTTACAGTTGATGAGACACGTGCACCACCTAGGTGTGATGTGATAGATTCATGTGGAGAAATCCAGACGGATGAGTGCAACTGCAAAACAAGCTTGCTGTGTATTGCAGCATATTGTGGTCAGAATTCAAACGCAATTGCATTTTCTTGTTGTGCAAAATTTAAACTATACATTAAATGCATATTGTCTTTGCATTTTCCCCACAATTGGCAGTCCTCTAGGTATCGTGTATTAATAAAGAATGTATTCATAGTTGCTTTTCTGACCTATCCACTAGTAATCATATCCATTTCGTTAACGTGTTAATAGGAATGGTCTAATTTTCATGCAAGAAAAAATAATAATACAATAAAAAACACACAGATTTAAATCGCACATGCATTTTGATTTGCATGCATTCTTTCGGTCAGTACTGTTGTTTTTTATTCAATTTTATTATAATTTTTCAACTAAGAATATTTGTTGGTGCGTTGATGTCTGTGAGTTTTTAAATGTAAATTAAAAAAGTCTGTTGATTAGTTGATTGTTTATATTTTGATTTCCCCAGCTTCTGTAATAAGTTATAGGGGAATATGGAGATCCCAGTCTCACTAGAGGAAACAGATAATGAGATGCCTTGAACTACTTTTATCATCAGTTCTCAGATGTTAGTACAGCTCTGTATGCACAGTGAGAGTGCAGAGTGCTGTAATTGAAGAACCTGCATTTGAACCTAGGTAAATAAATAAATTATCCTGCTGGCAGTGACTTATTTATTCAAGGAAAGATGCAAGTTTAATAGACTGAACTGTAATCAAGAAAAGCGATTTATTGCAGTTTTAAACAGCATCAGATGGACAGTTTCATTCATAGTATGATTCATAGTACAAGTTTCATTCAAATGATCATTTTAGAAGAACATTTCAAATGGCACTTTGCATCTCTTCACATATTACTTGAATTCAGCAAGGCATGATAAATTGATCAAAAGTAACCATGAAGAGTAGTAACGATGAAGACATTTAAATTTGATACAATATTTAAAGACAAATGTAAAAAGAAAAAGACAAAAAGTATTATTCTACTCTTTTGAACTTTATATTACCTTGGAAAAATGTATCATAAATGTAGCACAAAAATGTAAACAGCACAACGTTAATAATAATAATAATAATAAGGTTCAGCATATTAGAATGATATCTGAAGATTCATGTGACAAAATAATGGATGCTGAAAATTCTGATTTAATGTAATACATTACATTTAAAAATATATATTAAAACAGTAAACAGTATTTTTATATTTTTACAATATTTCACCTAATTAATGTGTTTCTGTATTTTTGATCAAATAAATACAGCCTTAGTAAGCATCAGAGACTTCTTTCAAAAACATTAAAAATCTTATCCATCCTAAACCAAATAGAATGTAAATGAACAACTACAACAACTACAGCACCTGCATAAATAAAGCCAGCACAGACTAAAACAATCAAGAGTAACCATATTAATTTATGCATGCCGCATTATGTGCTGGGAGCTTTCAAACCCTATGCAAATCGGCAACATTATTAATCATAAAACAATTAGCAGTTTGGACAACATTGGAGTGAGTGTTTTCAGTCTAACACGTGTTTTATTTTATTATTATTTTTTTAATCTAGATTCAAAGTGATTCACAATTCTTAGTTGGCTATGTGTGACTCAAAAGCCCTGTACGCTTGATAAAATGTCATTTTATTTTTACAGTGTAGGTGTAAATCATATCTACACATGCATAATACTGGAAAACTAAAAGCTTTCAATTTTGTAATCATACAGTATTTTAACTGGCATAATGCATTTTATGCAAATTGAATTACTTGATTGTTTAGCTCATATGAACAGACTTCCTGAGGTCTTTGGGGTATAGGGCAGGTACATCAATGATAGTTGAGTTTACAGGGGAAAAGCAAATGAATGAAGGAATGAATCAGCGAGTGAATGAATCAATGAATCATCCAAGTACATACTGGCTATTTTGAATGCCTGTTTTCAGAAAGAAAAAAAAGCCTGTTCATACTTATGTCTTAGACACGTTTTCCATTGTATGCAAGTCAGTGCTGGACACAGTTGCATTTATTGATTGAATGTTATGACAGTAAGTTGAAAATTGAAGTGAAGTAAAAGAGAGCTAGCTTGTATATGTGCCAGTTTTCAATTACTCCTACAAACTCTTTGGACCTTCTGTTCTCTGCATTATTTTACAATGCTAAGTTGTTGTTTTTTTTGTAGTCCTCTATGAATATCCACCCACGAGTTGATCTTATCTGCCTGGACGTCTCTCAGCAGTAAAACCAGGGGGGTTTCAAGGTCAGATAAGCTTTCCAGTAATGACTGAAATTTTAAAATGCGCTACTGTTCTAGAGTGAGGGTCAAACTGGAAATGCTGTTATATATGATTTTTCATGAGAGAAAAGTAGGAGTTAGGAAGCAATTTTTCTGGTCAACTTAAGAATACAATCAATTTGAACCTTTAGATGGACCAGTAAGAACACATTATTTGTTAAACCCCTGCGCAACTGTGCAGAGGCGGAGACAATAAACCAAGTGAATAAATGTTATTACATACTGTACATGGAAGTCTCTCATGGGGATGTATGGGGCTGTGGGAGTCTCTCATGGGGATGTAAGGATTTTTTTTTTTTCTTGGCAGAAATCATTCTCTTCAATCATCGTCTCTTTTTCCGTCTGAAAATGTGTCGTTTGTTATTACCCTAGACACCACCATTTTTAGATTCCTACCCAGAATTTAAATTTAACCTCCAGGGTTCCTTGTGTGTAAAACTCTTTTTTTTCTTTTTCTCTAAGTAAAAAAGACAAGAAAAAGAATTGCAAAACTATGTCATCCAAATGCCTATTTTGTTGTCTCACAATGCAGAAGTACAGGTCTGAAATATTCACTGTGCCTTTTTGTGTGTCAGATTCACATATACTCTTGGAGAAGGCATGTGGCTGCCACTTAGCAAAAGCTTTGTCATTCCTCCCGCTGAGCTGGCCATCAACCCCTCTGCCAAGTGCAAGACAGATATGACTGTCATGGAGGACGCAGTGGATGTCAGGTAGGAGATGACATTTTCAATATAAGTTTCAAGTAAGAAAAGCTGAAGAGTGCATATTAAAATGCATTAGTTCCTAAATCAAATGTAAGAAGAGACGGTTTTTAACCAATGCTTGAGCAGCCGCCTTAATGTGCTATAAAATTAATCCTTCACTCTTAAAATGTTACCAACTGTTGCCTTCCTTTATTTTATCATACATGTGCTTTACCTTTTTAATACAAGTTTACATTTAATTGCAATTTAACTGTCTAAAAAAACTATATTGTCACAATATAGTTTAGATTTTTACTACTTTATAAGTGCGTTTGAAAATTGTACCGTTCATGAACATTTCTAGTTGATTCCTATGATAATGGGATTTTCAATAAAGTTTTATTCTGAGAGAACATTACCCAAGTTAGGCAGAGAACAGGTCTTCTTTCTCTATTGCTACTGACTAAAAATATCACCAAATTAAAGTTGAGCCATGTGTATTTTCTTTTATATTATTTATTCATGTCATATTTCACAAGGAATTGTCAAAGATAATGATATTTAAATGTGTTTTTTTTTTCTCAGACATCACATGCACTTGCTCGAAAACACTGGTTTCACTTGTTAAAGTTTATCTAAACTTTACAAAAAAAAAAACACTTTAGAAAACCACAAGGACAATTACTGATCTAGGATGTCTTGGGTGTCTTAAGTTGACTGGATAATTACAGTAAATTACAGCAACATGCCTGCAGTGCCTGTGGTTGCAGACTTTTAAGTAGCCTCTGTGCTTTCAATGTCGTTCACAAAAGTCATTATGTGGATACAGTTTGAGACTTTGCAAGTTAATTAAGGCTCTAAAACACTTGTTTAGAACCTACATCCTTACTTTTTTAGTTCTATATTTCTTCAGATATTCTGTTTCCTCATTTCTATAGTGAGTTTTAGCATTGATTTAATTTAGCCTTGTGAGAAGTATGGTATATCTTGTGATTTGTCAAAAACAAGGATGGCTTATTGATACTGGATTCCACTGAGCCTCTTTATTGAAGTGCAACTGATTAAAGTTTCCAACCAAATGAGGTTTTTCCTTTCCTTTCTTTTTTTCTTTTTTTTTTTTTTTTGTAAATCCTCACAATTGATGTGGCTTGACATTATCCAGACATTGTGGGCTTTGAATGCATTGCCAAAGGGCACATGCTGATTTGATTAATTTGTTTTTTCCCCCAAAATTGATTAATCTTGTGATTAGTCTCACACTGAATTATCATGGTAGCTGGTGCTTAAAGGAGGTTTTAAATATTTCAGTGCTTAGGGCCTTAAAGGCAGTAAAATGGAAAAGTTACTTTTGAAAATTCAATTATAGATATGGTTTTGTTCATAAGAAAAAATAAAGTTGGAAATAACCTATAAAGAGTGCTCCAAAAGAAATATATGTCACTGTCTGGAGTTAATTAGAAGAGGCATAACTCAGATATAGTTCCCTTTCAGTTGCTCACGTTCAACGCTGATGTCGACGTGACAATGCAATTGGGATCACTTCAGGGAGCCCTATCAACTTATCAATGAACGTTGCCGTGCGTGAGAAGCATCACGTGCCCCGCCCTGCAGCATGGGTATAAACAGAAAGCGGGCACGCCTCATTGTCTTTTGCTTCAGAGCCGAGCTTTTGTTTTGACAGTTTCTGAAGACTGCTGCATTGTTTAAGACTGCTTAAAAGTACAGTCAGTTAAATACAACCAGTGTTGTTGTGAAGGCGCGATCAGCGGTGGCTGTGAGCATTACAGTTCACAACTGGTATTTTCACAGCATTGCTTGTGCATTGGTGTGTGTGTCTGTCTCGGTGAGCGTTCCTCTCGTGAGTGTGTACCCCGGTTACACTGCGGCTATCCCTGGGTGCTTCAGCACTGAGAGAGTATTTTTTTTTCTTTTTAGTATTAGGGGTGTGAATCTTCACGTTTTGGTTCGATGAGCGATTATCATGTCATCGATTCAGTTCAATTCAATGTAACGACCATTACGATGCACTTCATCCTAAATTTTCAATTTTACTTCAAAGTGATGTGTGTGTGCGTACGCGCATACATGTTCGGTTGTTCGGGAAGTCGCAGTGACAGAAACAGTGACATTCCAGTTTAAGTTTCTTGGGACTAAATTCTGTTTATGCCATTAAGAAAATTAAATTCTGTCGAATTTCTTTTTTTAAAGAAATGTTTATTTAAATGCAGCGCTCTGTGTCCAGTTCTGTTACCCTGGAGATGCGCGCATCAACCATTGCCCAGGCCGCTGTTGAAGACGATCATCCATTTATTATCACGCGTAACAACACAGAATAGTTGTAATTTGACCATAAAGTGCGGATACTTAAATCAGAGAATCCACAATATTAGGGTGGATTCGAGGTGACGCTTCGCCCGGCATCTCCCTGTATTCAAGAGCATTCTGTTCACCCGTGCTCTGGTGGACAGTGCCCCTGTGTTCAGGGCAGAGATCACAGTCCTACTGGCGAAGGACGCAATCGAGGCCATCACTCCAGGGACAAGAATATCAGTCTTACCCTTCGCGCTGGCCCTGTCGTCCGGTGTCTTCACAAAATTTGCGGAAGCGGCCATTGCTTACATGTGCAAGTGTTGTGTTCGCTTTTTCAACTACCTTGACGACTGGCTTACTCTCGCTCAGTCGAGAGAGCAGTTGTGCAAACACAGGGACATGTTGCTCAGTCACCTCAGCCGCCTAGGTCTTCGGGTCAACTGGGAAAAGAGCAAACTCACCCCGGGTAGAGGATCTCTTTTATTGGTATGGAGTTGGACTCGATCAACATAACAGTGCGCCTCACTGAGACCTGCTTCCAGTCCTTGTTGAACTGCGTGAGCACGCTCAGGCGCAGAACAGCTGTCACCACTGAAACTGTTTCAGAGGCTCCTGGGGCATATGGAATTTGCAGCCACGGTAACGCCGCTCGGATTGCTTCATAAGAGACCATTCCATCACTGGCTCCACGATCAAGTCCCGAGATGGTCGTGACATAGCGGCTCGTGATGGGTCCAAATAACCCCACAAACTCAGCTTGTGGTCAGACCCTTCGTTCCTGCGGGTAGGTGTTCCCTTGGAACATGTGTTCAGGCACTCTGTGGTCACCATGGATGCCTGTGCCACCAGTTGGGGGACCACGTACAATGGTCATGCAGCTTCTTGTCTGTGGATGGGGCCTCAACTGCATTGGCACATCAACTGTCTCAAGTTGTTAGCAGTACATCTTGCGTTGGGCTGCTTTAAATTGCAGCTACAAGGCTAGGATGTACTGGTCTGTATGGACAGCACTGTGACTGTTGCGTACATCCACCGTCAGGGTGGTTTACGCTCCCACCGCATGTCACAACTCGCCCACTGTTTGGTGCCTCACTGCAAGTTGTTCTCTTCCCTCACAGAGGGGACCCTCGGCATGGATGCCCTGGTACACAGTTGGCCCCTGGGCCTACGCAAATGTGCGTTTTTCCCGGTGAGCCTTCTTGCACAGACTTTGTGCAAGGTCATGGAGGCGGGGAGCAGGTCTTGTCAGTTGCATCTGCATTGGCCCAACTGGACCTGGTTCCTCGAACTAGTGCTCCTCACAACAGCCCCTCCTTGGCCCATTCCTCTCAGAGAGGACCTGCTCTCTCAGAGACAGGGCACCCTATGGCACCCATGTCCAGACCTCTGGAAACTCCAAGTTTTCCAGGTGACCTACCCCCAGCGGTAGTTGACACCACACCATCACTTCACAAGAGCCCCCTAAACAATACTGTGTGTGCTGCGGAACGAGGCACTTGACGCTTCTCACACACCAACGTTCATTGGCTCGTTCTGTAGACAGTTCGAAGTTGATAGGGCTCCCTGAAGTAATCCGAATTACGTTGTCACGTTGACGTCACATCTCCTGTTCCCTCCTTCAGGGAACAAGGGTTACATTAGTAACCGAGACCTTTTCTGTCTAATTTCTGTCATTTATGCCTCTAATTAATTCACTGTCCTTAAAACACACACACACACTTAACAGACTGACACACACAATTTCCATCTCTTATTTGTTTTTAAAAACGTGCACAGGAAGGTTTTATTTAGTTATATATGTACATATACCATGTACATACACCAAATAAGTACATGGTGGATATGGTTTCTTGCCTCTATTCCTTTTAAAAAGGTCCTCTAAGTGTGTCCCACTGATCTCCTGCAGAGTGGCTAGCTTCACAGGGTCCACTGTACAGAATTTGGCAGGCCATGCGGTCCTTGGCCTGGGCATATTGAGTATTGCCTCAATTCCAAGTATTTTGAGAGCATTGGAATATTTTCGAAGTAAGACCTACCATGTTAGGCTGAACATTCGTCATAGAGATATTATACTGCCTGATCTATAAAAGGAAGATCACAAAAATATAAAAATTTTGTCATCTTGTTCCAAACCTATATGACTTAGAACTGTCATAGAACAGTGGAACAGTGGCTCCCAAGCTTTTTCCCCCACGGCACCCCAACCTAATTAAACTAAACGTACATGTGTACATAGATGTTTAATATTCAATAAAAATAGCATATAAATTATCAAATTGACTTGTATCAAACAACGTGAGAAAAATAAGAATATAAAAATAATAATAATAATAATAATTTTGTGTCATTTAACCCCTTTTCACACTTACTGAAGTTAGCTGAGCAGCGTGTGGGACATGCCAAAGAAAATGAAATCAAAGAAAATGGTTTGAAATGAGAAACTCACATTTCAAGAGATTATCATTGTACTTCTATGTGTGTAAATGTTTGTTGATTTATCATAAAACCTCAGAATTTCATTATTTTGTATTTTGTTCATGATGACTGAGGGATTCTGATGAGGACACCAAAGGCACTTTTGTTGGGATTTTGACCCATATATAAAATTAAATCTAGATGAGCAAACCACATATGAAGCATAAACAGCAGAATGAATTTATTATGAATGCATCACAACATACAGTACATAGACCTAACCAGAGGTTGCATCATTTAACTCATTATAATAACTTAATAACATTATAATAACTTTTTCTTTGTTTCAAACCTGACCTTATGATAAAAAATAAAAAATATATAAAAAAGAGGCCTGCAGCCTCTTGATATACCGGGTAGGAGGATAGTGCAACTCTGTCGATTCGTGCTCCACTGACTTTTTTGTTTTTCACGTATGCTAGTGATGAGAACGCTAGCTATATATTTGTTCTATCCTGTCAATAACTGCGTGAAATATAAATTGAGTGTGCACTAGTAGAGGGCGGAAGGGCGATTTAAACTTTATATATGAATGAAATATATCATTGTTGTTTTGCTAATTTATATTTGATTGGACAAGTTAATATGTTGGTGTTTTTATATATTTTCAAAATATATGCTATAAAAATATTATATGGTAGAATAGTTATTTTAGGCGGTTTAAGTTGGAAAAAAGCTGAGATTCTACGGTAACCCTAGCCAGTTGTCACGGCACCCACTTTGGGAACTATCTACTGTAGAGTACCAAAGAAGATATTTGAGATTAAAATCGGTGATGTCCAGTGCTGTTTTGTGAAAGACAATTGAAATATTCTTCAAAATATTATAATTTCTGTTCCGAAAGAAATCCTACAGGTTTGGGATGACTGAGTAAATGATGAATCACGATTTCTACTTAAATCCCTATTTAAGGACTATTTGAATTGGTTCGTAGTACTGTATATAAACCCATTGGGCTGTCATCAAATCTATTGAAGAAAAAAATGGCTGGCTTGTTTGTTTGTAATTTATAGAATTGTTTAACTTGCCATAGTCTACTTGTGAAAGGCTGAGGGAAATTATATATTTAATCATCATTACTTGCACTGATCATCTTTGACCACTGTTAAAGCGGTAATTATTGCTTACAAAATTAAATATTAGTATAACAACATATTTTCATAATAATTTGAATAGTGGAAACTCCCAGAACTAGTCAGAGCCTGCTTGTTGGGAAAATTACCATTGCTGTCAATGTTGTGCATTATATACATCACAATATTTGTTCATTTCAAGCACAGCAAACACATTCACTACTGTTGTGCAAGTGAACCAGTACACTGCTTCTTCTCCCTGCAGCGTAATCTGATCCAAGGAAAAGCAATCTTGGACCTGCACAGAACAATCAGTTTAGAGAGAATACAGTGTAGACCCTGTATTGGTGTCGAATCAAGTAGATTCTTCAGTCCGTGATCATAGGGTTCCGCGCAGCAATGCAGGGGTCCTGCCAAATATTGTTTGATCTCCACATTTTCTGGGGTAAAATTACAATATTTCAAAAAATAAAAAAATAAAAAATTACAGAATGTCAGTATGGCTAATGGAGGTGATTTTTCAGTGACTTTTTTAGAGGTTACAATAGTTATAGCAGTCAATGAGTTAAGATTCGTACAAATGAGCATGTTTACATCTGCAACAAAACACTGATAATTCCCAAAAATCTGTTTATTCAAATAATCTGCTGTTCCTGTTTACATCTGAACCAATAACCCGGTAATCCAAGTATCCTGTGGTAGTATGCTTTCCTTTCACATATCACACAAGCACAACTTCAGTTAATGCTAGTACAGGTTGTTTACACGATGGGTGAAATCTAAGCAAAAATCATGCTGTCAATCTGTTTATGGTTAAGCTGTTTATGACCTCAATATCCAATAAAGGAAAATGGGTTAACTTGTTAATGTGACCACATGCGTTGTCGGCTTATTAAGCCTATTGGGTTAAGAATGTGCATGTACAGTAAGCGCGCTAAATTACTTTTTTGGGGATGAAAAGTGATGAGTGACTCTTAATGAGTTTTATTGAATCATTCTCTGAAATTATCTTTTAATAACACTGAATCATTTACTGTTGGCACAAATTAATCATTGAATTATTCACTCAAACTCATTCATTCAAAGGGCCCTGCTATGGTTTAGTTTGGGAAAAAAGGATGATAAAAGAAAAAAAGAGAAAGTAACTGGCTATAATGTCAAAAATGTTACTCAATATTAAAGCTGCAGTCGGCAAGTCTGGCATATTGAGTAGACTTAGGCCCTCTTTACACGTAAACATAGCCTGAGGCAAAATTTGAAATGTTTACAACTCTCATGCCCCTCCCCACTATCAACGAATACCCTCCCACAGAGTTTGTGCTCGTCAGTGCGTGTGCACCAGCTTTTTTGTGAACGTGCCCATCTTATCAGCATCCATCAACATATTTCGCCAAACTTTATTCCTTCCTCTGTACGTTTATACACTTAACGTTATGTTCACATGGATTTCAGTGCAAACAAAGCTAACAAACCTACCAAACAAGTGCTAACATAAGCTATGCACACCAACACATTTGGATGTTGCAAACACTGCATCCAGCTTGAACCCAATTAAATCATAAATCTCCACCTTTTAAAATGCCTATCCATTGTAACTTGCGCGAGGGGTGACATGTGCACAACCTGTGATTGACAGTCAAATCTCACATCCCCCTGCACTGATTGTACCCGATTGGTGGATTTTTGCAAAAAGAGAATAACACGATCCTGGTGGAGTTAGAAACTCAGTTTCTTTTTTTTCTAAAACCACTTTTTGATGTTGTTCTGTCAGATTATAGTGTCGATTTCACTGAATATGATAAAAAAAATGTTGCCGACGGCAGCTTTAACTTTTTGTTTATTGAGGTGTTATATAAAAGCAGTCGTGCTGACCCCTTGTTACTCTTAAGTGTAAGGTTTGGGGTTGAGGGATGAGGTGAGGACTCAGTGATGCAGAGATTGGCTTTTATTTATTTAAAAAATAGAAACAAAAACTCCCACATGGTAGAAAACATGACTGGCAACTGGAATAAGGAGGGAGACAGGAGGCCACTGAACCAATAATCAGATAATAAGATGGGTGGAGACAAGAGAACACATGGCACAAAGAATCAAACATGACAAGCCAGTGAACATAACTACAAGCCATGTGCATATAAAAAAAGACAAACACATCACACAGCTAATGATGAAAGCCGCATGTTTGCACAAAATGTGTCCAAACACAGCCATATAAGTTTAATGGCAATGCAATCTTATGGTACATTATCAAAATGTTTGATAATTAAAATAGTAGCACAATGGCTGTTGAAATAATGCGAAGAATACTGAATAGTTTTTCTCTGCTTCCACAACTTATTTACCCAAACATGGCAAAACAAATTTAAAGAAATGTAAAAGAAAAAGAAAGCTTAATCTTAACCGAAGGTTTGATATGACAAAAAATATGAATATATAAAAACAATTATAGACTAATAATTTTATTTGACGGTATATGCCCAGAAACAGAATTTCAATACTAACATTTATGCTGCAAGTGTAGTTTAGCAAATTAAACGCTTTCGTGCTCGTCTGTATACATTTTAAATACTTGTTACATATATATTTTCCTTATGCGTTGGTAGGTATCAAAATGCATGTGAGGGAACACAAAACAACGCACTCTTACCGAGGACCATATCTCTGAAAGGCACGACTGAGATTAATGTGTTTCCCAAAAGCATTGTATGCCTAAATTGCTTAACTTTATCATATCATATGTTATAAAAATACAAATTCCACATTATTTTTATTTTGCTGTATGTTCATTAACTTTCTTTGTGTGAACTGTGCTAATTTGTTTCCGTTTCTCCCTCATGAGGCTGTGCGAGCCTCAACAGCACAACCTTCTTACCAGCTTTTTACCATCAGCGGCTGTTTGGTTGGTCCGATAATGCTAATAATTAAAAAAAAAACTAATTACATTTTAATTTTACAAATAGGCCTATTGTAAGTAAACAACAATAGTCCAAGTTTAGAAAAAAAAAATATTAAGACTTTAAATAAGAATTCTGCATCTTTACACCCGTGGCTATGCCTCTGTGTGATCAGGAACGCATGCTAACAATATCAAGAAAGAAAGAATTGTCAGAGCTCTGTCACCCAACCAAGAATAAACAGACCAAAGTGACAGATCTAACAACTATTATTATAATTTTTTTATGGATGACACTTTATTTTACATTCTCCTTGTTGCATATGTTACATGTACTTACCATAGTAATAACAGTAAATGCAACTGACCTCAACCAAATCCGAATCCTACCCTAACCCTATAGTGTGTAGTTGCTTAATATTACTCAGTACTTAAATATAGAATTACACTGTAACAATGACCTTTTTAACCTTACCTTTTTATGTTATTATTTGTATTGTTGTTAATAATAATAATAATAGTAGGCAAAGTTGTGGCTAACGTTTCCAGTAACAATGGAAGCTTTAGAACAATAACAGAGACAATGACTGATTAATGTCTTAGCTTTTGATTAAAAAAGTATCATGTATCGCATTTGTTCCAGAGTGAATCTTCTATTACTCGTATGGCCTTCTTTATTATAGTCTTTAGTGAAGGTTCATTTTAATTACTTCGTGCCGCTGTTGAAAAGAGCTAACTGCACTTTTCCAGTGTCTAGTTTGAAAATGCTTGCTTTGTATTTGGAGTTAAGCTACTAATTAGAGCTTCCCAAGATTTTCTGTTCTAAGCCCTGCCAGTTGAGATGCTTTGTTCACAGAGGTAGATTTGTCTCAATTTGTTCAAAGTGCCCTCATTACTGTGGAACGGGAGTCATTATATATTCTGCCTTATTACGATAACATCTTCCCTAACAACCATAACATCACGGCTTTAAAAGGTCTCCTTTCGCTGATACTCCTAGTATTTAGCTAAGATTGGTGGGAGTGGAAACCTGAGGTGAGAACTGCAATGTTCTTTATTAAGTAAGGTGGGCATTCACTGTGAATCCCCAGCCAATATTGTTAAATGTGATGCTGGTACATGAAAAAGGAAATCTCAATTATTTTTTATTCATTTTTAAAAAAACATGATATGCCATATTATAAGGAATCTTTATTTTTATCTGCCATTTCAATCTGACACATTATAATTGACACATTTTACAGCTTTATTTTGTGATTCTGAAGAATTGAGCAAACTAACTGCAGTAAATTAAATACTTAAACACTTAAATACTAATGTTTGGAAAGAATGTGGAAAACTCATGGAAAAAATAAAAATATATTGTTTTACTTATGATCATTTAATAACTTTACCAGTGGACCTTTAACCATAACCTCTTTAAATAGTTCTTCAAAATATTGTAGGATTTTCTTTTTTTAGTTTCAGGTTTTTGGACTGAATATGTCTAAAAAAAGTGGCTTATAGTTTTTTGATTGATTTTTATTTATACATGCACTTATTTGATTGTCATTTACATAACTGACAGACCATGCCAGTTCATAACAGAAAAATTGTAAAAACAACTTGGAATGTAAAGGCAGTATTTCTGTCTTGAAACTGAAATCACAGTAGCAGAATGAATCCATTTATCCACAGCACTGCACGTCTCCAGCAACCTGGAGATTTCACACTCTTAAAATATATTAGACAATAAAAGGTCACTGGTTTGCTCCTTCATCATGACCACTGCCCATTCATATTTCATAGTAATGATAAATATTTGGATGTTTCAAGTGCTCTAGTAAAGAGAGGAAAAGCATCACCCAATGCAATTTTTCCAGCCACAGCTGAAACCAAGGTCAGAGCACAGCAGTTCATCTGTTCAAGGTTTAGCCATCAGTGGTAGTGTTTACTCTTGCTGATCTGTAAAGCTTTTCTCTTTAACTGGATTTATGGTAGTGTATAAGAGACAAAGAATAGTTATTTTCTACTTCACATTTCTCTTTAATATCCAGTTCTTGACCTGTGTAGGTAATTTTCTGTGTATTCTATAAAGTAAATATAACACAATAACAATCAGAAGATAATTATGCTTTTTCCTAATGATGTCTAACGATGCTAGAGGTTGTTTGGTAATTAACCTGCTATTACTAACTGAGTTTTCTATGCATCATTGTCCATCAGGGAGGAGCTGATGATTTCTTCGTCCTTCGACAGTCTGGAGGTATTGCTCAACTCTTCGGGCCTGTGCGAGACTGTTCAAAAGACAACGGAGGCTGCAGTCGAAATTTCCGTTGCATCTCTGATCGCAAGCTGGACTCCACTGGCTGCGTGGTGAGTTGTCTTGAAACTAATGAAATGAATTAGTTACATTTATTACAGAGAATGAATTCAAAGACATTAGCATGCATAATTTTGATAGATTAAAAATGATTTTAGAATTCCATAGATTGTTATTTTTATGCTCATATTACAAATGCTTCAATGGTAAGAATCTCTTATCCCGTATTATTATTTTAATTGTCATTTTTTTATCGATGATTATTAAATAGCTAATCAAATTACACATTCAATTTAATTCACATTTTTTTGCATTTTACTTTTTATCGATTTAAAGCAGCTTTACAGAAAAATGTATGTGTCTTCATTACAATTTAGAGTATTTGGTTATCAGAAGTGACTGTGGCCAAGTAATGTTTGTCAGAAATGTACAATTCTAAAATAATACAAATCATGCAGTTCATATATTCATGTAGAAACAATGATCTCATTAACCAGTTGTTACAAGTTGTGATCATTATATATATATATGGGTGCACTGTGTATATTTAAGAAAAAAATATTTATATATAAAATATTGATATTTATATATATATATAAAATTATTGAATATAAATATATATAATGTAAATGATATATAAATATATATACAGTATATACATGAAAAAAAAACTTAAATATATACAAGCATGTGTGTGTATTTATATAAATAAAATAATTATACACAGTGCACCCACATCTGTAAACACAAACTTTTAGTTTGGATGCAATACTTCGCGATTAATCGTTTGACAGCCCTATATATAATTATACACAGTGCACCAGCATATATTATGTAAACATATATATATATATATATATATATATATATATATATATATATATATATATATATATATATATATATATATATATATATATATATATATATATATATATATATATATATATATATTTGCGTGTGTGTGTGTGTTAAACTGGTAGCCCCTGTTATTTGAGTTTTTCCATTGTCTGTCTGTCACTCTTTGGAATTACAAATGCATCTCTTTTCCTGTCACTTCCAGCTGTCTTCTTATCTCTCGTTTGCTGCTTTCCCTGTATACTTGTTTACAAACTGTCATAGCCTCAAAACAGAGATAAAATGAGCAATTTCTATGCCTGTACCATCATAAACTTTGCAATGTTTCTGCAAATGTGAAGAAAAGAACTCCCTCTTATACTCAATTACTAAAAAAAGCATTTACTTTTATAAATTAGGCCTTTCTTTGCTGGAAAATCGTGTTTGTTTCTTTCCATTTCTTTTCTTTAACATAACACTCACTTCTCTTCCTGACTTGTGTCTGTTAAGCAGCCATGAAATGAGCCAGGGTCTCTGATTTCACTCACCATCTGGCTGAGGTACGGTTAAAGTGCTTGATTTCTGACTCTGGCACGTGCCATGATGTAGTGTGTTTGGCTGGCCTTGCTGATGGGAGGAATGTTTCAGCCAGGGTTTATGAAAAGTGCTGTGTCTCATCCATCTTTCTGACACTCACTTCCTTCATGATCTCCTGCTCATGTTTATAAACATGCGCATCAGGATTTGTTCAGATGCGTGTCCAACATGAGCCTTATTGGATATCCGTTCCTGTTCATTGTGTTGTTTAATTTGAGAGATATTTGCATTGATTGTATTTTCAATGAAGCCTCTCAATCCTGAGTGACAATGGGAGTCAAGCATCTTCTCTGTTTTGTTTTGCATTTACAATTAGCAGAGGCTTTCATTCAAAGCTACTCAAAAAAAATGTTTTAACAACATGGTAGTTATTTAAATGAGTGTAATTGGGGTATCTAGTTAATGTTTAGTGTTCCTGACCACATATATGCATAAAAATAGATTGAAACTAAACTTGAATGTGGTCACCATGCTTCTTGGTATTGTATTGAGGAAAGTATAGCAATATAATAATATACATAGCAGTTTGTATTGTCTGATGATATTTCCAGTGGGCTCATTTTTTGAATAATTTGTTTTGGACTGAAAATCTTATAAAAATCACTTTTTCTTGAAAAAAAGACCCTTGATTCACAATTGTAGATTATATTGAATGGTAATGTAATGAGGTTTTGTGTCTTCTGAGTTGTACTCGTGAGATGTAGGCTAAATTGTAAGGATATGATGAGGTGTAGAAGATGAGGCTTAACACTAATCCTACTGGGCCTTGTTTCTTACATGTATTTGCATTCTGAATTGTGATTGATTAATCTCTTATGTCTTGCATCTATTTTCGTATATTCTATTGCTACCTTGCTAGCACTGAAATTTCCTTCAAGGAAGGCTGGATGGACAGCCCTAAACCTAATGCTAATGAAACAGATGTTATGGCCTCCTCAATATTTCTCAGAAATTTCAATGCTAAATTCATCCTGCTCCTCATAATCAGAACACACCCTTCTGTTGAGCCCATAGCTCGATGTTTTGTAATTAACAGATGACTGAAGCTATAAAAATGATGCTTCAATCTGTCCAATCATGAGAGCTCGCTGCGGGCCCCCAGAGAGCCTCATTCCCCCTAATCAATTATCACCTTGTCTGAGGACAGCAGTGCCACTGCTGCTTCTGTGTTTTAATATCGCAGTCTGCGTGAGCGGACTCGTTCCGATCTGCTGTGTCTAGCTGATGTATAGCACTCCTGGGGAGAGGAACGGTGCACAAGTTTGAAAATACACTGGTAATCGCTAAATGATGATGTGATTAATTAGTTCCTTTCCCACCTGCACACTAGGTGTTGAGTGCTTTTGTGGAACACATCAGGGTGCCCGTCGTCCGTCCAGCAGTCCACATGAAAAACAAATTGGATCCTCTCTAGATCTGAGCGAGCCAGCCAAGCGTGCTCAACAGAGACTTTTTGATATTGCTGACAGATACTGATGGAGTAGCTGTCTGTATATGAATGAATTATGTGTTACCAGTGTATACAATCAGAATGGCAATGCATTAGGTAATGCATATGCGCTGTAGGCAGGGGCGTAGGAGCCCCCACATGTCCCCCCCACATTTCAAAGTCTAAGTTTTGTCCCCCCACTATTTCCCAATGTAGAATTTTGTTTTGCATTGCCTGCCTATCTCTTGACAATTTTGGAGTCTCCCGATTAATACATTCTGCAACTTATAAATACATAATTAAATTTGTAAAAACGGCGGGTATTCTTCAGCTGTTTATGTCGTCAGCCGACCATGATCGCGGCATCGCGCACCGCTCGCGCATGCGCATCTAGGTGACGCGGATAAATGTACGCATCAATATATTCCTGGGAGATCTGTAGTTGCACGGGATGTGGAAGCACGCAAAAGTTCCAGAAATGTACAAAAGTTCCCTGGCCTTGAATGACAAGGTAAGGAAAATAAGACTAAACCAAAACTAAATAACCAAGACTTGGTTGGTATTTTTCTCATGAGATGTTTTGAGCATTTTACTTCAGACACCGGATTATCAGCAAACTGCCAAGAGAAACTACTAGCTGGCTACTCAAAATAAACTGAGCTATCTATTCAGTCAGCATATTTGTGTTCGATCTTGTGTGAAAACTTGAAATATAATTGCTAGACCTACTTTTAGCTACCAAGCAACCTTTCCACAAGGGATAGATTGACTTTATTTTTTAGTATTTTATAGTTAAGGGAAATCAAATCAACAATTTATTCGAGTTAATCAGTACATGACTGATTAACAGTAATGTAAAGGCTAAATGCCCTAATACATGTTGATACTACAACAATGCAAAGTATATGCTCTTAACCTTGCCGTTTTTCACATCCATGTAAGCCTCAATTTCTCCATTTCTTTGCACAAAACTCTCCAGAAAGTGTCATTTAATAGTTTATTTTTTTCAAAAAAAAAGTGAGAGAGAGAAAAAAAGAGTTTGCCTAAAATATTTAAAAATATATTTTTTAATTATATAAATCTTTTTACAAAACTTATATACTATATATTTGACATACGCATTCTCAAAAAGGAAAATGCTTTGGCAGTAGAGTTCTCTCATTTTACCGATGCATTCCATCTCTACATCAATAACCCACTCACAATCTCCCCAAAAGCTGTTCTGTCTCCTATCATGTTCTTGCTGTTAAGCACTTCTGAGTTCCTTGTCAATACTTGGCAAAGGTCTCCTGAGTGCAAACTCTGTGGGAGTGATCCAGATGCTCAGCAGGGAGGAAACACCCTCCTCTCCACATCTCCCCTTTCCTCCCAGGATCAAAAGGTTCTTTAAGAGGACTGTATTCATCTCTCTGACTATCTGTAGTCTCTAAAGCATTATTTGTAATATGACTATGACTTTCAGGTTGACCATTGCCTTACTACTGTAAATAAGCAGAAACATATTCTATTTGCAAAAACCTTACCAGGAAGGCAACATTTTTTTTCTTTAAAGCTACACTGTGTGATTTTTACCCCCATCTAGCGGTAAAAGGGTATATGACCATCCAGTCAATATTAGTTTCTGTTCCTCTCAATTCCGATTTCGTTTTAACTCCTACGGTGGCCAATGTAGTCCAAGATTAACATGGCTTTCAGTTCGACCTCGTCCATGAGTGTTAACTCAAACGTAAACGTGAAAGGCGAAGCTTGAATTAATGGGTATGTCCCTCTTTGGCTAATGTACTTTCAAGATGGAGGGCAACATGGCGACCGACATTAGAACCCCTTACCCGTATGTATTTTCAATGGCATACTACACACTCACTTTATTACTTGAACAAAGCAAATATACATTAATGAGCATATATATTTTTGAAAGAACTGTGTTTTGATCTAAGAATAAACAAACAAAACACAAAGTTACACAGTGTAGCTTTAATTAGTTTAACTTTGATTTAATGTAGTGTTATTAGGTAAAATAATTATTGCTATAGTTTTGGCTCTCTTTTTCTTAAATTGAATTTAAGCTTTATACAGTAATTACACTGAGTTGATTGATTTGTTGAAGCAGTCAGTAGGCAGTGCAAAAATCCATTAAAAATAATGACAATCTGTTGTTTAATTATCAGGGTGCAAAAAACACTTGTTTTTGCACATTCTAACAATTTGAACATTTTGCAAAGTATGTCAGTAATTTTGACACCTCGTGTTTTTCTGCATGGGTTTATGTGACAAGAAACAAAGCACCTGTCATTTTTTCATATTGACACGATTCAGTCAAATTATATTCTTGAACTCTATTCTTTATGTGTGTGTGTGTGTGTGTGTGTGTCTCATGTTTCTATAGCAACTGTTCATGACAGTTTTCAGATACACAGATGCAGTGCTTGTCTGCTTATATACAATCAATAATTCATATGTCTATAGTTTCATGTTATAATGTTTTTTTTATCTGTAGCTATGACAATTTTAGCGGGGATAATCTTCCTTTCTCTCACGAAAAAAAAAAAGAAAATTGTATAATTGTTCTGTCTCGTTTGTTCTTTCCCTCCTTTCTGGCGTATTTTTTTTTTTTTTTTTTTTTTTGGCAGTTTTTAGATTTGCATAGCTTATCCGACAGTCTGAAAGGGATTTGTTCCTATATGACAAAATCACATGGGCAATTCCCTTAAGCTTTGGAAAGCTGTGAGACTAGATCCCCATTTGGAAATGAGATTAAAAGGCTCAGTAGTTCAGGGCTTTTTCAGTTTATCTCGAATTCAAAACCTTCATGACTTCTCTGGCATCATTAACTGTCTCACTATGTCCTCTGCGCTACAAAGTGCTTTTCAATCAAGGATGCTTTGAGCTCAGATAGAAGACTGCAGTAATATTGAACTATGACTCAGGAATCACATTATTCACTGTTAGATGGACACAAGGACATTCCAGAACAAATTTGCTGACATATTTTTTGTTCTTTTGTGAATTGGACATGCTATGTTCTAGCCATTTTCATGCATGCTTTCCTTGGTAACTCTTTCTCTTCAAATCTGAGCTGTGGATTTTAAATAATTATTATAAATTGCCCATTTCCTCACACTAATGCTTTGACTCATCCATTCTTTTTACATCTGGTCACAAAGAAAAGATTGGAATAGAAGGCAGAATCAATCACCGTAAATAATGTATTTGACCTCACTTGGCTCTTAGTTATTTTACATTTTAGCCCACTAAAAAAGCTATTGAGGAAAATGTGCCACGTACAAAAATCTTGTGGCATGGTTTCATTTACTTTGCATTGCCCATATAGCAAAATGTTTCAAAATATGCAGATAGTATACTGCTAATGTTAATTTAAAGCTACACTGTGTGATTTTTACCCCATCTAGCGGTGAAAAGGTATATGACCATCCAGTGAATATTAGTTTCTGTTCCTCTCAATTCTCGATTTCGTTTTGAATCCTACAGGTGGCCAATGCAGTCCAAGATTAACATGGCTTCCAGTTCATCCTTGTCCATGAGTGTTAACTCAAACGTAAACGCGAAAGGCGAAGCTTGAATTAACGGGTATGTCCCTCTTTGGCTAATGTACTTTCAAGATGGAGGGTCAACATGGCGACCGACATTAGAACCCCATACCGGTATGTATTTTCAATGGCATATTATACACTCACGAGAATACTTTATTACTTGAGCGAAATAAATATACATTAATGAGCACATATATTTTTGAAAGAACTAAATGTTTTTAGCTAAGAATAAACTAAAAGAGTTACACAGTGTAGCTTTAAATATATTTTAACAACGATATACAGGGGTTAAAGTGGGCTCGGAACGGTCCGGAACTGTGTGGCACCTCAGATAAATTAATAAATAAATAGATTAATTAATCTCAATGAATCTTGCTTCTCCCGATATGGACCAATTTCCTTTCCTCCCCGCTGAACCCGAGCGATAAACGCATAAAGTATAAACTATATAAAGTACAAACGCCTCGTCCGTTGGAGAGGTGCGCGCGGAGACTCGCGCTCGTTCGGACGCGTCGAATATATACACAAGGCTTTACAAATGCTTGAAATGCACTCGCGGTGGTTGAGTGCGGTAAAGTTAGTTTAAGGTACGAATATTTCGCCTGACATTTGTTTTTCTCTATAGTCACTGTTCTAGGGTCTTACAAAGAGATCAATAGCAGGATTAGTTTTAACAAACCATTGTTTATCTACATTAATATTTGTTCATTAATATTCAAAAATCACCTGCGTGCATTTAATGCTGCATACCTGACAATGCTTTGACGCCTTTGCACAGCGCATTATTACATGATGAGGGAACGTCTGCCAATTCCACCAACTGCGTTAAACGTAGCCTATAATTTGTATTGTTTAAAATTACTTTTTAAATTCCAAAGCTTGTAGAAGGTGGCAATACTGACCTAGTAGCCTTGAGTAAATTAACTTGTTTAAGATAATGATTCATAAAACATATTTACTTCACTGACACAGACGAAAATGAAAGAACTATCAGTCAAAGTTCAGGGGTTTAAGAGTTTAGGAGGGGAAGAAATAGGGCAGGATAAGGAGACTGAGAAAAAGAAAGATGTAGATGAGAAGAGAGCAGGTAGGCTATTGACAAAATAACCGAATGCCCACTGACATGGTTTTAAAGCTATTTCATTATCCATTTTTTGGCCTTCAAAAGTCTTAAATTGCACATAATTTGGTCAGAGAAATCAAAATTTTCTCGGGGAGGCCCCTCGAACCTGGCACTCTCGGGAGGCCCTTTTGTCTCCAGTGCTAAGCAATTTTAACATAGTATTGTCATTAAATCAGTGTAGATGGGCCAAAATAAAAACATTAAAATATCAAGTAAATAAGTGACAGGCTACTTAAAGGCTACACGTGACAGGCTACAGGCCACAGCGAACACCCAAAAAGTATTGCTATACCACAATACTCAATATGTTGTCCCACGGTGAGTCATTTTTCTCTGTTGCACCTAACATTATATCAATATTTTAGGAGTTCCCCCACCTGACAAATCCCACTTTAACCACTGACTATATATATATATATATATATATATATATATATATATATATATATATATATATATATATTTTGTATTGCCAAAATACCAAAATATTGTATTTCCTTGCCTCTAAAGTACAAATGTAATCTATATTTCTGTATTTATTTGTGTACAGGATAGGTGGATTTGAAAAATGTATTCATTTATAATGCACTCTTTTCTTCTTATATGTCTCAGCTAGTGTAACTGGTGCATAGGGTATAAGGGCAGAGAGTGAGAATCCAAGTGCATGCACAGTTTTAATAATAAAAGACAAAATCAAAGATAATCCAGACAGGGAAAAAGGGAAAACAGTCCACACGAGGAATAACAGCAGCAATTCAAAGAACACACGGAGTAAACAAGAACGTCCAAACAACTCCCAACCAAACACATGAACACCATCAACACTGACACAAACACTACTGAAGACATAAGAGCTAGGCCCTGTTTACACCGAGAGCGCTCGCGGATGAAAACGTAAAAATATTTTATCGGATGTGCCTTTCCTTTACATGGCGACAGCGCTTTTGGGGCTTAAAGGAACACTCCGACTTTTTGGGACTTTAGCCTATTCACCTTATCCCCCAGAGTTAGATAAGTCCATACATACCTTTTTCATCTCTGTGCGTGCTATAAGTCTGTTTTGACGCACCCACCGCTAGCCTAGCTTAGCACAAAGACTGGGTGTAATTGGTTGCAGTTCGCATACTAATCCAAATGAGTGACAAAATAAAGCAAACGTTTTTCTATTTATATGTTGTGATTTGTATAGTCACAGAGTGTACAAAAAACAAAGTCAAAAGAGACACAGACATCTTTTAACCGTATAAGCACTGCTACTTGGGCGAAGTGATAACTGCAGCACCGAGAAGCACCGTGACGAGGAGCAGAGAGTTCGTTCAGAGTTGGAGTTATAGAGTCAGCAATTACTAGATAGAAAAGCATAGTTTATCATGGGTGTTCGCTTTATTGTATGAGCTGTGACAATAAACAGGGGAGACCAGGTAATACCATGATGTTTCATTGAATTCCAACCAAAAACGCATCCTGATTTATAAATATCACAGAACATAAATAAAGAATTATTATTACAGGAATCGATATATTTTAAATGCAATTTATTAGCTGAACCAAATGTATTCAACAGCATATAATACAGTAGGCTATAATTGCATTACAGGCTAGAATAAGGGGAAGTAATAGCACAAGGCAAATTGTTTTTGCACAATGAACCCAAAGCCTAACGTACCCGTACTGGACAAGGTCACGGTTTCTAAAAAAAATAGGAAGGCTACAGTCCTCCTGAGTTTACAGCTCCGCTCATTTGTTACTGGGGCGATAGAGCGCATTCATGACAAAACAATACAAACATTAGGGCCTGCTCATATATCGTGTCTTTTGCGCGCTCACGTTCATTACTTCAAATGTATGCGCACAGGGTGTAGGGCTGCGTTTTTCCAAGCGCGTCCGCGCCGCATCAAGATAAAACATATTCATACCCTATTCATATAATAGTGTCACTAACGTTACGATCTGGTAAATGGCACTGTCACAGTAGGTCATCTAAAAACATAACGGAACACTTACCTTACCCCAGCCGCAGACGTGAGCTTTGTCCTTGTCTCTATGGCCGTATTCTTCAGCACACGTTTATTTTCCGTGTGGGAAATTCCATTTTTTCCAAATAGTCGTCCTCAGTGAAATATACTGAGCAAACATAATGTCCCTTGATAATCTCTTTAGGTGTGTTTGGATCAATATCCAGAGCAAGTAAGTTAGCCATTTCTTCATCAGATCAGCATTTTTAGCTGGAATTCTGTGAAACATCATGGTATTACCTCCCCTGTTTATTGTTCGCAGCTATTTACAATAAAGCGAAAACCCATGACTGTAAATTACACTTTTACTATTTATAAATTGCTGACTCTGTTATCCAAACTCCACTTCCGCCCAAGTAGCAGTGCTTCGCCTTCAGAGAATATAGTTCCCAGTATTTATACGGTTAAAAGATGTCTGTGTCTCATTTGATTTTGTTTTTTGTACACTCTGTGACTATACAAATCACAACATATTAAATAGAAAAATGTTTGCTTTATTTTGTCACTCATTTGGATTAGTATGCGAACTGCAACCAATTGCACCCAGTCTTTGTGCTAAGCTAGGCTAGCGGTGGGTGCGTCGAAACAGACGCTCAGACGTCAAGCACGGAGATGAAAAAGGTATGTATGGACTTATCTAACTCTGGAGGATAAGGTGAATAGGCTAAAGTCCCAAAAAGTCGGAGTGTTCCTTTAAAAACGCAAAAGTGAAAACCACCTTCCAAAGTGGAAATCTTAACAACTCTCACACCGTCGCGTCTCCGTCTAAAGGGTAAAAACGCAAAAGTCTGCTTGACACTGAAGGTTGTACGCAGGCACACGGACTTGGGTGTTGTCTGAGTATGCAACTCCTAGCCGCCTGGGAGTGACATACTACATTGAATTTCACAGCACTTTGGCGTCAGCATATGCACGTGCATTTCCTATTCTAATAAAGTAGAAAACGCAATGCCACTTTTGCGTTTTCTCTTCAGAATCGTTTCTGTGTAACACATAGCCTTAAACTCAAGGAAATCAAAGATAATGAATTACAGGTGAGCTTAATGATGGAACCCTAATACCAACAACAAGGTGGAAGTCGAAATCAAACACAGGAAGGGAGCATGGAAACAACGAGAACACAATACCAGAACCTGGATCTTGACACTGTTAAACAATTTTTTTTTTTTTTTTTCATTCAGGAGTGCACCTTTGAAGCTCTGTCATAATGTGAAATGAGTGGTTAAATCATGTGAAAAATTGGCTTTCTGTTGAACAAGTCCCACTTTCTCCATGTTCTCCATGTCTTCTCTTCAGCTGATCAAACTGAGAATTTGTGATTTAAGGAATCTGCCACAGATGAGTTAAGGGACTCGAGTGCCATGCGCTTACATTGCTGGTAATAAATCAGGGTGTCTTGTCAGCTGTAGCTTACTGACAAAATCAATACGGATGCATCCAGGGAACAAGATGTGCTACTAAGATGCATTGCCAACATCTAGGCTTTGATCCCTAATACGAATGAGGTCAAGTGAAAAGGTGGTGGTCAGAAAGTGTGTGTTTTACACTCAACCTGCCACTGAAGAAAACTGAGGAAAGCGAGGTGGTGAAGTTTATACAACGATTAGATGGCCCGATTCTGTTATTTCTGTCTTTTTTTTCTTGAAGGGCCTTTTATCAATTACCAAAAATTATCAGCAATTTAATTATAAGATAGGACAAAGTACTTTTTAGTTTACTTTTTTGTTAAAGCTATACAATTTTGCTCTCTTAATGCATTCTTTATTGTAACAGCTGCTTAGTCGCTGAATCAACACCCACTGTGGTAGAAAAATTATGCCCTTTCAAACTCATTAAATGATTTTTGAATAGTGAGTGACTAATTGTAGAGAAGCTTGATGTTTTGTAAAAAGTTCACTGTAACTAAAAGTATTTCAGTTGTATTTCTTTTCCGTTGCAAAATATGGCTTTACTATAGTGGTTCTTTTGCCAGAAAATATTCCTCAGCAGCTTGCAGGTTATTTCATGTAAGCATCTTGAATCTACTGTATAGGTACTCACCACAAGAAGGAGGACTTATAAGAGCTTTTAACAATTGACATGAAACATTGCGTAAACAGAGAAAAGAAATACATGGAAAGGAAGGATAAGTTTCGTGTTGGGAGTGTTATTATGTTAAAAATGACATATAAGGATAATAATCATAATAATAAAGAGAAAGAAGACCAGCCTGCAATGTGTTTTGATGCCATCGGAGCCTCGGTTAGCTCAGCCGCTTTAGCAGTCACAAAAAGCGGGCGCTATGACAAAACGGCGCTAATCATTGGCACCTGATTGCTATTCGCCTTACAATAACACAGAGCTCAGATAGGCGTCCATGCAAGTGCTTCACAGCGACAACATGGAGACTTGCCCTAACCCTAAATCCCACACCTGTAAACCTGACCATCACAGCGCGTGTTATATGAACGATACAAGGGTACCATGCGCGTAGTATACGTCGGTTTCTGTCATATGTAATGACGTTCTATATGACGCTGAAGGATGAGAACGCGCTGGCCATATCCGCACTCTCTTTTCCCCACAGAAATGTTTATGCTGCTATATACCTCATACATTTGACACATACAACACATTTATAATATGCATTCTTTAGCTGCATACTCAGCGACCCCACGTGGCTCTCTATATCTCGGCTCTCCTTTTTTTCCTTCTTTCTGGTACTGGTAAAGTTCTGGAGTTCTACTGTGTGTCACCTGAAACACTCAACTAGACATTCTAGGAACGTTAACAGTGCTGAAATCTATTATGAAACTGGGCTGGCACTTCTTCTAAACACAAATAACAGTAGGATAGTGCATCACATCTGCGTACAGGCAGTAATGAGATAAGCCTCTGCTATCAGCTTATGTATTATTGTTTATGGCCAGAGAACAGCCATGTAGATGTTCAAAGTTGACACATACCAAAGATAAAAGGGATACCCACCCTGACAGATCAGAGAATGACTTCTTTTATTATTTTTCTCTCAGTGTCCTCCTGGTTTGAAGTCACGATGAAAGATGGCATTGGTTGTTACTGGCACCACCATTGCACGATGCTTTTTGACGGCTTTAACGGGGGGCTGTCAGTAGCTGTGCCTTCAGCAGCTGGACTGGAGGAGGAGAGACCTACTCCACAACATCCACATGTTCTGGGTGAAGATTACACACTCTGCCACACTGGCTTACAGTGTTCTCAACAACATTTGGTCCATGCGACAGCTTATGCATTTTTTAAAACTGCAGGAAGTGTTCTGTATTATTTTACACCTGTGATTTTTGAAAGACTGGATTCTGCTATTTCTTTTGAAAATAACTGTCCTTTAGGATGGTTAGTTTAGTTGCATTATCGACTGTAGTTCACATCACCTTACAGTAAAATATTACACATTCTTTTCTTAATCTTCTTGGTGGCTGTTTGCATCTGAGTGTGAATTGCCATTTTTACTGTTTCCTTATATTTCTGTCTTTTATGTATATTTAAATTTAATTGAGCGCCTAATTGTGCTTCTAATCAAAAATGATAAAAATAGCTTTGCTCAACACTGCTGTTAATTTCATTGCACATTCACCTGCAAAAAATGTGGTTCGTGAATGTTCACAGCTTAATTTAAGGCCACTATGTTCTTTTTATGTAACTTGCTAAAAACATATTTTGTCACATATTGAGTAAATGGAAAAGATGTTGTAGTTACACGAGGGTGTGCTGAGGCTCAAAAATAACTCCCTAGGGCCAGATGTACGGACATCTACAAACACAGTTGTGACAGCGCCATGGTGAAGATGAGAAAGCGCTTGATGTGAAAGTCAGATAGGTGTGCGTGCTTTACTACGAAATCTGCAGTTCATCAATAATTAATTGTTGTCCTTACCTTAATATTATACATATTAGATTGTAACACACAGTTGAATGGGAAATATTGAATGGCTCAAAGCGTCAGTAATATCTGGCCCAGTGTCTCAAAGTCAGGGTTAAGTAAAAAATTGAAAATGTTTTTCAAAGAACTCTCTTAGGCTCAGGAGCACTGCGCTTTTAGAAAATAAATAATAAAAATACAGTCATTATTTTTCAGCAATAGTGTCCATAGCCTCATCAATATACGCAACGCTCTTTTATTCTTTTAATGTTAAAGGGGTTTATTCACCCCAAATAAAATGAAAGTCATTAATTACCACCCTGATGATGTACCAATAATATTTCTACCAAGAACGATATCTTTCTGTCAAAAAATAAATAAATAAATACTTTGACACTTCACTACGTATGCGCTGAGAACTGCACGAAACTTACTCCTTCTTGTTCAAGTTTCTCGCGCATGTGTTGTGGAAACTTCTTGAATCTCTCAAGGAAAAGAAGCATGAATAGTTCAGTAAAGTCGCCATTTTTTATTTTATCTATTTATTTATATATTTTTTTTTTTGCACAAGATTCTTATCATTTAATAAACTTATAGTTAGCCACCTAGTCACATGGAACATTTAAACATTTTCTTCATTTGACTTTCTTGGGCCATCAAGTTCCACCCAAGGCCTATGTGAAGCCACAGGGACTTTAAATTTAAAATACCTCATAAGCATCTTCAAAAATATTTATTTGTGCTCTAAGCATGAATTCAAGCTTGAATATGGTTGGTACAACATGGGTGAGTATGGATGACTTCATTTTCATTTTAGGTGAACTAACCTGTAATATATTTTAAATGTAATTTATTTAGTTATGCAAGCTCAATTTTCATCAGCATTATATCTCCTGTTTATAATCAGACATTACCCTTCAGAACCACTCAGATGTTGTTGGTGCTCACAGTAAACATCTTGATTATTACCAATGTTAAAACGTGCTTAAATATGTTTGTGGAAACCATCTGACTGTACATATCTTTGTTTTGTTTTAAGATTATTTATGAATAAATAGTTTTAAGAAAAGCATTTATTCCAAATTTAAATATTTTATTTAACAATGTAAAAGCTTTTTTTACTGTCACCATCCATCCTTTAAGTTATAAAACACTACCAAGCTTTTAAACACTACTGCCTTTTTAGGGAACTCAAATTAGTGTTGGTGAAGTGTTTGCTTTGTACATGATTTCACATGCACTAACTCCATTCCTTCCACTTTCATGTGCCAGCGTAATAGCACATGACTAGCCATAGAAAGGCAGCTTCCTTTTACTTCTTCCCCTGCTAAACAAGCTTCTTTTTCTACTGATCACTTTGTGACTGTCACTGTCACGGGCGACATTTCACTAAAGTGACAAATGCGCATACTCCTTTCTTTGGACCCCATAATACGTACAGGCAATCTGAAGCCACTTAATTCGTTGTTGTGTCTTCGGATGTGCAGCTGAGGATGCTCACCTTCTTTGACCACAGTTTGCCTAAAACTGTAGTATGATTCCAAGAGAAGTGGACTGAGCATTTAAGCCCTACACCTTTCTTGTTGTGCGTGTAGTACAGCTAGACATGACAGTGGAGTTTCAAGTTCCATAAATATAAACGACTCTGTGTGCTGTTACGCTATTAGGATGATACTGTTTTTGCTCGGACAAAAAGAATTGTCAACCTTATATTCATGACGGATGCTATGCCGTGAGATCATTACTCTGTGCCTCGGTAACAATTGAACTGTTGTACTACTGTAAACAAACAATCACAACTAGTAAACTGATTAACTTTAATTAATCCCATGAATCCATAAGTCCATATTCATACATAATAACATAACACTTGATGCTTTACATAGTATACAGATTGCAATATTTACATTTGAATCTTTAGACTTTTATTTGACTACAGTTGTGACATACACACACACGCGTGCACCCACGCACGCACACACACACACACACACACACACAGGAGTTCTAAACTGAACCCTGTAAACACCGATCAACTTATATATATACATTTTTATTTTTTCTTGATTTCAAATTAAAGACAGGTTGCAGCAAATTATTCTTATCAATATTGTGCATATATTGTGTGTCAAGTCAACAATAGATTAATTTAACCTGCTTTATTGCCAATAAATACTGG
This sequence comes from Hybognathus amarus, assembly GCA_030378365.1. NCBI lineage: Eukaryota > Metazoa > Chordata > Actinopteri > Cypriniformes > Leuciscidae > Hybognathus > Hybognathus amarus. The sequence goes on along the minus strand of JAQIUQ010000047.1, from coordinate 267,605 downwards.
GTATTAGAAATGCGGAAATCAAAGAAATTTTGATTTGACTTGTTCTGTTGTTGGTCCTATATTCTTGATATATTTGTTTGAAGACTTTACTGATTAAAAATTAGGAAAAGTGTAGGTGAGGAGAAGAATAAATTGGGTGGGCTCATAATTTTTCTACTAATAATGGCAAGCATTACTTGACTTTAGGTCAAAACTTCTTTATTCTGTCCCTTTACTTTATGTCTTTTATTGGCTGATATGTGTAGATGTATTGAAGATTATAAGTAGAGGATCAGACGGCGCTTCGTGTCAGCCTGTCAAGAAGCTGGACTGAGGGAGTGGACTGTGGGTACACAGCTGACCTAGCGAGTGAATACTGTGTTCTTTCTGGGTCTCTTCTGATGGCTACAAGAACCAACACCAAAAGAGATTACATTAGAACACACTCCTTAAAGGCCACCTTCAGGTGAACTTTTATCATGTGTTTATTTTACCAGTGCGAAGGGTGACAGATGAGTTATTTAATTTATCTTTTAAGAGCAAGATTGTGCTTGATAGCTGTGTGAAACCTTTTGACTTTCTTCATATTTTCTTCTATTTAATTAAAATTGTGGCTTCTATTTTTATTTTTGTAAAATATGAATTATATACCACAAAGCTCTGTACCATATGTTACAGTGACTTAACAGGCCCAATGGGTGTTGTCAGGGTTTGGTACAACTATAACACATGACATTGAGTGGCTTATTTTATTCTATTTATCTAAAAGGGAAGAGAAGGATGTGATCAGGAAACCAACGAACACGACCGGACTGCATATATCACCCGCCCCCACATCTCTGAGAAGCTATACAGTTTTTATATAAGGAAATGAATATGAAAGTTTTAATACCTAACATATTAATATACCAGTATCATGTATCATATCAAATTACCAACAGTCTTCTTTTAATTGACTGGCTAGAGCCTTTTTTCGTTGTGTCACTTTTCACCCAGTAACAGCATGCCATTTTGGACCATTTGGTCACTTCTTCTGCGGTGACTGTCATGGTCAGCCCGTAAATGATCATTTTTTTTTTTTTTTTTAATTGTTAGTTTAAGCAAGAAATGTAGTTATTAAGACTAGGGATGGGCAAAAAGATTAATCTCCAATGGAATTCGTATTCCAAAATAAAAGTTTGTGTTTACATAATATATTTGTGTGTAGTGTGCAGTAATTAATTTGTATATAATAATACCTACACATGCATGTATATATAAGAAAATGTGTTATTACAGTACTAAATTTTATATTTATATTAGTGTGTCAACGATTAAAATATTTAAATCGCGATTAATCGCATTACTGTCATAGTTAAATTTCGCGTACTAGTTCCACATTTTTATCTATTCTTAATGTCTTGTATTTCTTTTTGTTACATTTTTTTCTCATTTTAATGCTCTTATCAACATGGAAAAGTGGATTGGCTTGTTTAAGTGCAAATGTTTTTTTATTATTATTATTGAAAATAAATTTAAATAGTGTTCAACTTTCACTCTAACATATATAGCCTAACAACTCTCACGCAATGCAACACTGTCCATCAATAAAAGGGCCGAGATAAATACTGACGAGGTCCTGATATTCTCCGAGGGGGCGGAGAATTGCAATCACATCTGTGTTTGTGTGCGTGTTTGGCATGGCCTATTGCATCAAGTGGTGTTTCAGGCTGGGATCGTGCTGCGACTGATGAGAAGCTCAGTTCATAATGACAAGACATACAGACCGCTCTGGTCTTGTCAATGGGACAATTTGGCAACTTTTTAAAAAGTAAACTTTAACATTCAGAATCTCATTGGCATCCATTTTGGCTGGCCGCGCCCGTCATCGCACTCTAAAGCATAACGGTGACTATCTGGCCCGCTCGCAAGCTGTAAAACGAAGTGTGTGCCGGCACAAAACGCCTCGCGCCTGCGCTTCTGAAACCCATTCACTTCAATTGCTTGCGCGTGAGGGTCCGCTTCGCTGCTCTCGACCAAAGCTGCAAGCGCAATCTGAGACAGTTTAGACGTAACAACATCAAGCGCACGCCGCACACCGTCTCGGGCCTGCGAGCCGCTGCTCCCTGTAGCTGCATGACGAGCGTGAGACGCTAATGGCACCAGCACGCAGGACCTTGCCCTGTTGCAAAAGCATGTGAAAAACCAAACTCCGCTAGGACAAAAAGACGTCACGCTGCTCACAAAATTAACGTTAAAAATGGTTTGCGTTACGTCAATAACGTGTGACTGAGCAGCTTAATTTATATATAATATTAATTATGTATAAATATATAATATATACATGCATATATTTCTTAAATTGTGTGTGTATTCTAATAATATACAAATTTTTAAATCTATATAATACTAATAAATAAAATATAGTTTATATGCAAACACAAACTTTTATTTTGGATGTGATTAATCGCGTGATGAACGTTGCCTATCTACATATACCAAATATGTACGAACTAATATATAATCATAGTGTCATAGTCCTTGTTCACCTGTTGTGTCTCTTTTTTGGTTATCTGTCACATTGTTTCCTTGTTCACAGCTTTTCCCATTCTTGTTTGTCTTCAGTTGTCTCACTGTTTAGTTAATTATCATCATCTGTGTAACTGGTTCAAATCATTATAACTGCATTAGTTCCCTTCTGTTTAGTCAGCTTTGTTCACAGTTAGACTACTCAAGGCTGTGCATTATCCCTGCTGTTTCTTGGGTCTGAGTTTGGAAATTACCTGGTGTCAAGTTTTATTGAATTTGGAAATTCGACTCTCGTCTTCCCTTCTCTGCATACACCAACCATGACAGAACAACGATGCCCTAAGATGGGACGATGGATAAAGATTATCGCCTGGTCAGGAGAGTCAAAAATTTTTTTTTTGTTGCAGGTTTTCCGCATTGCTCATTAGCGACGCCAATACGATCAGTGTTTGTGTACTTTGTTTTAATATCAGCAGGTGAACTATTAACTACCTATTCACTTTCTCCCGGCTGGAAGCTGGAGAGTAATATGATTATTTGATGTTGGGAAGAGCGCCGTGTCGGATTCCCGAGCACACTTTTTGTCTCACCAGCACTCACCTTTAGGTTCACACTTTGGGCCATGTCCACATCCTGCCAGAACCTCTGCTCCTCACCAGCCATGCCTGACATTAGAGTTTGAGAAACAGCTTTCACCGCTGCTCCCCGCAGCATAGAGTTCCCACTGTTGGTCCTGCTGCATAGTCCTTCACCGCTGGCTCCGTTGCAGCACAGAGCCTTCACCACTGGTGCCATCCAGCACAAACATTTCACGGCTGGTCTTGCCCCCTACAGTTCTCTGCTGTTGTGGGACACCTTTGGCAGTGGAGTCAAACCTTTGGTTTGAAGACAGTCACTCAGTGTTCCAATGTGCTTCACGAAGTAACAGGATGCCCTGGTCATCCTCCTTTCCCATGCTCTCCTGCTTTACTCACGTCTGTTACCACAGGTATTAGCCTATCAGGAGAGCGTTCCTTGGCTGCTTTAGTAAGCCCGTCGGGCACTCAAGTACCAAACTCTTTGGTGTTGCAACTCACTGTAGCTTCAGAGCCTGGCTCCAGCACCCTGTTCCGCTTAGGAGAGATCCTCCTTCTCAGGCCAGGGGCATGTATTTGCACCTGCATCCCGAGTTTCTGGGGGTCTACATGTGCGTAACCATCATGTGCACCATCACAATAATCCTAATACGGGGCGTTAAAACATGATTACCCAAGCAAGCTGCCCTCACTATACTGCTCCTTTATGTCTCCAAAAAAAAAAACAAAAGTGTCAATGATCCGGCAGGTTTAGTGCTAACTCAGTTTGCCACCTGAGTTCCAGAAGATTGTGGGGTATTTTCAGGTTTCCCCCGTACAGGAGCTTTTGGTATAAGGGACAGAATCCCCATCCATGCTCAGGTGTATGTGCGGCTATCGTGTGTTTGTTAAACATTGGCATTACGTCATCAGGAGGATGACCTTCTCGGTCGCTTCCTCAGGGGAACTAGAAGGATGCACCTCCTTTAACTCCCTCGGTTCCCATATGGGACCTTTCATTGGTCTGGAAGCTTATGAAGGGTGCCCCTTTCTAACCTCCTCTACAGTCTGGGACCTTACACCCTCAAGGTCTCAGGCTTCTGAAAACATAGCCTTTTGAGACTCAGAGTGGGACTCTATCTCATTGGGCTTATGTATCAAGGCCTTTGTTTACCTCTGGGTGTCAGAGCTCACTTCCACTTGGAAGCGTGGCCTCTTTGTGGCCTGGTCCAGTGGCATTTGCTTCAATATTGTGTAATTGCACAGCAGGCTGGGCCTTGCCTAATATCTGTACAAGGTTCTATAACCTGTTCTTCCCATGCTTCAAGCTACAATCTTGTTATCAGTTGAAGGTTAATCTGCTTTGTTGACTTACTATCTTCAACTCAGGAAGCCAAGAAAAACAAGGAGCACCTATCGAGCTCTAAGCTCACTTAGGTATAAACCAAACCCATTCACGTGGGATGTGACTGAAGTAGGATGTGTCTACGATGGTAAGCAGTCCTCCAGAGGCTGCACAGGTTGCTCAAGTAGCTGTATAGGCAACACAAGCTGCCTGGCCAGAATCTACTGCTGCAGCAAATGTGTTTAAAATTAAATAATAAATATAATTATATATATTGTATACGCAATATCTTGCTCCTTATAACCAAGGTTATGTCAGTAACCAGTACTTGCTTTTATCATTTATTTATTGTTGTCTTACTTGTTATAAACAATATTCAAATATTATATCATGGTCATGGCTGAGATTACAGTTGCTCCTAATACCCGTTGATTTGTCGAAATCACAGTTTGTGCTTATATGGCTGCGAGTGTGAATTGCAATCTCATATATTATATTATATTTATATTATATTATATTACAAAATTTTATATTAAATTATATTATATTATATTATATTATATTATATATTATATTATATTATATTATATTATATTATATTATATTGCTATTTGGTTTTAAGTAATGCTTCAGGCAGATGTAGGCCTAATGTACACCCAGTAGCGCTTTACAATCATATTATAGAACTTCTTTATATTGTGTCCCTGCAACTACATGTCAATAATACACACTGTTTCTTTTGTTATTGTTGGAACTGCTAACTAATTTCTGATGTTTGTTGAAAACATACTGTAGATCTTAATAGAGCACTGCTGTTAACACTATCCAATCATCAAGGCTAAATTAAACAAAGCACACATCCCTGTGAACACAGCACAGCAGAACCCGTTTAGTGACACACAAAGACCCTTTGAAGGTCCCTCAATTGAATGAAACCCTGTGAGGGCCCCTGTGGTCAGCTTCGGCTGAAAGGTCACCATGCAAGCCGCAGCCTCCCAGAAGTTAAAATATACACTTACAGAGGCAGTTCCTGGAGCAGTTTATCCATTTACTCCAGATGGTTTGATTTGGCACAGTAAGAAGGTGGAGGGAGGGGAGAATCTTAGCCAGAAGAATAGTGGGGAGGAGAGAGTTACATTATCAAGAAGCTAAATCTCAAAGCTCACTCATTTGGAGGCACCCAGAGAGACACATTGGGTTTACAGCCTTTGAAGCACAGCCGGGCCTTGTGTCTGAGGACTGGTACTTATGTACTGTTTCTTTAACTTCCCAAGAGGCAATTTGGGCCTAAATGTGAGCTCTTACTACATGTGGAATGGCTAGAAGTAAATTAAAAGTGACCATAAGCAAGTTTGGTTTACGAGGATTAATTGGGCCAGCTGAGCTATGGATATTCAGTTGAACAAAGAGGCTATTGCAAATCCATTACCTTTCAGAGAGTATCACAGGGCTGTGACAATTACTCAGTACCATTAAATGTTGTTGATCTTTGAGGGTGAAGGAATGGTTTAAGTGAACAGTGGTGATACAAGCATTTTAATTATCATTGTTTTGAAGACAATGCATTTGCCTTCGGTTAATCAAGGTGAGATTATTCTGAATTGAAATTGAAGTCATGTTAAAAAGAAAATAAGTGATTTTGTCCAGCTGTCATGGTAAGTCCAACTGATGAATATTTTTGTGGTTGAACTAACTACGTTTCTAAATTGTATTTTACTTTGAGTGGAGAAGGCACTAAGAAAAATAGTGTTCATAACAGTGCCATCTATTCATATCTATTGTAAGTTTGCTAAGGTTTAGTGCATCATTCACAAATAAATTATGCAAATTGTTAGGTGGCAATACACCCACAATATGCGTGGTGCTAGCAGATAGAGGATTAGGTCAACTGCCATACTGGTGATTTAATGGGATCGAGGCACGCAAATTCACTTTTAAAAATAATATAAATCAACTTCGCCATTAATAATAATAACATTTCATAATATTATGTTTATAATATATATATATATATATATATATATATATATATATATATATATATATATATATATATATATATATATATATATATTTCATTGTTGTTTTACAATTAAAAAGAACCGGTCCGCTCTTATTTTAAAGTTCATTGAAATGGAAAATTTAAACGCTGTTAATATATTAAGGAGATTAATTTAATCATCAATAAACTAAATATTATGTTATATGGACCACATAAGTTATTTAGTTTATATTTGAAGTAAAAAATGTTTTAAAGTACAAATCATGAAAAATATTTTCAACAGTGATATAGTGTATATAACAATACTCTGTTTAATGCATTTGAAGCGAACTATTGAAGGCAAAAGATGATGTATACTGCATGTGCAAGTTACACAACAGTTTGTTTAGTTGATCTTTGAATATCTCTAAATAAGGAAGTTAATATGAAAAATGCCAAATTATCATATAACTCAGATGATGGTAATATGCACATAAAATCAGGAGGACTAAACAATACTACAGAGGTAACTTTAATTTATCTTTGAAATAATTAATAGTAAAGAGTTAGCAACTGCCAATATAAAAACCTATCTAGTAGAGGTCTAGTTGTTTATTATTCTGTTTCAAAGTGACACGCTGTGTGTTTCCTTTGCTGCTTCACCAAAGTTTACGACCTACAAACTTGAACTCTCGTCAATATATAGCTGCTTTTATGATCTATCTATATCCTGAAGGCATGGTTACATTTTGATGCTGTTTAACTGGAATTGAGTAGCTTAGATATTCCCTGTGCAATACCTGTCCCCAAAAGACAATTGCATCTTCAGTAACACAGTAGACTTGAGTGTTGATCACCCACTCATGTTGTGCTTGAGGCGTGCTATGCCTCATCGAAAGTAGTCCATGGGTAATGCTGCCAAACTCTAGTTGTTGGCAGCAGCAGCAAGTTGAGAAATGTCAGTGCCATATCTGTGTACCATAGCTTTTGCGGAAGACAGAGTGTGGACAAAATTAAGTAAGTATGCACATCTTTTGTTTACATCTTGTTAATAGAATACACACTCTTCAGAGCACATCGAAACAGCTTGCCTATGCCTACTTCCACTCCCATATCTTGTGTGTGCAGTGCAGTTATTTCATTTTTATTTTTGTCTTATCATCATGAATACTTTCCAACACTTAAAACATATGCCTCCTACCATTTCCCCTTTCTCTGGTACTTCCAAGCCTTAGCCAGTTTCACTTCTGTCCTTTGACGTGTATTCTAATGGTTTTTATGAATTCGACTGCCCTTTGTTTTATTAGGGTTTGGATAATCATGATTAGGAATTACTCTTAAAACTTTAATTGGTTCTATCACAGCAAGAACTTTAGTGCCAACCTTCTCAGCACTAAGTCAAAACATTATATTGGCTACTGAAACGCCCATATTTTTTTTTCAAGCTCTAAGTCTAGGGTGTTTCTATGTGGCTTTTTTCAAAAATTAGCTTTTTCCAAAAATAGTTCCACAGTTTTCAACAAATGGTACATGAGTTAGAAAGAACATTTTTGCACTCATTCTGAACAGACTTTCAATCTTAATATAATTTTCAATGAATTTCAATCTCTAAACCGTTTTATTTTTTATCAGAAATCACTTAAAACAGAGGCTGGCTGCGCCATTTGGATGTATGTTTTCCTCCATGTATTGAGACCTTTGGGTTGCAACTGAGGCTACCTAAACAGGCTTGCAGAGTGTAATATCGAATAATCTTTAACAAGCTAAACACCTGTTAAGAAAAAGGGTTCTATATATGTAGAGGGTCCTCACTAACTTGAAGGGACATTTACTGTGTAAAAAGGTTTACAATGACAAGAACCTCTGGCACAAATGTCTTCAAAGGCTATTATTCATTCATATATTAGATTATTCTGCAACATTTTGTTGCTCATTAAGTGATTGTTTACTGTAACTGTCTAGTAACTTAATATCACATTTCAACTCATGAATATTTTGGCGCTATATTAATTCATTAATTTTTTCAACCTCATATTTCTTAGAATTTTGCTACCATTCACATGTATTGGCATTTTAGTGTTTAATATCAAGCTTGTTTATAACTTTTGAGGTTTACATATATAACCTTTCTTCTAGAGTTACTAGTTTAATACAGTTTGCAATTCTTAGATGAATGAATTCAGCCTCCATGATTAATAGTCACAGCTAAAATCTCATTATATTCCCTGGACGAATAATGACTTCCTACCCTTTGGTAGGTTACTTAATTAAAGAAACTTAGGTACGTGCCTAAAATGTTTTCTCATTATTGACAATTTTAGCTTGTTAACTTTTGAGTTTGTCACTTTTGTAATTTAGATGGCTTTTCAGACTTTTTGTCTGATTTGTGTCAATTTGTACCTCATTAATGATACCTTCATCAGCTGCGCTGGAAGAGGAACAGTTTAACCTATTTATTACATGCAGAAATGGATTCTATTGTCATTTTGAATTATTTATATTATTCACTGTTCCCACTCAAATCTACACCTGCAATGCCTGAGCACTGATGGACTTTATATCCTGTCTATAATTGCGTGCTGCTAGATATTATCACTGAAATCTCTCCTCTGTATGTTCTACCCACATGATTAATGAAGTTAATATTATCTTTGAGGAGACTATCTTGGTATCTAGCAGAGGGAAGTAAAGGCATCGCTTGCAAGTGTCTGTTAACATTTTTGTATTTACTGACAGTTTTAAGGTCATTTAAGTGGAAAAATATATAGAGTTGTGTAAGGCATTGCCATTTGGGTAGAGCAATAAAGTACAAATTAGCATGTTATATTGTGTTCACCTATTTTGTTATTACTGCCCAAATTTATAAGAACATTTAAATTGTTGGCACAGGGTTGGTACTATAAATATTAGCCGGTATTAGTTTCAGAACACATGGAACCATTTTCATTAATGATGGTGAGTTTATTTGCACATTTCTTTATTTAAGTGGTATTTTAGCTCTGTGGGGGTAACTGAACCTTTTATCAGATGTGACTTCTACAAGCAATAACGCAGAGCTATTAATATTTCAACATGTGATACGTCCATTGAAATCAGTTTAAAGGTTCTAGAAGAGAACAACTTTTTCATTTTTATTAGACTGTGGAAGTGGTAAATCAACTGATGTTCAGAGTAATTTTTGTAAATGTGCACCAAAAGGATGTATTTTGCAAATAGTTTGAGGCAGATGCCAGATGAATTTGGCCTAGAAAACCTTCAGTTGCATATAACAGACATCTGTGGAATCTGTATATCATGTTTGAGGTTAGTAAATAACATCATAGCATGTTGTTATTTATTAAAAGCAGGAAACTTTAATTATCTCAGGAAGTTGGTACACTTGTAGGCATACATTTGTACGTTTGTTTAACATAATGAATAATAATAGTCCCAACTTTTCAGCGTTACTTTTCATTTTTGTATTAACATAAAGATATATTGTAAGCCTCTGGCTTTCTTCCCTGTTAAAGCTTATTATTTATACAGTGCTCTGTGTATTCAATATATAATATAATCCTCTTATCCAAGTTTTACTTTTAGCATTTGTTAAATATGACAGTAATGTCTCAAAAAAGAGATTTCAATTGCATAATGTTGCCTCTACAATTCCTGATGCTCACTTATTTATCAAATATAATTTCTTGTAACAGCGGCCGAGAAACATTGTTGCGCTCTGCATATTTCCCCTTGGTGTGCTTTCTGGGGTGCTCTATTTTGCCTTGAAAAGGAAATTGTTGATCTCATATTTCAATTTACTACTTTTGGTTTGTACTGTTCTTTGGTATAATATTTTTTATTTCAATTGTCCAGTTCCATTACAGTTGTATCATTTACATAATAATTAACCTCTTTATGACTAAGATACAGAGAAGATAAATTGAGTTAGAATTCTTTAGAAAATGCTGAGTTTGTTCCTTTTGGGATCTTCTGCTGTTACAATCAGTTTATCCTTTACATTAGGCTTCTCTTTTTATGCATACTTATTCTCACATTGCTTTGAAACTAAACTATAATGTTCTACTTTAACACATCTTCTTACTTTTATCTCATATTCTTGTTTACATTAACTGTATTCTCACTGTCCTCACAAGTCTAGAGTACTTTAGCAGCACTTGTTTGATATGCAGTCATCTCCTTTTTATGCATTGCTTCTCTTCGACTTTGCTTTTTCTCCTTGTTCCTTACAGCTAATGTGTATCACATTTTCATTCATGTCATATCTTATACACATAACAAACCTTTACACCATTAATGTATCATATGGCTATTCCTCCTATCCATGACTTACCCTGTGCCAAACTAGGCTCACATGTTACATGGTATTTGTGGCAATAGCCAACAGCAGACACGTATGGTCAAATTATTTACTTTATGCCAAATCAATAGCATGTAAGAAGATGATGTCCATGAAGATATTTTCGTGGAAATTTCTGATTGGAACACAGCATAACATTTGTTTTGTGAGGGAATGCTGACAATATCGGGAACATAAATGGAATAATAAAGGGATTTTTCAACTTTAATTTTTCTTTACTTCCTCAGATTTATAGACATTGCAAATAGTTCAGTTTCTCTGCTAATGAATGTCCCATATTTAACAAACTCATACATCAATATGAAAAGCTTGCAATACACTCAATTTTAAATTCTTTAATTCACCAGTTTATTTGTTTGTTGATGCAGTTGCACATATATAAGCCACATCATTGCTTTTATTTAATTATTAATTATTTTGTGAAGCATAGCTAGACAAACCATATGTTAATGTTTACTGTTTATTTTAGTGCATTATCCATATTTTACTAGTATTGTTTTTTTCACTCTTTATTTAACATTAAATTGGATCAAAATTCATGTTTGATTTATTGATTAAGATTCCACTTTACTTACAATTTTTATTTTTATATTATAGTAAAAATATGTTTAATATAAATAAATAATGGTAAATGGTGTCAATGATGTTCATGTAATTGACATATGACCTTTAGAAATATGAACTGCGTTTTAGTGGATTTCTCTTTATCTTCCGCTATTGCAGGAAACTTTGTCGTGCATTGAGCAGCAGTTGGATGGCATGGTGGTGGCGCCGCTGTCGAAACCGGTTCTCAATGTTATGAGGAGCTGTTGACCCAGTGCCTGATCGATAGACTATGAAGAACTTGTGCATTTTATGATTTAATAATCACTCAACACCTCAAACGACTAATATCAGCTTTGTCTTTAAAGATGGCACCGACAACGAAGATACAATCTTCATTTCTTTTTTTATTAATTCCCCATAATCAACCAGTTGTTTTTAGACCAGTGAGAGCTTTATATTATTGTTTTGAGGTTTTAAAGTTGTCCAAAAGGGATGGATGTACCTGTTACCTGTTCAGTTGAGGAATATTGTGTTGTTTGATGGCGTTGCACGTAGCAGTATTACATAAGCGAGTGGCATTTATTATGTCATTATTACCTTTAATGAAGCCATAACATGTATGTGAAAAGGCTTACTTTGTCAAACCAGTGACATGAAAAGCTTAATCGTGTTTCATTGGCTTATTTGAAGTTAGAAAGAGGAAGCCATAATTGCATATACATTAAAATATAATTTGCACACATTTAACAGATGCAAGAATCTCATGTTGCATTTTTTTTCAGATGTAAGTGCTATTTTTTTGCCGAAGCATTTGGTTGTTGAATTCGGCTGATGTTTGTTATTGGTTGTGTATGGTTATGCCATAATAAGAGTGATGTGAATATTGGTTATTCTGTATTATTGAATCTTGCATTTGTTTAAGTCTAATGACTATATAGTTCATGGGACTGAAATATTGACCTATACATTAATATATCCTTTTCAAACTTGATAAGTGTGGTAAGGTTTTGGTTTTGTACATTGGGCCTTATCATTGTGATTATGAGTGATTATTGTAAAGACTTGCAGGTGTGCTAGGTTATTGTTTATTGTTGGAATTTATTTAAAAAAATAACAAGAATGAAAAGAGCTACCTCTGCGAACACAATAGCATTTTATACTATACTAAAATGCGAATTCTTTTATATGTATATGAAAATTTATTCATAATGGTAGGATGAAAAATGCGTATTTTTTCTTCAGTGTGAGAAGACATAACATGAGTAATATGGATAAATCCAATTGTTACTACTGGTCTCTTTTAAATTTTAAAACAAAAATAGATGCTTTTAAATCTCACTTTTATATGACAATAATAACTATATAAACAAATTGTAATTTGTGCCACTTTCCCAAAGCTGTTTAGCAAACCTTTAACAATTATATTAGCTACAGATATAATAAATGTTTGCTTGATTAAATAAGCCTTGTTCGCCTTTTACCTTATAAAATCCATAATAGTAACACTTTTTACTTGGATTTCTGGCCTTAGCACAATCACAACAGCAAAGCCATTCAGCATTGATAAAGGCTAAAACACATTTAATAAACCAGAATACTGTAGTTTGGATCTAGTGTCGCCTTATAATGTATTTTAACATAGGACTAGCACAGCCTCTTTGCATGTTAATGTGGACGATTGTTGATTAAAAAGAAAATATTTATAACGATGCTTTATTTTTATATTAATACGCATTCACATTAATCTTTAGTGATTTGGTGTGTTTTGTGTGCATAGTTATACGCTTTTGCAAAACAGTTTACTGGTTTTTTATATTATTCTTTTGCCAGATTTAGTGGCATTAAATGAAGAGGATACAAATGGAAGAGGGTATTAGCAAAATCATTTCTTTGAGGAGCTTTTATACTGCTGCTCTGTCAGAACTCATTTAGCTTACCAATCTGATTCATTTTCTGGAGCTCAGCGCAGTACAAGGGTCATAACTTCATCCTCCCTTAATGAGAAGAAGGGGAGTGTGTGTCTGTCATGTCAGAAGACCTTCAGAATGCTGGTAGATTTTTATTTATACTCTTTCCCTTTTCTTCCTTTGCTACCCAGTATCAGACTGCCAAGAATTTAAAGGATACAACTGACTAATCCACAGTAGGAAGGCAAACAAATAATCTTATGTGCTTGTTTATTTTCTCTTCACTGCTAGCTGTTGCCAGTTTCAGCTTATCTTCTTATATATATTGTCATTGTTATATACTATATACAGGAAACAGGATAGAGATTAAAAGCAGTTAAATTACAGTGTTGCAATTATAAACTAGTCAGGAAGGTGCCAAAATCTATATACAATTGATAACAAATAAAATAAACAAAAAAAAAGAGAACAGGAAAAAAAAGAGTGTGGAATGACGAAGAACAAGTGTAATTCAGTAAAGAAACAGTAAATATAGCTATTTATAATATATAGAACATGAGATCATGAAGGTAACAGCTGAGCTATGAGCAGTGATGAGCGCATATTTTGTGGGGAATGCACTTATACTTTATGATGGTTGAAAATCTACTGTTTTTCCAACTTTAGATGTTGTATATTAGGTGCACGTCTACACAAAGCGGGTAAAATTCAGGAAACGTAATGTTTTCCCCTTTGTTTTCAAAAATAACAACATCTTGTTTACAACCCTTATACACGCCTCCCAGCCTGCTATCAGGACTAATGCTGAAACCTAAAGCGGGTATAGGGTTAAGATAAAGCCACTAAACCAATCAGAAATCCTGAATTCAACAAGAACTTAAACGTCTTCTAAGTTTACACGAACAACAAATATCGGCGCTTTTAAAATTCTCACTTTGCCCGGAGTTTTAGACATTGCTTCCAGCTATAAACGCGCTCGTGTAATGAGAGGGAAACGCAGAGAAATATGTCTCCATTTGTGTAAACGGGGGCCTTACACTTGTTACTAGGCGTCAAATAAATAAAAATAATACACTGAACTAGTCAACATAATATGCTGACCACTACAATCATGTATCAGCACTCTGAGAAGCTTATAAATCAGGAATTTAAAGGTAAATATAACGAAGCAATGGATTATAAAAATGACAGTTTTGGAATTGCGAGAAAATTATAGCCTAAATGTTACTTAAACATGAATCCATATAATTATGAAATCTGCTGTGGCGAAGAGAGCAGGAAATAGGCCAGCATTAGACAAACACCGTCTAGGGTGTGTCGTGGTGTGAGGAGAAACAGAGCAGGTGTCTTCGTGAATAGACCAGCGTTAGCTGATAAATATCTTATTGTTGTTCATACTTACTATGTAACACTATGCTCAATATTACAATATACTGCAATATATTATTATCATGTGAATAAGATAGCAAAGCTAATATATTAGAACCTTACTGGATGTGTCAGCTATTCCAGAGACAGTTTCCAGAGGAAGGGAATTATAAAGGCTTTGCAATCAATGACAATTGAGTTGAAAAAAATTATCAAATCACAACCGTCTTACTTATAAATGCCTCACACTAGAACAGCCAACATAAACATTAAAGTGAATTCCTACATTAAAAGAAAAGTTAGGGATTGTCGCGAAAAAAAAAGATAATTTTGCTTTTATTAATTATTTAAAATTAATATTAATCAGTGATAAGTAATTATTAACACATACAATAACAATCCTACAAGGAATAATTGTTACAATAACCTTTTTTAGAGTTTCTTAGCAATGGTCAAATGAACACTTATAAGTCCACTTAACTTTATGAAGCATAAAATTAATATCTGATTAAAAATCTTTCCCTTTGAAGTGAATTTAACTTGATTTAGGAATGTTCAATGGAAATGACAAAAATTATTTCATCATTTTTATTTTGGCAGAGAATATATGAGCAACGTATTATTTAAAAAAACATTCTTCAATGAGCAATGAAGATGAACTGCTAGTCCTAGTGTAGCACAGCTAAGTTTTTGATGCGAAATGAAGAAGAATGGTTATTATTATTGTCAGATACTTTATGATGGTTAATGATTTGAACCACTATTCAAACTCAATTGTAATTGAGTCTAAAGGTCAAGTGTAAGAGATGGTTGGTCTTTCATTTTGCCTGAGCCACTGGAGGTGCAGGTGCTTTGTCTCAATATGGTTCACATAGCTGGTCTTTTAAGAAATCTGTATTTGTCATGACGAGGTGGTAATGATGTAGCGCATCCACTCTCTGCTGAGATTTAAATGGTAATATGGTGGGAGTCACCCTCTTGTTAGTCATGTCTAGGCTCTGGCTATGAAGAGAGAGGTTATTCACTCATCAGAGTGTGACGTGCTGTAGGCCTGGAGTTAGGCAGCACATGAACCAGGTGGTTCAGTAAGAACACTCCAACCTTTCACATCTCATTCCCTTGCACCTGATGCTCTCAACAATCCTTGCCATCCAAGAACCTGCAAATTATTCCGCGACTTACGTTCAATGAGTCACCTAGCACCTGTGTGCTCATTCAGACTTCAAGTCAACAAACCACAGAAGCTCTTTGGAAATAGATTTAAGTCATAGTATCACCATTACCACTATTTATTTAATGAAGAAGCTTTTTGCTGTTTGTCATACGTGATTTCTTTATACTTCACTAGGCTGTTACAGTTCGTTAATATAGCAATGGAATCTAAAAATAATACAGAACAAAGCCATTGTATATCGAAACCGTTTTCGCATTGTAAATTCGCACTAAAAAATACTCAGAGCTTATGGTGGATGTTATCACGCTTGCACACTACTTCGAAAACTTTCGTCCGTCATAAAAAATTCTGTTTTACTTCACTTTCTGCTGCTTTTCGCATCTGGCCAGCATTTGAGAGGTCTTTTCTACAATAGAGGGAATGTCAGCCACGTCATCTTTGCCGTAAAGTGCTTGCAGTTTTACAGTGAGTGTAAGACTGAGCGGCTTATACATAGCTGTATATTAGCACCAATCAATACTCATCTTTCTGGCCAGATCAAATCACAACAAATAAAAATTCACACAACTTCTATAAGCCTATACACAAACAAGGGTCAGAATCAAAAAACGTTGCTTCAAACACTTTAACATAAATCTAACATATACTATATATATAACTAGCTTGCAGTGTAATATCCTTAAACTTTTAAAATTAATTTTATGGCAACTTCTACCAAAAAATGGTAAACAATTTTATAATAAGGTTTACTTTGTAGCATTAAAACAATGAAATGTACAAATTTTATAGAAGACATTTTAAGAAAATGCACTTGAACTAGTTATTGTGAAATGAATATGAAGACACATTTTATTAACTAAGTATTAGGTTATATTGCTCTTGATTACGTAATGCATGTAAATGTACCTTGGGTGTTATTTAAAAGTTGTATTGGCTGAAGAAAAATAATAGCTACTGTAAAACATATCAAATAAAACTATTAACATAAGCTAGGCTACATTTGCCTATAAGAACAAAGTTATGGTGCCACTATTAAGTAAATGGAGTTCCGTTTGTATCAACAACAAGAAATTATTTAATCAAACGCACATCGTTGATGAAATAATATGAACAAAATAATAATGAGTTATTAATTATAATGGCACGTTTGAAAAAACAATTAACAAATTGACAATTACAGTAGGTGTACCAAGAGTAACATCTTTAGAGATAACTGTTTCAAATGACATTGATGTTGAGCTGCGCCAAGCTGAAGCTGAGAACGAACGGCTAAACTAATCGCTTTGCTTAAGGATACCAACTTTATGGTGACCAAACCCAAAGAATTACAACTATTTAGTACTGTGAATATGTATCATACTAATAGAATAAATTATATTTAAATTAATAGTTCCTTGCATCTGTTGTGCTGAAGCCTAAAGAAGAAGTTAGCACTTGGAATGAACAACAACGTACCGAGACGTTTAATCTAGGAATGATCACACGCTAAAGATTAATCAGCAATCACACTTGATATTAGACTTTATATTACGATCTTATCTGCACAAAGGGCGCGAATGCAATTGAACTGCTTGGCTCATACTCATAAATGTGGAAGCCTAATCCCTGTTGGTATTGCGATTCCACAACAACGCGCTAACGCAACTTAAATTAGTACCACAACGTCATTACAATAGTGTTCCCATTATGATGGCATGCACATGACAGTCCTAATCACAGCTCAGAAAGTGCATTGCTGTTGAGTTGTTGTGCACGATAAAGATGATATCACTTTACGAAAGCGTGCTGCGCCTCCTCAGTTGAAAATCTTACCAAACGAATCTCATAGATTAACGAGATATATAGGCCATATAGAAACAATATATAAACATTTAGTTAGCAACTAACATATGCTGCGAAATGCTCAAGAGAACTTGACTGTGCTTGTCATTAAGGCTCTTACTCTCATATACGCTCTTCCTTGCTGACGGGTTTTTACGTGCCCTAAAAACATTACGAACACGAAATTACAACATCCTTTTGCAGGTGTGTTTTTTAATTATAATGTTATGAAGCCTATGTGTAGTATATTTGTGTCTCAATATGTTGTACTCTCAACTGTATTTCCCTTTGAGAGTGAATCCAATCATTTAAACTATTTATGGCGAACAGCGCCTCGTTCTTTAACTGAAGTAATATCTATTATTCATTCAACTTTTACAATATTTTGCTTATTTCTTATTTGTATCGATAATCAGACATTAAAAAAGGCTACATTTATCGGCTCGATATCCAATATGTGGTTCATATATATCGTGTATTCTTACTGTATATGTGTTCAGTTGTGAATGCCCTAAAACAAAACAACACATATAATGGTGAAAGAGTTTGTTTACTGTACAACTAATATTTCTTACAAAATTGGAACACATTTTTACAGATGCGAGAGAAGCAAGGAGAAATGATTCATGAATTACAGAAACAATGGTCTCAGTCAGCGAAAGGTGGATTTACAGTTATCATTTTGTGTCAGGATGCTGAATTTAGCTAAAACCATACCCATATATTTTATTGTTATAATATAGATATTAATAACTTTATTAATTAAAAATATGTATCATTTCTATATTCTGCAATTAATTGGATGTTTAATAAACACTGACTAAAAAAACTATAAAATTTTTAGGGCTGGACGTACATGATGATATAAGAGCCATATATAACACTGATATAAAGTAATTACTGAGATTTAAAACCTATATATTGTATTTATAACACAGAAGCACATTCACAGGCATTTGCTTTATGTTTACCATCTATATTGCTTCTTATTTCTTAATAAAGTGGTTCAAAATTATAAACATATGTCTTAGTCATTATCCCTGCTGCATGTTAATAATAATAATCCATGGATTACGACCTTGAGAGTTGTAAAGGAACATGATATTGAGTCGTAACATCAACTTTAAATGATAAAATTGTTCGTTTTCAGTTTATTTTCCAGTTTCCTGATTAAAACCAGTCACGCACAAATAGTTTGGCCACTTTGTTAGGGCTGAAGAGGGGCTGTTCGGGCGGAAAACCACGTGTATGATTCCTCTCATTCAAGGCCGCAGGGTCGCCCCACATGGAGTCGCCGTATCATCGTATATATGCGCAGTGCTTTCAGTTCAGTTTTCAATTTCCAATCATGTGTTTATGTTCTCTTTGGATTATGACAGGAGGAAGAAGAACTTCCTTTCAGATGGTATCTGGCAAATTGTTATCATTATTTACTCATTAATGTGATTGAGTAGCTAATTTATAACTAATGTATTGTTTGGGTACAATATAATCTGTGTAGCCTATACAGCTGTTCTGTCTGCTGTAGCGCTTCCCGTACTTGGCGCGCGCGGTGTGTCTTTCGTGTCCCTTGGAATAACTGCCATGGCAACTCCTGTTCAGAATTCACTTGGTTTACGCTCGTTGGCAAGCTCCCTTAGGTGAAGTATCGTCAATGAAAAGAAGTGCACAGTGGCTTCCCCCAAACTGCACAACTTCATTTACACAGATTCTGTGCCACTTCTCAATGAACATGGAAATGGAAATGGTGCTTTATCTGCAAATGTTTCATTTGCTACTTTGCATGGGAAACATAGCTAGTGACGTTTTAAATTAAATGTTTCTCTCTCTCGTTGCTCATTGTGGCTTTGTTGCAATAATCTCTGCGGCAGAATTTGAGTAAGTAGGGTAAAACTCCTGTCGTAAGAAAAAGCTTTCGTTCTCCTGCCCATGCCTCTTAACACATCATCGCTGTGTTTTTCCCTTCGACTGTCTCGAGACATCAGTTCTGAGACCCACCTGAGGTTAAAGTAGTCACTAGCTCAGGTAATTGGGTACGGGCACAGGCAAGCTGGCACGTAACCGAAGCTGGCGTTGAAGTCTTTCAGGCCTTCTTGCCACCCTCCCTTGCTGATTTGGGGCAAGTCTGGTGCGACGGCTCAGTGTATTTGTCACTATGTCAAAGCACTCCTGGAGCCGCTTCTCCCCAACCCTCTCCGGGCAATGCATTCAATCTCTTCTATTTCATCTCTGGGTTGGAAGTCATTCATCACAGGAATCAGTAGAACTCCATCAATCATTCCAAATGGGAAAAGGAAGAAGCCAGAGAAGCCTTTGAAAGGCAAATACACCTTGATTTAATCGCCAGGCAGGAGAAGCACATTGGCACAAAGCAGATTTCCTGCTGAAAGAAAGAAAGGAGGGAAATCATCTCTGCCTCCTGATGCATATGGTAAGTGCATTGAGGGTGGGGGTGTTCGGGTTAAGCAACACTTGTCTTTGTGACATACAATTCATCGGAGGATTCTTTCAAAGGTGCACGCACGCCGGCACAGTTTCATGGCAATCGAAATGAAAATGCTAAAAGAATTCACTTCAAAACACACATTACATGATGCAAAAAACACCACAGGTGCTACAGCCGGCTGGGCAGGCACTGGCGGTGAGTGAAGGATGAAGGATATGCCATCTGATCATCAAACACAATGGAGAGTCTCACTGAAATGGCTGACACATGGATTTCTCACCGCTTCTTAAGAATTAGCTGTGCTTGGGCATCTCCTAATTCTGCTCTTGAAGTCAGCACAGAAGTGACAAGGTCCAGATTAATTACGGATGGATTCAATCAAGTTAGGCCTTTGTGGATGCTTGCAGTGGAGTTCCTGTAATCCCAAGAATGGCCTGGCAGGATCGATGAGCTGGAGATTTCCTGTTTCATGTTTGGATCTTCTTTCATCACCGCTCATGTGTGCAGAGTACCACCTTGCAGTTTCAGTCCATGTGGGTTTCTAGTCGCTACACGGGAAGAAGTGGACAGATGAATGTCCACAGTGCTTTTCATATGTCTGGGCAGTATGTTATTTCTGCTTGAGTTCCATCATGGACAGTTTTGCTGTCTAGCAGAAGGAATGTGTGAGTTGATATGTGACCTTGCGGTGAATTTCAAAACTTTGTTTGCATCTTCCGTGATTTATTGCTCTGTGTGCTTCTTTTGTAAACTCATGAGCCCCTTCCCATAGTCCCCAAGGCGTCATATAAGACGCTTGTGCCAAAGCGTAGCACATCCGTACACACATGGCACCCTCAATATGAGACGGATATATACATGGGGCAAAAGGTGCCTTCTGAATAGTGTATGCGCTGCGTCGGTCTTTCTCCAACCCGCGGGTCCCGCTTTTACCTGAAAATCACTCTGGCCTCGCCCCAGCCCGCACCGCACCACTGCTCTCATTCCCACTCCCTCGGACCCCCCCATTCTCGTAGTAGTACAGTAGCCCTGACTGCAGGCATTGTAATGTAGAATATAAATAGCCTTCATTTCAGCCTGAAAGTGCTCTGGAAACATTGCCTTGTAAACTGGCAACAACAGATGATTATGAATATGAACCATAAATCAGGTCATATTAATAAACATTTTCAACATTTACAAAGCAGCATTCTGTATTCATCCAATAGGCTAAACCATTTTTTATCTCTAGACCCCCACAAATATGTCTTGACATGCTGGAAGTGCACATTTTGTGGCGTTACTAGTATATTTTCACACGAGTTGCACTTTCAGGTAACCAGTACTACTGTTGTCTCCTGTAGCCTGCAACTACTGCACTTATGAGAACCGCTCCCAAACATTAGATTTAGCAGCCTGACCTTTTTTCTTTGAATCATGTATATTTCTGGACTTCAATTTCTCCCCACCTCCGCCTTCCATCTTCACTTATATTTCTGCGTTGTTGTTGTCGAGGCTGGCGGCGAGAGCTGCTTGCTCGCCGCCGCTTTCTGTGACGTGTCACGTGTACACGAAGGTTTGGGAACTCATGCAAGTTACGTCTGCTACGCAATCGCATTGTAACCTTATCAAATAACCTTATAAAATATGAAAATAGATATTCCCAAATATTTAATATAGGCTGGAAATTACAAGCAACATACATGGATAAAAAAATAAATAATAATAATACTAATGACCCGCCCCAACCCGCCCCGCAAATAAGTGACAATTTCTTTACCCGCCCGACCCGACCTCCGCGGGCACTCACGCGGGGCCTGCGGGTCACAAGTCGACGCGCATCACTACCTTCTATGGACTGAACCCTACCCCATACCTAAACCTACCATAACCGAAGCGTCTCATTTGACGCTAAAGGGTGCCATGTGCGTTGGATGTCTACGCTTTGGCAAAAGAGTCGTATATGATGCATTGGGATGAGAATGCGTTGAAACTATCTATTTATCCATCCGTCCATCCATATCTCTCTCTCTCTCTCTCTCTCTCTCTCTCTCTCTTCGTTTGTCCATGTCTGTCAGAGTCATACACAACCAATCAGAGAAAATGCCTGGGGAGTCTGAGACCAACCCAGATCTGTATTTTGAGCTGAAAGCACATCTTTAATAAATAATGATTTCAGACTTACATTTCCTGTAAATGAGATGCATGATTACGTTTAACAGCTTAGCATGGTTTGATTTATTTGCTTAATTGCAGTACAGTCTGTAAATTTTTCAATAAACTAAATTATAAAATACCTCCCAGTAAAAATAAATACATTTAAAACTCTAATGACTACCAAGGCTGGTTGAGTGTTTGTTTATTGTAGCCTCAGTATACAGAACACGGTTCATGTTTATTCTTGTTATGACAGGTACTCCTTTAGGAGGTTTTCTTCGCATTGGGAAACTTCACATGCTATCTATACTTTATTAGATCTGTCAGTAATTTGAATTGGAAGAGGTCACACCTTCAGGGATCATTTCCAGTCAGTCCCCGAACCATCGTGGCATCAGCAAAGCAATCATTTTATACATTAGCTTAGCTGCTCAGTAGTCTTACAGTCTTCTACCATCATAATTTGTGTTTTTGCTCTGGTGATCTATAAATTTGTTTTTCCGGTATTCCTCCCAGGTAAACATTGAGTCTTTGCATTTGTTTACACAGTTTAATGCAGAAATAGGACATACGGTAAATTCAGCCCATTCTCACCCCAAGGCATCGCTTAACTGACTCCTTGGGAAGCATTTGACCATGCTTCAATATCTGACGCTTTAGGCGCCCTTTAGCGTTAGTTAGATGACGCCCTAGGATCGTGTGTAACCCTACCCTACCCCAGACCTAAACCCTACCGCGTCATCTAACTGACACTTTCCTTTAGTTAGATGATGCCGTAGGATCGTGTCATGATTGCGTGATGTGCCTAAAGCGTCAAATATTGAAGCATGGTCAAAGGTGACGCCTTGAGTGAGAATGCGTGATAATTGCATTATGCGTTTTGATTATTGCACACTAAATTCAAGAAGGTGTTCAAATCTTGCCTTTAACTTTATATTTAATTAAGCATTAACTTTTAACATTTCCATGTCTGACACTCTTTTCATCTCGGCTAAGACTTTTTTCAGAAGCTTTTTGACAGATATTTAATTTTCTGCTTTCAAGTAGATATATTTTTTTGTTTATTATTTATGCATTTCAACAACAGCATGTTGTTTTGTTGTTTGTTTAGTCTGCTGCATCTGTCAATTATTAATATACAAATGTGGAATTTCTTGTAACTCTGCAGTTGTCAAACGCCAAGCAAATTATACCTTTCTCTGATTGTTCAGTTCAAGTTCAAAATGAATTGGAGGGTGAAACAGCTTTCCCTGTTCCACACGTCTTCACTGTAATTGAAAAAGATTTCTTCACAATCTGACTTTTGACATTCTTTACATTACATTTGGGGGCCCATTTGTAAAAAAAAAGAAAAAAAGAAAGAAAATATTGTACAGTTGCTAAGGCAATGTGACATTTGTGCCTCTTATTAGTTGAGCATAACTGAAAAGTATTCTATAATTATGCTGGATCCGTTATGCGTAAACAAATGAAGAGTTCAGATGCAAAAGCCTCGAAGTAGGGTTGGGACGGTATGAAATTTTCATATCACGATTATAGTGTTCCAAAATTATCGTGATTATTAATATTATCACGATTTTCTTAAAATAGATGAAGTGTTCAAAAAGAACTGATGCTCACACTGAAAACATTTCAACAAGTTTTATAAATCAACAAACAACACATAAACAAGCAGCTCTATGCAGTTTTTTAAGCAAGATTCTATTCTATGGCATTTCCTTCTTTATAATGCCCGTCGTCAATAGCAACGCATTATTACAGCACATCAATATCACAATCGGACGCACTCGTTTCATTCAAATACAACTTGCCGGCCGTCTTGCGTCTCCAGTTTTTGATTGTTTTGAAAATGAAATCAGAGTTGATTTATTGTTTACAGAGTTTGATAATATTGGTGTGATCATCTTGTCTGGACGATTGTTTTACTAAATGAATTTATAAACGGGTAAGATTTAAAACATTAGCTAAACACTAAACTCATTATCAATTCAATATGTCCCCGTAATTATGTGGTAAAAATAAAATCGGTGTAATACGTGATGTATCTATACATTACTATCCCTTAAAACGTCACTCTTAATAAAAATCTTATTTGAAGATGTTCGTTCGTCGGCTCAAAGACACTTGCTGCAAAATTTTCTTCGCGGAAGCTTCACTTCTATTTCAAGTGAGTGACATAAAATGTTTAAACTCAAAACAACATTTCATGCCCAATTGTGTCCCAGACGTAGTTTCGGTATTGAGGTCAAAGTTAACTTGCCTTGCGTTCACTATACAACAGCGGGTGATGGTTACACAAGAAGACGACTTGGCAGATTTCAAGTGTTTCTTTTGGACAGTGACTTTTTGTTCTGCAGACAAGACTATCCTCGATCAGTTTCCTCAGAACTTTTGTAAAAGCCTAACTATGACCACACCTCAGATTTGGTCCTCTTAAAAGGCTGAATCTCCCAAGCACGGTCACTGCCTTCCGCCATTCCTTCTCAAATGGTAAACATTGCGTGCAGCGCGCGGCTGCGTCAGACTGGCAGACAGGATTTACAGTGAGTTATTAAAATCGCGATAATCAAACACGGTTTTAATGGTAATTACATTTTAAACGATAATACTAACCGTCAGTCTATTTTATCGTGGTTTATCGGCGAAACCGGTTATCGTCCCATCCCTGACCTCGAAGTGCCATTTGAAAATTTCTTGTAGAATGATCATTTTTATCAAGCTTGTATCAATGAAGATTGCCATTTAAGTGAAATTACTGAACTTAAATATACAAGCTTGATAAAAATTATCATTCACCTTAAATCCGAAGTACAAAGTCATTTGGGTTTTATAACTGCTGAATCTCCAGTTGACACTGATGATTGTTGTTTGAATCTTTCTGGATGCCATGTAATATGCTCCAAGAAAAGCCTATACATCTCTACATCTCCTCACGCGCAGCTAGTCAAAACTCCTTCTTTATGTGTACGGTTGTGACGTAATGACGCAAAGACATGCTCGAACTTCCCGTGGAAACCCCAGTACCACTGGAATTAAAATCATTATTACAAGCTAACCGTTTTGAATCTAGCTATGGCAAGCAGAAAGTTTTGACCACTGGCAGATAATTATTTTGGATTATTTTTAACTTAAAAAAAGTTACGGACAGCAGCTTTAAATAAAACTGTCTGGTGCTAATTGCCTCTCCTAATAAAAAAATATTTGTTTTCACATTTTTTTTGTGTGTGTATGGAATCAAGTGTATAGAGTACATGCATATACACACATTTATTTGAACCGTCTACACAACTTATGTGGTTTTACTATATCCAAGTCTAAAATGTTTTCAACAACAGCATGGAATGAATCCATAGTTTCAGTTGAGAACAGAACTCAAAGTGGCATGCACAGAGAGAGAGAAACAGAAGCCTTATTAAAATTCAATTTTGGGCATAGTCCTCAATGGTAATCACGTTTGGGGTTTAATTTATTCTTTGACACTGATTAATTGCATAGAATTGCTGGAGCCATTTCCTGCTGTAAACGTCAATTAATTAGCCAACAACATTAGATGTGATAATTAATACAGTGGGTGCCACAGCATGGGCCCTGGATCCTTCACGGGTGGCCCTTCAGATGCCTGTGGCCGATGCAAACACCCTAATTTTGGCATCAATAGGGATCTGGAGGTCCAAGGGCAATGAGTTGAATGAAAGAAGGAACTTATGTGCATAGGTTCCTGTAAGGATGTGGACTGCAGCGGTGGTGACAAACATCCGTTCTCCCTGTGGTCTTGCTGGTTTGGCGAACCCTTGTTAATCACTGACATCAGTCTGAGTGGCAGAGATTCATTCTGGAGCACATAGTCCCTCTCCCAAAGCCCATCTCAATTAAAATGGCAGCATATGGCCCAGTGACCAGTAAAGCACAGAGGCGGCTATCTGTTCTGATGTCTGGAGATTCTGATATGACGTCCCTTAGTATGGCTGAGAGGGAAAGTGTGTCACCTTGAACTTTTAAGAAGTGTCGGCTTCTCCTTGAGTGTCTATATTTGGAATAGATAGATCCTCTTGATGGATAGTGTCCTGTTGGCCAAATTGTTTATAGTGTTAATTTGTTTGCATGACTTTTTGACTCAATTACAGGATGCACTCAGATGTGTCCTTCTTCATGTATGCTAATTTAAATTTCGGTAAATGTCAGTAAGACAAAATATGTCTTAAATGTCACCTTTAATAATCAAAAACATTCACATTTTTACATATTTACACCTCAGTATCTTTGAAAGCAACTGCCATTTCATTTCACATGTGTGCTTGTGCTGCTAAAAATGTGACATCTTGGTGTCTTTTTAATTTGAAAGAAAGTTCTAAAAGATGTTCTCACATCCATGGTTTAATGAGTTGCCTGACTTGAATGAAAAATGGGATTTGTATTTTTTTTACACAAAGAAGGTGTAAAAGGCAAAGTGTGTAAGTTTAGCATTAAAATACTTCCTCCTATCCAAGCAAGATTTTCAGAGACAGCGAAGCAATTAACAGTTTTTTTAGGTTCAATTACTCCAAAGTACACTGTAAACTGCTGGCAGAGTTTGTTACAGTGAAATAATTTAAAATAATCTCATTTTACCGAACTTGTATCAAACTGTAGCTGTATTATTTATATATATATATATATATATATATATATATTTATTTATTTATACTGTGTATATATATATACAGTATAAATATATATATCCACTGTGACTTTATACAGTGACTTTTTGAATCTGATTGGCTGAGAGGTATTTGCAGCCATGCAATATTCTATCAGTATTACCACAGAAACTCTTTTACATTTGTATCTATTTTTCAAAGCGAATGTCATAGTGAACAAGCATACCCACCATTATTTTACAAATACTATTACCATCATTTTACAAATAATACTGTTTTTAGTATTTTTTAAGCAAGAATGTAGTTTTTAAACTTAAAATATGGGGTTTATTCATAAAGATAGCGGCTATTAAAAATAAATAAATAAAAAAGCTCCAGGATGTCTGAGGCCATTAAGCATCCATTTACCCTTCCGAGAACAGCCAGTACTTATGGAATTTGCCACTTGCCCTGATGTCTCTATAGTTAAACATTATATATAATTTGTTTTGTGTATATCTAATGGCCAAATTTTATATAACTTTAATGCTGTATCAGAGTTCTTCCTTTGTACTTTTGAATGAATTGCTTATCAACTTTTTAATGGCTTTTGTTGTTTATTAAACATTATTGTTCAATCAGTACTATTTTATATACATAATAGTAGGATTTAATAATCGTACTTGGTATTACGATGCCTAAAACTGCAACAGGCTTATCTAATAGAGGGCTAATGGTAAATAAGAGAAGCTAAGTTGGTGTAATAATGTAATGTAAATAAATCACCATCAATAACACGCAGAAACAGTCTGTGTGTTATTGATGGTGATTTACATTACATTATTACACCAACTTAGCTTCACCAGCCCTCTATTAGATATGCCTGTTGCAGTTTTAGGTACGTCTCTAGTCATCTGTTTTTCCGCTCATCCAAGAGTGAACTTGGGGTACAGCTATTAATGGGGTTTCATGTGCCATATGATATCTGCTACCAGTGATTGTCACTATGAATCTCCCAGTGTGAGGAATTTAAACAGGGAGACTCTTCAACGCCATCATGAGTTATGGGCTGTCTCCCAACTGTTTAGTGTAGAGTGTGAACAATTTGATATTAAGATTTTCTCTTGTCTTGATCCTTTGATATATGTCTGACAGTATGCAAATGTGTGTGTACACTGTAAAAAAAATATATTTTCAAAAATTGTTAGCACATTTTTTCTTTTGTCAAATCAACTTAAATAATTTATTTAGTTCAGATAACTTATTATTTTGAGTTTCTGATGATTAAATCAATCTCCTTCACTGTATTAACTCACTTTTTCCAGTTTAATCAACTTAAAATTAAGGCAACCAGGTTACTTACTTTTTTAAGTTAAACCAACAATATTTTTTACAGTGTACATTTGTTCAGGCCTTGTAAACAAATGTATACTCGTATGTATTTATTTAAGGCTTGTTTTGTTTTTGTTGTGCTCACTTTTATATTCAAATGGTACTGTGGGCCTTGATTGTCTGCCTACATGTCCTGATCATTCCTCGCTAATGATGCCACCACCCAAAGGCACGCAGCAGAATGGCAAAGATGACTACAGCCTCTGAACTTGTGTTTGTTATGTGAAGTTCGGTCATATTAATCATTCTGTCAGACAATGAGAGCAAGGCACCCAGGGGTAAAAATGAGACATGGCCCTCTGAAGCCGAGGGTTTTAGCAGAGTAAAAAGAAAAGAGGGGCTGTGCGTTTGACGCTTGTTATTATTTATCCAAACTCAGACGTGTGCCGCACTGACACTGCCGCACTCTACAGGGGCACGCACGATTTCTCTTTTAGATAGTTTTAAGTGGAAACGGCACAAGGTGAGGATAGTGCAAGAGCAGCGCATTTAGAAGCTTATTCATCACATTTGTGCTCTGTGTCAGAAAGCCGTCTGCCCCAGAGAGCAGGAGAGCATGTGGATTTTGAGGTGTTATGCTTCAAATGATTTGGGCTCTCTGTGTGAGGCAATTTTGTGTGTTGACATGTACAATATACTAATAATTATGAAAAAGAAGCTTATTATAAATAATTGATAACTCAAATTAAGACTTTTTTCCAGGTTGGATGCTATCATTGTTTGTGTGTGTGTGTGTGTGTGTGTGTGTGTGTGTGTGTGTGTGTGTGTGTGTGTGTGTGTGTGTGTGTGTGTGTGTGTGTGTGTGTGTGTGTGTGTGTGTGTGTGTGTGTGTGTGTGTGTGTGTGTGTGTGTGTGTGTGTGTGTGTGTGTGTGTGTGTGTGTGTGTGTGTGTGTGTGTGTGTGTGTGTGTAGAGAGAGAGAGAGGGACAGAGGGACAAGTTCCCTTTCGTAAGAGAACTCCCGCTGCATTCGATACTCAATACTTTGGGAAATGCCTTCGGCATGTAGCGTCTGAAGTCAACTATGGAATCATTCCAATCTCGATTGGTCTAGCATTATTACGTCACTTGTGACGTCGCATGTGACAGTAATCCGGAAGCTATAGAAGCCCACAGGAACAGGAAGTGTTAGCTTCTGGTTAAACTGTCTGTCTAATTTGGTGTTGTCTCACTGTGTATTGAGAAAGTATTATGGTGAATATTAAGGAGAAGCTATTCAGGCATTGTGTGTCCCCTTGCCCACATTATTTGTGTGAGGGTGACAAGCATGTTTTTTGTGTAGTTTGTCTTGGAGTGGAGCATGCACAGGCAACGCTTGAGGGCTCTGTCTGTGCTAACTGTGAAACAACGCCCCTGAGAGTGTTCCGCTCCCGCCTGGCCATGTTTGATGAGACTGGCCAGGAGCTCTCCATGGATCAGGTCCCACGTCTGTTGAGGCAGCGTGGTGCCTACATTAATGGGGTTCGCAAAGGGAGTTAGTGGATAGTGCTGAGACCATAGACTGTCAAAACCCATTCGCTCTCTTCCATTGGTCAGAAGTGAAGCCGCCAGTATCCTAATATTGTGCTGACATCTTGGAACTTGAGTCTGCGCAAAAGCGATTTCTGGACCAGACATGCCCAGTAGTAGCAGGAAGTAAAGCAGCGAAATTAAGGCCCCGCCTCACTCTACAGAATCAACCGCAAGACACGCTCATGCACTTTTTTTAAATTAATTATAGAAATTTAGATATTAAATTTAAAGCTCCAATCTCCTTGGTCCTCTGAAGATCCCGGAAAAACTCTGTTGGTGCTTCAGTGACAACTTCGCTCAGAGAACCTGTGAATCACAGCTTTCAATCATGGTGTCACTACCACAATATCAAATAACTAAAAACAAACTTATTTTAAAAACAAACACTTGAAATTACATCAGTGTGATACAAATTGCGGTAAATTACAGAAACCATTTTTGGAAATGCAATTTTTGAAGTGTAATTTTATTGTTTAGTTGGTCTCACCTGCCATTGAATAACATGGGGAGGCAGTAAAACATGTAAAAGTCTTTACTGTCACTTTCTCTACTTTTCATCATTTTTGATGCATCCTTGATGAAACCAAAAGTAATAAAATGTGCTTGGAATAAAAATATAAACATTTTAATAAGCCAGCACAATATTATGGACATCTATATTATATTTATAGCAAGCCAACTGATTACCTTGACATATTAGTATATTGCTAATTGATTAGCATGCTAACCTACACGTTTTTATTACTTTCATTTTTTATACCACACATGCCTTGTGAAAAGGCGAAAATGTGAGCCAATTAGGTTTACACCATTTCGGATGTTTAGTCTATATGACCTTACACTTTGTCAAGTTATTGAGTATGTTAGTATCCACATGTATACACATTCATTGTCTGAATTTCTCATTAAGAATCTGAGAATGTCTTGCTCATTAAGACAAAAGGCTTTGAGCTAATGATGCAGTGCTTTTGTCCCCAGAACCTGTGCTTGTTTTAGAATGAGATCCTTCTTATCAACAGCTTACAATATAATGAATTCCTTATTTCTACAAATCCATCATTGGTCTGTTAGCACTGGTCTTTAATGATTTGGCTAAAATGAGTAATGAGTAAATCCACAATGTCAAGAGAAATTATTTGTTTACTGACAGAACAGAATGGTTATGGCTTTAAAGATACTGCTGATCAAGTTTAGAAAGGAATTTGCTCTAATGCCCAGCCAGAATGTTGCAGAGCAGATATGCTATGTTTTTTCGTGATCAGCCAGATGTGCTGTATATTAAGGTGGGGTTAAATTGAAACATGGCTGTGTATTCCCTAGATGTCAAGGCACGGCTGACAGTTGCTGTAGGAGACGAGATGATTGATTACACTGCCTGCTCAACATATGGCGATATGTGGGATTCTAGCTCACAGGGTAACCACGGGTAGAAAAGTGATGCCTCATATGTTAAAAAAGAGTTGGAAGATAAATGAAGAATGCCAAAATGGATTTCATTTATACAAATCTGCTGAGCAACTCTGTCTTCTTTTTATAATACTATGATTATCCTCTGTGGTAAGAATTTTCTAGGAATCACTGTTATCTTCTGACATACACATAGATGACATTTTATATTCATACTTTAAGATAACAATCCAGCAAAATTAGCAAGTGTGGTTTATTCTCAATGTGTAGAAATGTATGTATCAGAAATCTTGCTTTTTTTTCAAGTCAGTGCATTAATTTTCCAGACTCATTTTTGAATTGACAGAAAAACTGTTTAGAGAAAGTAACTAATTGAGCAAAGTTAGCAACACTATTTTAAAAATAACTTCATACTGGGATTGTCAGTGTATTAGGAATTCACAGTCATACATTTATTCTACATCAACTGTCAACAAGCAAAATCCTGCTGTCATCATATAATTACAGAACTTACAGTTTATTTTTTATCATAATTGAAGTTTTGTGGGCTTTAGTCCATCTGTGTTAGCTTTGAGGCTATTTATATGATTGTACACTCCTAAAAGTACACAAAAACACAGATAAATGCATTTAAAACTGTTAATCTTATTTTTCTAATACAACAAGCCCAAAATATTAACAAACAATGGGCAATCTCTTCTACAGTATATATCACTCCCTAACTTACTGGTTGAGATCCATGAACCCGTCAATTGCTTTGGGTCTTAAATTGGGTCTTCTATTTATTATTTATTTATTTATTTTTAATTTGATTGTTTCTCGCCCTCTGTATATTTTAGGAATGGTAAACTACAGCGAGGTTACAGGTTACCCACTGGTTCAGTACTGGAAGCTACGATCCATTATGTACCATGTGAAGCTCAATCAGTGGACCCTCTCCCAAGGTAAACACCCTCACTCTTCCATTTATTTGTATTGTATTAAGTATTTACTTCCAAACAAATGTATGACTGACCTAAGCTTACAGTACATTCTGTGGTTAGGAAGAGGTTTCAGGGTAGCGGGCCATAACTTTTTTTGGTCTGGTAGAATGGAGTGATCTAACTGTGGAGCCCGCATGACAGATCAGTTGTTCTCGGTGGGTAGTGAAGCAAAACTCAAAACCAACAAATATGGCTGCCTGGTGTAAAAGGCAGTCCTCCGTGCTTTGTTGATCCCAGATGGCATGTGTGTTTAAAACCTGGGCACTTAAAGCTGAAGTCTTTTTTAGTTCCCTAGCTTAATATTTAGAGTGAACCAAAAGAAAAAGCCACCTGTTGGTATCAAAACATTACTCTGTTAAAGCATTCTGAAATGGCAACATTGACTCAATCAATGGCGTGGGTTTGGGGGTGGGACTTTATTTTTAAACAACCAATGGCAGATGGAACTTTCAAGAAACCAGATTGAGAACATTCATTTTTTTTTTTTTCTTTCAATTTGACGCTAGTGATGCGGAAATTACACAATTTGGCATCAAAGAAGACAAAAAGCGACCTTCAAAGATGGAAAAGGTTGGCATTGTTTTTGGCACTTTAGTTTCATTTTGACCACATATTTTCACTGCGAGGGCATTTGCTTAATTTGTTTTAGGAACACTGTATATTTAATGAGGAGATGTCAGATCCCAAGTGCAGTTCTAAAAAATACTCTGTATTAATGAATGGTCTGACTGGCCTTTAAAATTTGATTTACTCGCTCTTATTGCTTGCACCAGTTCCCTCTCTTCTTATCACATTACCATTAAAGGATTAATTTTTCATATGACAGAGTAGTGGTAAAAATTCAATTCCTGATTTTTTACCGTGCCTTTTCTGCATTTTATCAATTGAGGTCATTTTACAAACCTGGACATGAAAGTTTTGAGAGAAAGCTGAATATGACAAATGCCTTATTTTCTCAACATTATTGGCCACATTTTGTCATTCAGTCATTGTGCTGAAATATTTGACCATTCTTCGAATACCCACATGAAACATTTCTATGAAATTAATAACATGTTTTTTTTTAACTTGCAAACCACTGAGTTCTGCTGTCTACCAAACTTTTCAGAGGTCTTCAATACTTTTGCAAAAGTGCGTGCAAACAAGTACTTTTTATTCTAAAGTACCGCAGGGAAATTTAAATTCTTACATTTAATTTTATGATGCATATTCTGTGTTGGAAAAAAAACAGTTCAAGTTTTTAAAAGGTCAGACATCAACCTACACAAAAGCACTCAATACCTCTACTTCACAGGCCTTGTTGTTTATCCTTCCTTTGTTTCCCCAGATAGCATTTCACTCCGCACACTGACAGATCATATTTTTACTCTTTCTCTTCCCACATTTTTTGCTTTGACAATTTAACTGCACTGTTGTATGTGTAAATGTATTAAAAATCACCATTTGGCAATACTGCTTTGAATATTTAAAGCAAATTGTAGCTGCACTGAAAATCAACATTTATTAGTAAAGCTTTGTATTCTTCATCACAGCTCAATTAATTTGAAATCGTTTCTCTTGTTTGATCTAGTATGCAGCTTCTGCTTTTAATTGTGATTTAAATTGAATTTAAAGTTTAATGTCGATTCCCTGAAGCCTCCTTCTTTATTTCAGCTTTCAGTTCAGCAATTCATTCACTGGATGGGGCTACCCTGCGCAGTGACTTTGTGTCCATTTTAAAAGAGTTTGGCAACCATTTTATCCAGGAGGCAGTGTATGGCTTTGAGGAATCCTGTACCATATGGTATCCCAATAAGCAAGTCCAACGTCAGCTGTGGTTGGAATATCAAGATATCAGCAAAGGTAAGCTCAACAAATATATTAATTTAAAATATTTAATTTTATGGTTTAGATTATATTATATATTGCATCTCATTCACTTATAATGAAGATTCATATACTGTGCAAATAAATGTTGTGTTATATTTACAATTGTAAGACTAATTGTAAAGGAATTTATTCATAACAAGTAACCCTAATATGCCTTATTCAATTGTTCATATTCTTTATGTAACATCTGAGTTAGTTCTAAATGTCATGCTAAATGTAGAACAAATGTTGTAAATGTTATCTTATTGATAAATCATGTGTTATGCATGAAGACGCATTGATTTTAAACATGGTTTCCCACGGTTAGTGAATGATACCCAATGATACCCCCCAAAAAATGTCTACTATTGTCTACATGTGCAGATAGTAGTTTGGCCCAGTGCACCCAAATTATGGTTTTGTCAGAATAAACTCCATTTTGGAGAGGTTGTGGACAGGAGCTGAGGAAGAAAAACTCAACACAGCTCATGGGAGGTTGGTCACATCTGTTCAGCCAATAAAAAGGGGCAAGGGCAGATGTGAGAAGGCTGGCTGGCTAAAGCTGAATGCAGGCCAGCGCTGCTCCATACTCAGGAGGCCCCTGGGCAGACTCACCTAGTTTTTATGCTTCAGCTCCACTCAGCTGAGTCCGTAAACATGAATATGTACAAGGTCGGCTAGGACGGAACTTATTTGGAGAGAAAACAGAAGTGTGACGTTAACAGAAATCACTTCTGGAGATAGGCTGAGACAGTCTATAGAATGACTCAGCCATAAAGGTTTTAGGTTTCTATGCTTATGTCTAGTATATTGACAATGTGCCCTTGGGCATTCATGAAATAGCAGTGGTGTGAACATGAAAAAAATGCATTGTGATACACAGGCATTTCTACGAAAACTGTGAAATAAGCACTAAGGTCATCCTACAAGGCATGCTAGAGGCCTCGAACTGTTCTCTTCTATTTGTAATGAAAACGCAAGGTAAAGGGGATGAGAATCGAACAAGGTGAATGACAACCAAATGAAAGCTGTGGGTGCTCTGCAGTGTGATAATCACCCAGTCATTGGGGAAGTGTCTTTTGTTGGGAGTTCTATATCCAAGGTGTCAGTGAGTACTCCATTAATGTTCTGCTAAAAGCTTTTTTTGTGGTACTGATGGCCATGTGGTAACAGTAATGAACAAAACTTGTATATAGGCAAGGATACAAATTTGGACATATTGCCTATACAATATGCAGGTGAAAAAAATGAAAAAGTTAGAAAACAGCTTTACTAAGGCATAGAAAACGTTTCAGACACAACATTACATTCTTCAGTGCCTTAAAATGATATGCAGAGACAATTGCAATTTTCTTCTCAGTTGTGCTTTGAATGTGATTTTTGGTGGGCTGTTGTCTACTAAACTTCTTAACAACTGTCTGACCGTCCCACAGGTGGGGCGTTTGCCATTATATTTTTAAAACAAAAATATCTTAGTAAAAACCGAGCAGGTTAGGGGATCACTTTAGGGAGCCCTATCAACTTTGAGTATCTAAAGAACAGGCCAATGAACGTTGGCATGCGTGAACGAAAACAGGAAGCGGGCCCAAGCACACACTATTTTTCGCTGAGGAGCCGAGATTGTGACGGCTGCAGCAATGGTCAGCAACTGTGGCGGCGGGACGTCACGTCTCCGTTCCCTCCTTCAGGGAACGAGGGTTACATTAGTAACTGAGACGTTTCTGATTTTCAGAGTAAATTACAGAGGAGCTGTCTGGTTGTGACCTAGTGAAAAAGTTTGGTACTGCGCCCAAACAAAATCGGTTACGCTTCCTTTTACAGTACAGTACTTACAGTGTACTTACAGTGTACTTACCTAGAAAGTACTGGCTAATATAAGGTAAGTTACCTTTTAAAAGCTGATTTATCTTTTGATTCTGCAGTTTTCGAGTAGCCCAGTTTTTGAAAATATACATTTTAAATAAAATAAATTGTTTTTAGTTTATTTCCATAAACTCAAACTTCTATAACTTTTTTTCTGTTTCACTTTAATTTATTTCACTTCTACAAAAATCTGCCAAAAGTCTTATTTAAAACTAGACCAATCTTTAACATTCTTGAATTACAACCATTTGAGTTTGAAATGTGCATTTTCATGTCTATTAAAAAAAAAAAAAAAAACTAACATGCAAAGACCAGCCCGTGCAAGAATGGAAATATATGCCGGTCTTTTTAGCTGGGGGAACAAGCATTAATTGCACTAATTTATCATTTTGCTTACAATTTATGCAAAGCAACTTTGGATAGTATGCTTATTACACTGGAGCAACCTGAGGTTAAGTGCCTTGCTCAAGGGCACAATGGTGATAGTTCAGAGATCACACATTGTGGGATTTGAGTTAAAATAAGTGTGTAGATTGGTAGTAAATCAAGAGGCACTTATCCAAACATTGTATAAAATAAATTTAACATTACTCATCTACTTGGGCTTTCATATTCTTCACACTTCATATTTACATGTGGTAATAAAGGACACGTACATGTTACACCGCATCCATCATAACAAACTTGGTAGTTTTTCAAATAAACACACTGGAAGCCAGCAAAATGTTCCTAAAACTTAGGGTTAGGGTTTCTCTCTATTCTATACATGTCTATTATTGATGAGGATTTTGTGTTTGTTTTGTTTTTGCTATTGTTGGTTAACATCCTGATACAGATAAGTTGGATGATTGATGTGCTGTATGCAAAAACACCTTAAACACCATAAAAACACTATATTTACACATAACAGGTTTTTGCATATCGCATGTTCAAGAACAACATAAGAGAGAGTAAATGATGACCAAATATTAATGTTTGGGTGCACAATTATTTTCTAAATTAAAAAAAAGACCCTAAACACTGGCACATATTCAGCTCAATTTCTTTTCTTCATAATGTCTTCAATTAATTATATTAAATTACCCTGATAATGTGTATTACCTTGTTTTAAGAGCTGATTTATCTTTTGATCAAATCTACTCGCTTTCTGCCATCCATCCCATTCCATTCGGTAATTATGGGTGTGTTTAATGCTTTCAATATAACTTAACATTAAAATATAATTCTGTCAGATCCATTAAGTCAAGAACACATGACAATAAATGATTAGGATGTTCTATTGAATAAAATGCAATTCAAGTTGATTATTCAAATTTGGCGGTATGGCTCTGTTCAGGGAGTCTTCTGACCTTTCATGATCACCATGAAATAGCAGAGAGAGGACAGCAGCAGCATTAGGGAACGCTCACAGTTTAGTACTGGGAGAGCAGAACTATCCCCCCATATGAACAGAGCAGGAACGATAACAGAAAAGCAAATGCCACGTTGTACACGACAGGGAGGAGCAGTGAGAAGGTGGGTTGCAGAGAGCAGGCTGCGAGCAGTTAGGAGCGAACTGAATCTGCTTAAATAGGGTGCCTTGATTTGAGCGTAGTCATTAGCAGCGAGGGGAGATGAACAGCAGATGAACTGATGCAACTCAGCTGAGGAGATCGCTGATGAGACCTTGTTGGCGGCTTGTTGATAGCGATAGCAGCATTTTGACTACTTGGCCTGCCAGAACAGATGCTGACACTTAATTTAATTCTGTCATCCAAACTCAGGTAAAGTGTTTAAGATCAAATATATCACCACATTATCTATTTGATTAAAAAGTCCTTGTGGACACAATGTACATAGTGACAGTATACAAAAATGACAGAAAACCTTGTGTGTTTACAGTAGATATTGACCACATGTTCCATTTCACCCAAAAATAAAAGTTTTTTAAAACACTTTACTCACCTTCATGTTGTTCCAAACTTGTATGACTTTATTGTTTTATTTGGAACATGAAAGAAGATATTTAGAAAATGTATTATGGTGCATTCACACCGAATGCGAATAGCGCGTCAGGCATGAATGATTTCAATGTTATGTCAATGCAAAGACACGTTACGCACGTAAACAATTCCTGCGGCGCAAATGAGACGTAGAGTGTGGCGTGGTCAAGTCCGCGCGTATGGTGCAAAATGAGCATTTGGCGCGTTAAGTGCAAATGATTTAGTTAGTGCTATTTGTGCATTTACGCATTTGACGCGAATTCGCGTCTGCCGCCAAGTTTAAAAATCTGAACTTTGGTGTCAATTCGCGCCACGTTAACCAATCAGGAGCCTGCTGCTTGCTCACGTGGTGATGGATCTGAATGCTTTAATAAATTATTTTGTAATATGACTAAATGCTTGGTGTGGTTCAAATGCACAACAAAGCAAATATTTTATCATTTAAAACTTTATTTCAATATACGAGACATGTTAATTTTGTATTGAATGTTATTTATTCCATATCTTGATTATATGAAATATTATTATGATGTAAAGACAACCAACATACATGTGCATAAGTTCGTGTCTGGACGTGAGAGAGAAAAAAATCACAGGACAGGTTTATAACTTTTGGAGGCTGGCTCTATTTATCATCAAAACAAATGACAGATTAGATGGATGAAGGCAAGTGTGATCCAAACTGGGCGCGGGACAGGCGGAGGTACCGCTGACAGCAGCCGCCATTCAGCACAGCTCTGACGCGTATAAATTTCGCTTCAAACTTTTTTGAAAAATTTTTGTAGGCCTAAAGTGTTACCGTCTATTTGTATATTAATGACACTGGATTGAGATCTTGCACAATAATAATAATAATGATAATGTAATGTAATAGTAGCACAAAAGATTTATTTCTGTAATTTATGTTGTGTGATGTTGTTCAAGTGTTGGATGTGCATAAACTTTTCAGCATTTATTTGTACTACCTATAGCCTTTTGATTATCAGCCCAATTCAACACCACTCTAGACTGTTTGTCAATTTGCAAGTAGCACAAAGCCTGCAAATGCAAATTGAAAAACAAATGCTTATATTTTTGTTGAACCAGACACATTCAAAGCCATCCGCCTTCACACCGGTAGTTTTTGGTATCTTAGATAAAGTCAGATAAATAATGGCCCTCCTATAGTTGCTGTTTCGGCCTAATAACTTGTTTCCCTTGGTCGAATCAACCACGTGGCCTTCTTCCCAAGGATATCACCATTCAATACACAAAAATGTAAGCTCTATGACAGATGGTTTTAAATCAGTTTCCTTGAAAACTCCATTATTCTTCATTTTGCCAGCCTCTGACAGACATCCTATAATGGCGTTAAATATAGAGCTGAAACCAGCATTTCTGCCTACTATTTTTTTTTTTTTTTCAATTTATATCATTCAATGACATTTACACTTGTGCCACAAATGAGTGGAGATGTGCGATCATGATCCAACATTTCCTAACTCTGAACTCTGTGAATGAATCCATACGCTGGGTGTTAGGCAGCTGCTTTCGGACTGTGGTGAGACTAAGAACAGACACAGGGCAGGGTTTTAATACCCCCTGTGTCTCAGCTAAAGGTCCTGCTCTTTGGATATGGATAATGAGCTCTCTGGAGACTCTGTGTAAACCATATTGCCCTAAATAGCACAAACCTTCCGCAACTGAAGTGTGCCACCTAATCATTTTTGAATGTTTAGGGAGAAATGTCTACCACACAGCTTATGAATATTCACAATCCGGCTAAAGGAAATTAAAATATTTGAATAATGCCTCAGCAAAAATGATGTGAAACAAACTAATTGGTATTTCATTTGGGAACGTCAAAATGTATTATAGGCTTTGAGTTACTGCTATCAGTTTTTGCTTTTTTAATTTTATTTTCAGTAAAGAAAATCCCTAATTAATTGATTTATTTATGATTCTTTTTTTACTATTTTTGAGAGAGTGTTTAAAAGAGTGTTTGTGTGTATAGTTATAATTTGAAGAGGTAAATTGATATTTTTGAATCATACTATCAAAAGAGCATCAATCTAGTTTTAAAAGTCATCTTTAACAAACAGCAAGTATTTAAGATAATGACTCCCTCTCGTTTGAATTAGATATCTTTCTCTCTGCGGTCATAATGTGCATTGGATTGATATGAGCATCGTCTGTACTGTGTCTGCAAGAGTAGAATGGACTGAGGTTATTTGTTAATTTATCAGTGAAGATGCACTCTTGACTGCAGCTTTTAAGTTTTTAATGCATCTTTGGTTTTGAAACTATAAGAGCTTTATATTTAAAGATCAGATTGATTCACTCCAAACTTTTATGTCGACTAGGTATTTAAACTTTATTGCAGTCTCGTCTAATGCTCTTGTAAGATTTACTGCGATATACCTGCAAAATGGCTTTTTGAGCATCAGCAATACTAAGCATGTAACATTTGACTTGATGATCAATATATTATTGATAGTAGGACCAACTCAACATCATAATGTTCTGAATTCAAGAGATGAAATATAGATTTTACAGACAAGCTGTGCTAAAAAAAACTGGGCAGCAAAAGACACAAGAATTGTTTTTATGACAGCCATGTTCTCACCTCCTCCATCTCCTACATGATGTGCATGCTATTTTTTATCTCTCTG
The DNA here is from genome assembly GCA_030378365.1 of Hybognathus amarus. Lineage (NCBI taxonomy): Eukaryota > Metazoa > Chordata > Actinopteri > Cypriniformes > Leuciscidae > Hybognathus > Hybognathus amarus. The sequence goes on along the minus strand of JAQIUQ010000047.1, from coordinate 227,233 downwards.
CATCTCTCCATGTTCTCTCTCTCATTCTTTCTCTTTTACTCTCATATTTCTAGTGAGGTGGGAGGATAACACCCAAGCACAGCTTACCTACCTACTATAGCAAGCTGTTAAGTGATTTGATGGCCAAAAAAATGGACAACAGTAGCTTTAAAAGCATGAGGTCTTTGATCAGATTCTTAAAGGGGCTATGTGTAGATTTCTTCTTAAAACAATCTCTAAGATAGAGTCTTCATTTGTAAATTTATGAGCCAACCATAATGTAATAGAAAGAATGACACCTTGACTGTCCACCACGGTTGCCTCTATCAGCCTGTAGGTTCAATTGTGTGTGGAGGAGTCAGGTCCGCATTGGCGTGAAAATTCACAAAATGCGTCGTCATGCGCGTTCTCATCTACTTGGGCTTACATCCGTACGGAAGCCATTAGTAAGCAGCGGCAATCACTAGCAGTAGTGTTTCAAATGGACTCTACAGACGGATAGAAGCGACCATTCTCCAGCACAATCCAGATACCCAGTTTTATGACTGAAACCATTTCAGGACAGAAGCTTTTAAACCGACCCAAGACTCTAGTTTAGGTAAAAGAGTATGGTGGTCAATGGTATCAAAAGCTACCAAAAGATCTAAGAGAACAAGAACCACAGTATCTCCGGAATCTGTAGAAAGATAAATGTAGTTTAAAGGCCCTTGCACACTGAGTCCGAAATTTGCATCCAAATTTTTTGCGCATTAAAAAATAAATATGACTTTACACTATGTCAATCAGTCTTGCACACTGCCTCCAAAACTTTCATCAGTCATAAAAAAAATTTAAATAAACGTAATCGGGTTTCAATTTGGATGCGTTTTTCTGTATTCGTAGCAAGCAGTTTGAATTGTATTTGAATGATGTTTTGACAATTCAGAGCCACCAAATCATTAATATGAAAAAACGCATACGAAATTTTTGGACTCAGTGTGCAAGGGCCTTAACACTGCTGTGACCAGTGCTGTAAGCAAACCTAAAACCAGATGAAAAACATTACAATTATTTGACAAAAAAGTTTTTGAGTTGATCCTGCACAATTTTCTCAAATAGCTTAGAAATAAAAGGAAAGACAGAGATAGGCCATTTTTTATTTTATATATATCAGGGTTTCCGCAGGGTCTTAAAAAGTCTAAAATTCTAAACTTAAAATTTAGCCCTTAATCACTGTTAGAAAAGGATAACACTTACGGTGTTTGGGGTCATTTCGACCCCAAACTAATCATTTTGACCTGAGACTAAATCATTTATGCTGTGTTTTTTTGGATTTTTTAAAGTTTTCTACCTATTTACTGCACAATTACATAACTAGGCCATAAATTGGCACATGAAAAATGATTTTTTAAAGAAAAAAACACTTAAATTATGATGATAATTAAATCTAAACAGTTTTTGGACATTGCTCTATGTGTTAGGGATAGAATACTACCATTTGGTGGTTAGTTGAAAAACAGTTTTTCTTATAGTTAAGGAATTAAAGTGCAATGACCACATCTATCCAATAGGGGCCCATAGAGACTCATTCATTTTCACTTAATTTTTCTTGATGCTTCAAATTCTCCTCACAACTTGATATATATGATATATATATTTTGTGAATTGCACAAAATATTTTTGTCAAAATTAGAGTTTGTTGTTGTTGTCTGATATATTTTGAATTATTTGTTTATGCAAATTATTATACATAAATTTGCATAAATATTACAAGTCAGCACTATGACATAACTGTATTCACACACTTCATTTTAGAAAATTATTTATGAACAATTATTATTTTTATAGAACAAGAGATTTTAGAACAAAATAAATTTAATAAACCAAGTAAATAAACCAATATAATACAAAACAACCGCACTAATAAACTGTAATGAACAGGATGCATACATGTGTGTGTTTGTGTGTGTGTGGCTGTGTGTGTGTGTGAGATAGAAATCTCATTCCACTTTGTGTTCATGCTCTAGGACCAAACCTTGATTTAAATGTAATGTTTCTTTGATTTATGCCAGTTTTGTTTGTTTTATTTGCCAATTTCTGTAAAAATGCTCTCTGTTGCAGTCATGACATGTGTGTGTTTGTGCGTGTGTGGTTGTGTGTGTGTATGAGATAGAAAGTTTGTTCTACTTTCTATTTATGCTCTAGGACCAGACCTTTGTTTATATGTGGAACATTTCAGATTTATAATGGATTTACGTTTATTTTTTTGACAATCAGAATGAAAAAAAGCCAGTTTTTTCATTTTCCCATTCATTTTCAATGTGGGGTCATTTTTACCCCAAACAGCTTAAATGGTAATTTTTTTTTTACACACCTTTAGAACAACCAAATCAAGCCCAGTTTTTTTGTGCATGTTTAGATGGATTATGTAGTAAAAGTCACCGAGTTTCATGTCCCTGAGATGAAGGGAACATTTTTAAAAAATCAAGGAAAAGTCCAGTGGGGTCATTTTTACCCCAAACAGTGATTAAGGGTTAAGGCCTTAAAAAGTCTTAAAAATGGCTAGATTTTCATCTGAGTTCTTAAATTTGATTTAGTCAGGTCTTAAAAAGATTTTACCCTCGTTCATTTGCCAAAACTCTGGCCGCAGAAAGTTATTACAAAGTAGCAAAAAAGTATTGAGTCGTAGCCTACAAAGCGGAGCTCTAGTGCAGGGGTTCAAACCGGTTCAAACACGCCGCTCACCCGCTAGCATTAGCTCATGGCTGGATACGAGGTAGCTCGCTAAGAGGCCGTTCATACACCAGGTTTGCGCGCTCAAGTTCATTCAAATATAGGTGCGTCGCATCCACAGCGAGATTGAAAAAAATCTCACCATTTCAGATTCAGAATGCCGCAAACGAACCGAAGAACCAACCAATCAGCCCCTTCCATAACAACATTGAAAGCTCAGTCAACATGACCTAAACACTACCGTGTTTTTCTCTTCCCCGTGAATAAATCTTGTAGCAGACCTAACGTTACAGCAAGCGTTTCTCGGTGGTGGAATCATTTAATGAAACTGTAACTGAGGTAAGTTTTTTCCAGGATCTTCTCACTGCGCAGCAAGTTGAAAGGTTAGAACGAGGTTAGATCCGTAATAAACTGTATGTTTTTATCGATGTGGGCGTTTTCATGGCTTGCCTCAACATTAGAGTTTGAATAGCACGCGCTCTCAGTGGGCGGGATCACATTAGCACCTCATTCGCTGTAATGAGGTGAAAGGGAAAATACTGACATCTCTTTCTTTTCATAAAGATGACATTAACTGAGAATAGATGCCTTTTATATAAATGACTTAAATTAAAGAAGAGAATCTCAGCTTCATAAAGAGAGATCTTTCTGTGTCTCTGTAACAAGTATTTAATGAGTTACAGCTGATTTTTCGGACGTGTTTCAGAAAGATTTTTGCGGAGACAGAGTGAGCTGAAAGTGCACCCTGTTTATTTTATTTATTTTACAAAAACACAAGGTTTTGATATTAATAAGAGTGTACACACAAAAAAGAAGACCCTCTATAGTTTATAATCATGTATTGATTTTATTTATGACCATCAACGACGGTATATAAGTATTTTAAGTCTATGTTGACGCTATGTGGGAAAAAAAAACTATCAAAACGCAGGGACGCGTTTTGGTCCCCAGGGGGTTAAGGGTTCTTGAGTGGACGAGTGACCATAGCCACGTTAGATTGGAAGGGACAGTTTTGTGAGACTTGTTGATAAGAGATACCATACCTGGCCCAACCGAATCAGTGATTCATTTTAAAAATGTTGGGTGAATGATTTTGACAATGGCCATGTTTCCATCTACTTGTCAATCGAATTATCTGAAGTTCGGAAAAAAACACATGCGAATAAAGTTGGTGAAAGTGTGTTTCCATTACACGGCTTTAAAGCGAATAAAAACCTGTACGTAATGACGTCACATTCATTTTCGCACTGAATCGAACAACATTCAAGCAAACTTTTGCGAACAAAGTTTTGTTAGACAAAGCGGATAGCGGCATCTACCAACAAATGATTAATATTTCACAAGTTGAAGCCTAATAATGCTTACTGGTATGTGCCAGCTGATAGTGACATATGTATGGGATAATGTATTTGAGGGCGGTTGTTGAAGGGGTTGTATTCGCTATAACAAGCGCCTTGCTATATATTATCCTGCTTATTACATATAAATCAACCAAATAAATAAATAAATCAATAATTTGAAACAAAATATGATGAAAATATTGACTAAAAATGAGTTTATTGATGAAACGAGTATTGCTTCTGCTAAAGGAAATAGTCTGTTCCGTCTCTGAACTGCATCCATGGCAACGGTGTGTTAGCAGCGCCGCAGTCTGTTCACCAGAAATAACAGACCACATTATACATTAGAACTCAACTAAGCCACATAAAAACAAGCAAAACTAACCTAAGAAAACAACGACACTATAAACATTGCTATGATGATGCCGATGCACATAAATGCCCGACAACAGCAGAGGTGACTGTGGTGTGGGAACGACAGCGCCATCAGTTCTGGGAGATCGTGGTTCATAACCCTTTGGTTGAAGCATTTTTTATTTTGTATTGCTTTGTCCACTTACATCTGTCTTTGTTGACATCCACCATGTGTGCGCAAACAGACTGGCCGGAAATGAACTCGTCTTCTGACGTGTTCCAACCATAAAAGGTCATAAAACTTAATCGCAATTCATTATTTATTCGGCAAATAACGTTTCCATCAGCTTTTATCGCATTAGCCATATATTGATCAAGAGAAAATCCGATGAGACCGATCGTATTTCATTTGAGTCGATTTTCATGAAATTTCATCAAATTTTCGATGTCGATGGAACTATAACGTGTCGATGGAAACATGGCTAGTGTTAGATCAAAAACCTCCCAAAAAGCATAAGGAGATTGGGGGATAGTTAAATTAGGGCAGATACTAAGGCCCTGTTTACACGAGAAACGCTCGCGGGTGAAAACGTAAAAATATTTTATCGGATGTGCCTTTCGTTTACACGGCGACGGCGTTTTTGAGGCTTAAAAACGCAAAAAAGTGAAACCACCCTCCAGAGTGGAAATCTTAAAAACGTTCCACCGTCGTGTTTCCGTGTAAACGGTAAAACGCAAAAGTCTGCTCGACAGTGAAGGTTGTACGCAGGCGCGTGGACTTGGTGTTGTTATAGTATGCACTCCTAGCCGCCTGAAGTGCATACTACATTGAATTTCACACACTTTTGCGTCAACATTTGCACGCAAATTTCCCACACAAAACGCTCGTCTAAACACAGAATAAAAAGTGATGACACAACGCCACTTTTGCGTTTTCTCTTCAGAATCGTTTCCGTGTAAACATAGCCTAAGTCGTAGGTTAGTGATTTTGTTAGCCTTCACAAAGAGCATCTGAGGCAACAGACAGTGTGTTAACAAAAGAACAACAGACTGAATAAAAAAAAAAACAGAACCTTTGGGTTAGAATGATTGGATTCAATTAAGTTTCAGCTTTCGCAGACTTGCAAAATAAGTTTGTAATAAAATAAGTTTGTGTGGGATTCGAGAACGGTTGAACAAATCAACATGAATTCCAGCATGGTCTGAAGATGATCTGGTTAATTTTTTATAAAAATCGGAGCAATAGCCTAGGAGGAGTTTGAAAACTTTTTTCATTATTATTTTTTTATTAATTTATTTTTTTCAGAGAATTCAAAATGGTGGATTTTCATGGTGAAAAATGACATTGCGTGCAATCGAATTATCTTGAGATAAGGAATCAGAGGAAACAATATTTTTGTTTCTAGCACTTATGGTTCAAAAGTTATTAGCAATAACATGAGTAAAACTTTGGACAGTTGATGGGATTAGAGGGATTGAATAAGAGATTCCAAATTTGCTATGATGACAGTTCAGACTGTCCTTTATCAGTGTGCACATTTCAACTTTCCCGTAAATGGTAATTTGGGCTGCCATAGACTTCCAGAGCACAGCAAGAAGAAGAATAAGAACACCAATGATTTCAATAGGTGCCTACGCACAACAAGAAACGTTTCTTGAGCACCAAATCATATTATATTATCATATTATAATCATATTATATTAATTACTGTATTTTTGATCAAATAAGTGCAACCTTGGTAAGTATTTGTATTATGTGATATAGAATTGTTTAATTATGTTAAAAAATCAGTCTCAGAAAACGAGATCTTTTGTTGTAATTAGTACAACGGAATATGCATAAAATGTTTGTCAGATATCTTCAGTGGAAGACAACTGAATAAATTGCTCTTTTTATTATTTAAATATTTGCATTTGTTAGAATTTAAATGCAATTATTTTTATAAAAAGGGCACATTTATAGACAGAACTGTATACGAGTATGAAGAAAAAGAGCGAGCTGATCTGCTCTCTGGCCTGACTGTCAGAGGAGCTCCCCGAAGCTGCACATCTGCAGGTCAGGAGCTCAATGCCTGCAGTGGTGCAGGAGCTTGATGAATGAGCTCTGGGTACTCTGCTGTAAAACAATTCAAATCTAAGGAAAGCAGATGTCTTCACTAACTGAATATCTTCATTGTGGGTTACAAATTGGACATCTGAAATATTATAATCTAGATAATATCCTGTGGGGTTCATAGCAGGCTCAGATTTTTGACTTACATAATACAAATACAAAACTGTAATGCTATTGTGGCGAGCAGGATGAGGCCGAATGACGTGAGAGTGGTGCGAGGCTGGTCGCATGAGTGATAATGAGCGACACCAGTGAGACGTGCGGGTCTCGATCTTCACAGTCGTTGCTCCTCCTTTATGCTTCCGTTCCTCCATGAGAGATGCAAGAACGGTGCGTCTTACAGGTGTCGTTCATTACGACTCACGCCACCGGCCTCGCGCCACTCTTACATCACACGGCCTCGTCCTGCTCACCACAGCTATCAATGAGCTCAGACAAAGAGGTCACCATATTAGATGAGCTGGACCTTTATGAAGGCAGACCAGAACGGATTTCTGTGTACGTCATGCATAAAAACCAATTGTGTATAAATTGCCCCATTAAATCGAATGTGACCATTTAGGTACGAACAGATTAATGAGAGCTGATTCATGAAAATGATTTACATAGAAATTTGTTCTGCTCATGTTTCGTGAATAAGGGTTAGATGAACAGAAATTTCTCATTAACAGAATAACCATCAGAGCCATCCACTGTGTATTAGGTTAGTGTACATGTTTCCGGCACGTTACCCCTGGCGCTTATGCAGACCATGCATTTTTGAGGCCTGAACTTTGCTGCACCACGCCAACCGCACCAAACCCCCCACCCACACTCCTCCCAAAAAAGGAAATCTTTACATTATACATTATAATACAATACGTAATATATTGGCTTCACATTTTCAGCTAAGTTAAGAAGATTTTTATTTATTTTTTTTATGGAGAGAATAATAGAGAAAGGACAGGAAATGATCAATGATGAGATGAGAAGGGAACGGGATCAGTAAATGTCACTATAGCTGTGGACCTGCATCAGAACCACAAAGGAGGCATATTTTCCCCAATTCTTCAGCTCTCGAGGCTTCAAGACACACATTGTAAGTCCTCCTCTGTGTGTCAGTCAACAATCAATCTCGATATTGCCCTTATCTGGGAATGAGAGCTCACAGAGCTAAACTAAAGCTAAATATAAATCTGCCGTGCTCACAAAGACTTAATCGACCTTAGGGAGAAGCATTTCAGCCATGAGATCATAACTAGCTTCAAGCTTTAAAAAAGTTGGAACTTCTAAAGTCTCTGCTCATGCCTGTTTAGTGTGATATTTGTCAACTTTTTGGCTCTTTTTAAGAAAAAAGTTGATGAAAAATCCCTTTCTGATTAATAAAGACCAGCGAATCAGTGACGGTATTACATTTTATCCAAAAGGAAAGAGAATATAGTATAGTTCTGAATAAGGAGTTTAAAAGCCTAGAGGTCATTCCCATAAGAAAACTTTAGTAAATTTGTTCCAATGCGTGCATTGTTTTCTTTTGACATTCCCTATTTCCCCATTGATCTTGTTAGTGCCAGAGATCATTTTGATCACAAAAATTAAAAAATAAGGTAACACTTTACAATAAGGTTTGTTAGTTAACATTAGTTAACTACATTAGGTAATATGAACTAATAATGAATAGCACATATACAGCATTTGTTAATCTTTGTTAATGTTATTTTCAACATTTACTAATACATGATTAAAATCTTGTTAACATTAGTTAATGCACCATGAACTAACATGAACAAACAATGAACAGCTGTATTTTCATGAACTAACATTAACAAAGATGAACAAATGCAGTAACAAATGTATTGCTCATGGTTAGTTCATGTTAGTAAATACATTAATTAATGTTAACTAATGAACCTTATTGTAAAGTGTTACCAAAAATAAATAAAATAAATGCACAACAAGATGCCATTACAATGACAGTGTGCATTTATCAGAACCGTCGAGGATAACACAAGAATGTTGCAAAACTTAACCATTGACCATTCACACGACACCGTTTTCAACTAAAAACTGAAAACTTTTTATGCATTTTGGCGATTATTTAAATGGCATCAGTGTTTTGAGGGTGTTGCAAGTTTTTGAAAATGATGCCATTATTGTCCCTGTGTACAGTAAATTACAAAAACTCGGATTTATGAAAACGTTGACCGCATACACGTGTTCAGTCAAATCTCACAATACTGGCTTGGCATGCATAATACAGTTTGGTTTTGACAATGTTGTCATATTTTCGCGAAAAACGTAAAGGAAAAAACATTTCCGTTGTTAGTACATCGTTATCGTGCTAAAGGCAACCTTGGACTGTCCTTCAAATGAAGAGCAAAACTAGGATCTCTCTGGATCTCTCGCTAAACAAATGCTAAGAATGGATTTCTCCTTTGCATTTGAATGCATGTGGTTGATTATGATCACACAGTATCTCCTCTTTCACTCTTTTGACTTTATTTAAAATGAAGATGACCCACAGAACAAATTGTTGTGTTGCTTTGTATGACCTGATTATATAGGCTTCACTCCAAATCACACGTTTAAGAAATAGGGAGATTTAAAGAGATTCCCTGAACATTATGATATCATGAATGAATGAGATGGGGTTTGTTGAGTTTTTTTTTTATCTTATAAAATATTGCATGCTCTGATATGTAAGCAATAAGATACGAGAGGCTGTGCTGTATCGTGAATAAGTAACGGCTCAAAGGCGTTTGTTAGGTTGTTAGTGCCTGCAACCCCTTCAGCCGTTACTTATTCACGATATAGCACTTGCCTCGAGTATCTTATTGCTTTTATAAAACGGTTGCCACACAATATTTAAGTAAAAAACAATGTTAGTGCAACTTTCTTGAAGTAAAATCACTAAAAGCCTACCTTCCGCTGGAAAAAATAGTCCCCGAGTGTGAACAGCAACAACGTTCCAATGTGTAAAATGCATGAAAGCTCAAATAAAAACAACATAGAACCGCAGTGTTGCGCAGCGATCAATAGAACCGTTGGGTGAAGCGGTCGTAGCCGTGTTTTATCGTGAATAAAGCACAGCTCTTGACCAATCAGAATCAAGGATTAGAACTAACGTTTTATAAATATATATATATATATATATATATATATATATATATATATATATATATATATATATATATATTTATCTTAAGACTTCACTTTGTAACTATATCAGTTGAGAATTACCTTGCATTTCCTTTTGACTAATTGTCTGTATGTCTTAGGTTGTTTTTGCTTGATTTGTCCGCATACATAAATTGTATGAATGTTTTGAAAGTTTATTAGTTCTTTTACAGTCTCTGCTTTAATTAGATGTCAAATTATTTGAGCTAAAATATTCTCCTACACAAAAATGTTGTTCTATATCAGATCAAAGGAGGAATAAACTGATCTTTTTACAGCTTATAAATAGTGTATTAACTGCAATTTATGAGCAAGAAAAAGTCTGGATGTAAATCTATGCAATGCAAGTCTATGTGAGACTTTACAAATGAATAGTGTGTGTGTGTGTGCGTGTGCGCGTGCGTGTGTGTGTGTGTGTGTGTGTGTGTGTGTGTGTGTGTGTGTGTGTGTGTGTGTGTGTGTGTGTGTGTGTGTGTGTGTGTGTGTGTGTGTGTGTGTGTGTGTGTGTGTGTGTGTGTGTGTGTGTGTGTGTGTGTGTATGTGTATGTATGTGTGTATGTGTGTGAGTTTATGTTGGGATGGTTGATTTGCTGTGCTAAATGAAGAGTGATGAGCAAGGTGTGCAAGGCTTTTTATCAAGGCCTCTAGTGCTTTGAAGTGTGTCTTATCAACACAATCCAGTGCTGTGATTGGCTGACACTGATCCATAGTTCTTTGGTTCAGCTGTTGCACTGTGAAAATGGATTTCCATTGGCATTCCTTTGCTCCTGTAGGCAAAAAGATGTCTTAAAATGTGTGATGTAAGACAGTATTGAAAGGCAAGATTAAAGAGCTCAAGGCAGCACAAAACAAACCATTTATTTAAGCCAGCGTTTCTCAGCTAATTGATGGAAGATGTGGCTTTGAAAAACAACTTTTTGTTTTTGTTTTTTTCTTTTGTCTTGCTACATTTACTTTCAGTCAGAGTTATGATTTTTCAATGTTTTCAATCAGACGCCTATTATACCCACCAAAGCAGTATTTATTTTATAAAAAAAATCAGTAAAAAGAGTAATGTTGTAAAATATTATTACAATTTAAAATAACTGTTTTCTAATTTTTTAAAATATGATTTATTCCTGTGACAGTAAAGCTGTATTTTCAGCATCATAACTCCAGTCTTCAGTGTCACGTGATCCTTCAATAAGCATTCCAATTTGAATGGTCTGGTGCCCAAGAAATATATACATGAATAAAACAGTCATGTTTTTACATTAATGAAAAAAAAAATATTGTTTTACTTTCTTCACAAGCAGAATGTAAAAGCTTATTGGAAGCTTATTTCCATCAGATAATAAATATTAATATTAATAATTAAATATAATAATTATATATATATATATATATATATTTATTATTATTTGTAAATCCTTATAATGTCATATAACGTAAAAATTTTGAAATATTGTGTAAAAATTTATGAAATAAAAGTCATATTTGAGATAAAAAATATATAAAAAAAATTATGAGATAAGTAAAAATGTACATACTATGTATTGTGTCATGATTTAATTTTAATGTGATAATGTTTAACTTCTGCTGTTATAAATGTGACTTGTTTGACATCATTTGGACTTATGACTTTTTTCGATGTCTTAATCATGGGCCGACAAAAATAACTTTGAAGAAGGTCATTTACAATCACAAATGCAGCTGCAAAGGCGGGTTATATTGGGTTGATTGGTAATCAGCAGCATTAAAGAGGCGAGCATCACTATTTGAGTTCAACAGAGTTAAATGTATTGAGAGGAATAGTCTCAGAAATAATTACTTCATATGCCGAAAGTACAAAGTGCATCAGGAAGCAAACTGTGGTTGCAAGTTGAATCTTACCGATTATATATATATATACTGTATATATATACTGTATATATATATATATATATATATATATATATATATATATATATATATATATATATACTGTATATAAAAAAGACACTACCTAGCATAGTTGCTAAATGTCACTGAAGCCTCAAAGAATTTCTCCGAATTCAATCAGCAAACTTTGTGACCCTGTCTAAACAAAAACTACATTGTGATCTAGAATTTATGGAAGTACTGCCATTCAGAAACCTCTTGACTCTGAGGCTGAGTTGCAAAATCTCATAACCTGTCTCAGAACCTAACCTGGACCAAAATGGAAAACATAATATGGTCCTGATAGGTCATCTTTCACACACTTTCCAACATCTGGACTGGTTTATGTGTTGAGGAAACCAAAAGATGGCCACAATTAACAACTGTTACACACGATGGAGGATCCATAATGGTATTGCCTTCAAACTCATGGGAGTCCTGTGGTCCAGTAATTGGTTTGCATGGTTGTACAGTATAACTGGCAATAGCCATATAAGGCCATCTCATGGAACAATGTGCAAGCTGAAAGCACCATTCCCATCTTGGCGGTCCCATATTCCAGGAAATATGTCCCAATATAAGTTCAAGAGTGGTTTGATCAATGCCAGGTCGCTTTCAAACACCTTCAAGCTGTTTGAAATAAGACTTAACGTAATGTAGGCTGGTTCCACAGTGCAAAAGATTTGAAATAGGCTACTGTATAAAATATATATATATATATATATATATATATATATATATATATTGTACATTATATAGCATCATTAACATGATTAAATAGCTGAATATTTCAAAGAAGACCTTTTAAACCAGTAATAAATCTGATATTAGGTACAGAATGCTAATTGAGGTTAAAGGGAAACTGTCATCCGATGTTTGGTGCTGATGATCGCAATCAATGTCATAAAGGTCCAGCCACCCGGCAGATCTCTGCTAATTTAATCATAATGAGCGCCGCTGATTCTTCTTCCCAAATTAACAAGGGGATTTATATCTTTGTGTCTGACTTAAGCCACCTAATGGATGCCCTAATTAATACAGAGCAATAAAAACAGGACGGCAACTGGCTGAGAGCGGTAGTTGCGGCGGAGGAAAGAGAAAAAAGTGGAAGAAATGAAAGATCAAGAATTATATATAACCTATACATATATTTGCTGCTTCACTCCCTATCATCCATTATGTGCTTGGATGCAGCTAAATTGCCCCCTGCTGGTCGCTGTTGGTACTGTAGCCTCAGTTAGTGAAAGGATTAAGCTTCAAGTGACTGCCCACCCAATGTCCCATTTTTAGAGTCTGTTGACTTAGTGGAGTCAAGATATTAAGATACTTAAACTATCACTCAAATGGTAATCTGACATGAAGATACACAAGATTATTGCAAGTAGAACAAATGTATTAAAGAGATGGCACATGTAGAAATCAATGTGTTTGAAAACAGCATTCTTTCCCACAATATCGTTGCACTAGTCCACCATTCCCTGCAGAGTATGTTTCTCCATCCCAATAACTCCTGCATTTGCATACACGTTTGAGCATTGTTGTTTGTGTGGGATGTGCATCACAGCATTGATCAGCTGCAGTACGAGCCAACACACAGCTGGTGTTAATGCCCGGACGAGAGTGGGTGTCATATTTCTGAGCTCAGGGTGGTGCCAACTGACTTTCATTAGATCTAGTGATAGAGCGCTGCCTGAACGCTTTCTCTGCCAATCTCTGATTTCTGACAGATAGCCATCAGCTGCGAAAAACTGGAATCTTTAATGACACTGTGACTCAGCTGATTACCTAATTATGCGTTATGCAAGAATGTAAATTGCGCTCATGCAAATCTGATGTTTGAAGGATGTGATCTGCATTTGTCATGTGCTTAAAGGGATAGTTTAACTAGAAACACAACTTCTGTCATCATTTACGCACCCTTAGGTTGTTGCAAAACTAAATGGACTGCATTTATATGGACTGCATTTATATAGCACTTTCATAGACCTAATGGCCACCAAAGCGCTTTACATAGCCTCACATTCACCCATTCACACACACATTCATACACCGACGGCGGTGTCAGCCATACAACGGCGCCATCCAGCTCGTCGGGAGCAGCCGGGGTTAGGTGTCTTGCTCATGGACACCTCGACACTTGATCAGGTGGAACCGGGGATCGAACCACCAACCTTCCGGTTTGTAGTCAACCTACATGAACCACTGAGCCACTGCCACCCTGTAAGACTTTCTGTAAGACTTTCATTTGTGGAACAAAAAAGAAGATGCTTAGCTCAATGTTTATGCTGCTCTATGCTTTAGTGTTGATAAGATTTTTTAAAGCCCCACAGATGTGCCTTGAATCATGCAGCATTATTCAATGTGTTGATGTCATAGACATTAAAAGTGGAAAGAGCCATCTCATTGGAAGTGAAGCCCATTTTTAGCGATTGTTTAGGACTTCCGTTCCTGACGCGCAGACTCAAACCGACTCAAACAGAACTTGACGATGTAGATGTGACGTGAGCAGCCTGTCTATCTTCTAGTGGCTGTGATTGTGAATAGGAGCTATTCATGAGCTAGGAGCAGGAGAAACTTTTGCCAGGTATTCTGATGAATTATTTTGTCAATTTGCCTGCACGTTTTCCCACTGCCCGCGAGCTTCTCTCTCTACTGTGCGATAGAGAGTCGCGTGGTTATGACTCAATTGTTACCCTACTTTTACAAAAAACTGCTTCTACGGGGCAATAACATAAGCTACAAGGTAATGGAGCATTTTATATATTGTTGTGTTTCTTTAGAAATAAATAATGGACAAATGGAGTCATCAAACGCCTCAGTAAAGTTTGCTGTCAAAGTGACGCCAAAATGAATGGGAGTCAATGGAAATGCTAACTCAAGTGAAGTTCTGCTACAAGATGGCCGGCACCCGGTCGGCTTCAACTTCTGGTCGATGCCCTGGTTGATGTCATTTCCACTGAAACAGGAAGACAGGGCAGGACATATCGAACAGCTCCGAATAGCCAATAGCGTTTAGTTTATATCACAGATTGGCCAGAGCTGTTGTGTTCACTAAAGATGCAGTTTCTTTCTAATCTCTAAACATTTCTCCTATTAATGTGCGTTCATATCCCTTTAAAATATAGCATTCAATGCAAAATTCAGATGGGTTTGATCCATTATCTGGCATGTGCTGACTCTGTGCTATTGTGTCTCTGGACCAGAGCAGACTGTGTGTGCTGTTCACGTGACGCTGGTGTGAGAATAGATATCATTTGCCCTGATGGAAACCATATTTATGCAATCTGAATCGTTCCCTGTCCTCTCTATAGTGTACTTTGTGCCATTCACCATGTAAAAAATATTAAATATAAAGTACCCAATTTTAGCTGCAGCTTTAGCGTCTATTTATAATGTAGGAGGCAGGACGCTTTAGATTCTAGAGAGCATTTGATTAGACAGAACATCTGAGTTGATGAGTGATCTCATCAAAATCATTGATCCATATTGGCGGAGGTGAGAGACTGATGTTTTGAATGCTTATATCTTCTAAATGTGATTTTAAATTGTTTTATAATTTATACCTAAAGCCAAAAAAACTTGAATTTTGATTTCATGGGGACTTTAATGTTTTTGAAAGAAGTCTCTTATGTCCACTGCTGTTTTTTATTTGAACTCTTTCCCCACCATTGATGGATTTTTCCATCATTAAATGAGACAACGCTTCCCTGCCATTGACGGAATTTTCTGCATGCATATGGTAGGGGGTGCTATTAGGCATCTTCTGAAAGAGGACAGTATCTCCAAACCAAAAGATGAAGAAGCAGCAGAAACAAGCAATAGCAGATGCATATGTAAAATAGCTGACTTTTAAACTTACCCACATTCAATTATTGCACTGTAAAAACCAATTAGTTCAGTTTACTTAATTTTATTATGCAAACATGTTGCCTTAATTTTATTAAGTAAGCATAACTTAATTGTATCAAGTTACTCTTACTTTTGTCAACTTAATTCTGTCTGTGATCTGAGGAAGTGTACTCCCAGAGTGCATTGCGGCATGAATAAATTAATAGCTTTGTTTTTCTATTTTTGGCTTTATTTTACCATTACAATTGTATTTGCTATTGGTATTGGGGAAATACAAGAGACAATAAAAAAATAAAAAATAAATAAAATTAAAGGTAAATTAATTAAATATTTGGTGCTTCACTTCCTTTGAAATCAAATAATTGTGATTTCACGTTGCATCACTGCAATCAATAGGAAGAGAATTACAAAAATATAAGTTACGTTCCAAGTGCCCAACCAAAGGGAACATTAATCACAATAATGGTAAGAAAAGGGAAATCAACAAGTCAACTAAAGAATTTTGATGCTCTCCCAAAATTTTATAGTGTATTGACAATAACATTCAAGATGACTATTTCAAGATGAATAAGAAGAATGATGACTGCAAAAGTGGAAGAAATTAGTGAAAAATCTATTAAGAATTGTCCTGCCTCAAAAACCATTTGCCCCGCCAATGGCAATGTGTGGGGAGGGGCCAAAATGATACTCAAACCAGTCAAGTAATGTTTACAAGGTTTTTCTGAGTAACGAAGGCATAGCATGCAAACAGTACAGATTACTAAGAAATTTTAAGTAAGTTAAAAATTACTGGACATTAAGTAAAGTTAACAAAAAAATTCTTAGTAAGAACAATATTAGATTTTGCAGTGTGATAAAACAGTAATTGTACTGCATGAGGCTAGAATAGAACAGCTTTTTGTTTGTTTAAAAGCAGAGGGTTTGTTCTTTCTTTTGATATTGCATGTTCAAATATTCATACAACAAAATATTCTGGGGGACATGAAACTGGAAACTAAAATAGAATTTATTCAAAACGCAGCATAATTCACTGATGGAAACGTTTCGACATCTACAGTTTTGAATTTCAAATGTTCTCTGTGCCAGTTCTACATTTCTTAAATCAGAATAGTGTAGTCCTGTAGATTCATAACAATACTAATGCTATAATGGTTCCTGTCTCTCTGTGCGCTGTTCAGAGTGTTGTCTTGTTGTGACTTGTCATTGTTTCTGACATCATGATCAGTCAGTCTTTGTCTATTTTAAGCTCTGTTCTTTGAACGATATTTTGAAAAGTGTCTTGCTGAAAGTTAGTCTGCTGGGCTTTCCTTTGAAGGGCACAAGTAAACATTACAGTGAGTCTGAAGCCATTTACTCTGATTGATCAGTTGGTCAGAATCATATTGCACTGACTTTGTTGTCTTGTCATAAGTTTTTTTTCTGAAAGTAAGTTGGTGACTCGAGGAGTTTTTCAGTTAAAGGGTTAGTTCACCCAAAACAGTAATTAATCACCCTCATGTTGTTGTTTTTTGCACACAAAAGTAATCTCGTCGTTTGATAAACTTAAAATTGAGCCACTGTAGTCACTTGGACTATTTTAACAATGTCTTTAATAACTTTTCGAGGCCGGCAAGTTACAGTCCCTCAGAACCCTGATGGACTAGTATGCAGGAGTGATCCTGCTCTCAAATTTAATCAAAAATAATGAATTTTATGTTTGTCAAAGCATTTGCGCTTTGGAAATTGAAAACATCAGAATGGAATTGCCTTTGAAACAGTTCTGTCTTTTTTATATGTGCTGTTTCAACCACTCACATGGTGCTTATTGCTCTTATATTTAGTTCAATTTTTCTGAAGCACTTATCTAAAACAGCACTTTTCCAGGGTGTCAGAAGAACCTAGAAGTGTTGTCGTCAAGTCTGTTTGTAAACAGCAATTTCATCTATGCAAGGCAGCAATTATAATAAAGCTAAATGGCTGTTTGAATTGAATTTTAACCATTTTACAACATTTCGACTGGAAGCATCGAGGATCATTTCATACCAGTGTTGTCATACGTAATCTGGCTAGTATTCAAGAGAACTAGACATTCAATGGATATAGCAAAAACTGTTGTTGCATATCACCTGAAGAATACGATACAGTTCAAATGTTCAAAGTCTGGAAGATTTTTTTATCTTTTTTAAAGCAACAAATACTTTTATTCAGTAGACTCATTAAATTGATCAACAGTAACAAGAAAAAAAAGTATAGCTTCAAAATATCTGTTTTTTTTTATTATTTATTGATAACAAAATCATTGATAAAAAATGATACTAAAAATGTTTAAATTATACTAAAATTATAAAAAAGGCTAAAATTCAGCTTTTCCATCAGGAATAAACTACATTTTGAAACTCAAATGCACTGAAATAGAAAACAGTTATTTTTAAATTTAACTGCCGTTTTACTGTATCTTTGATTGAATAAATGCAGCCTTGTTGAGTAAAGGGACTTTGAAAAAAATCTTAACAACCCCAAACATTTGAAAAGTAACATAATTAATATGTCTAGACTGTAAAAACATGGTTTTGGTGTTATTAATCATCTGCTTTTGAAGCATATTGTACATAAAGGTCACCCTTATTCATATTTGAGTAGTTATTTTCTTCTTCTTCAGTTACATATTTTTCCCAAACTTCCAAAGCTGCCTATTGGTACACACTTCCTTAGAATTTGGCCAAAAGAAGTTATCTTAAATAATCTTAAAACTTAAACATCCTTCTCACCTATGAAAATAACTGAAACTGATAAAAAAAACCATGCAAATAGGGTATTCTAAAAGAAAAATATGTTTGACATGATTATAAAAAGGTATTCATCTTTTCTGTGAATGACCTCATTTGCTTATCGATTTGAGAATAGCTAATGGATATCAGTATTGCATTCTGCTTGAGACGAAGAACAGTCTCTATTTTCATTATGTAATTTCATATGATAACATGCTGTGTCTCACAATGTTACCTTATCTCTCTGCTATTGGGACCAGTGAGGATTGTATTGCTTCTTTATGCCTTGTCGCTTTCAATCATCCTATTGATATTGTGAATGGATTACCGCACTCCAAATACAACATACTGCAGCCTCATCTGAGCTGTGGAATCTTCAGTTTCGACCCTGAGCCATCGGCGATTTTTTTTCTCCCTGAGGGTTTGTGTGTGCGTCACTCTTCATAGCATTAATAATTAATGTGTTTTTTCCCCGTATACACGAGTGGGTGTCGCTGCAGCTGGGGTCTGGTATCCGCTGAGGTAAAGACACTCATGGATATACTTTGGCATTATTATAGCAGAGGGACTATTGGAAAGGGACTGTTAAATAATGTATATTTGCCCGCTCACTCTTTTCATCCACCTTGTGAGTTTAATAGTGCAGAGCCTGTGGGTGGAATGGAAAACACATGTCAAAGTCCCCGGCAGGCGTGATATGATATATATAACGTCTTCTTCAGTATTATTACTCTCCGCAGAGTACTTTGAGATGATGATTAAGTAAAGTAGGCAGTCATTTTGCTGTATGCTTATACTTACTGCAAGCTATAGCTATGTTTTCCCTGTGTAAGCAGAGAGAACAGCAGGTGTTGCTGTAAGCATCGGACCGCCTGTAATGTCTCAAACAGCCAAGGGATTTGGCTCTGAATTCGGTTAGCACGTCTCAGATGTGTCAAAATGTGAAAATCATGCTGTTTTTCCTTAGGGCAAACTGAGAGTATCACTGATTTAGCAACCCTGCATTATGATTTCACCCCATTTTCCTTTTACAGAACAGCTGATCATCTGTGCTGGGTAGTAAGTAACTGATATATGTACTGTAATCTGGATTACGTAATCAGAGTCCAAAAAAATTACTTGTAATTCGATTATATGTCAGCAATAAGGTGCGCCCCTTTAGCCGTGACTTATTCATGATACAGCAATTGCCTTGAGTACCTTATTGCTTTTATAAAACGGTTACGACACAATACAAATATTGAAGCCAAAAAATATGCATCAATGCAACATTCATGAAGTAAAATCAGTAAAATCACCGGGGATTCCCCACTTTTTTGTCAGCTGAACCTCTTCACCCTAAATTTACTTGAAGTAAGCCCTAATATTTTCAATAAATAAGTAAGGTCAACAATAAAATTGTCAATAATAATAACAAAGGATAGTAATATAAAGTTCATGGTTATCTGATGTTGGTTATTGGTCACTTGACAGGCAGGTAAACAAATTTATAATTTTTAGTATTTTTTTATTTTTATTTTATTGCTTTTATTTGATTTTTTTTATTATTATTTATTTTAAATTGTAAGCAATAAGGCACGAGAGGCTGATCTGTATCATGAATAAGTATTCAGAAGTCTGCACTTGCCTCGAGTACCTTATTGCTTTTATAAAACGGTTACCATAAAACAAAAATATTAAAGTAAATATATACAGTATATATATATATATATATATATATATATATATATATATATATATATATGAATTAGTGCAACTTTCATGAAGTAAAATCACTATAAGCCTTTCTTCCGCTAGAAAGAAAATAGTCCCTGACCGTGAACAGCAACAACGTTCCAATTTGTAATATGCATAAAAAGCTCAAATAAAAACTTTTTTTTTACTACAGGGCGCAGTGGATAAGACACAAGTCTTTGGTGTGAGAGACGCGGGTTCGAATCCACTGTGAGACACCAATGTGTCCCTAAGCAATATACTTCACTCCTAGTTGCTCCAGAGGCGTGCGACCTCTGACTTATAGCAATTGTAAGTCGCTTTGGATAAAAGCGTCAGCTAAAATGAATAAATGTAAATGTAAAACAACATAGGAACTGCAGTGTTGCGCAGTGATAAATATAGCCGTTGGGTGAAGCGGTCATAGTCGTGTTTTATCATGAATGAAGCACAGCTATTGACCAATCAGAATCAAAGATTGGAACTAACTGTTTTATAAGATTTAATAACTTAATAGCTTTTTCGAACCGCAGTCTGGGAAACCCCGATGTAATGTGATATAATCCTATACTGTAATGTGAAGATTATCCTTTTCAGATCACTGTGATTAATGAGTTAAGTCAAAAGCAACCAGTCTAATTGCATTATCTAAAATGATTAATCTAGATTGCATAACCACTAACTGTAATCAGTTAAAAACTGCAATTTGTAATTTACCCACCAATATATATATAATTATGGTTCTAAATACATCATCTATTCTGGCTAAGATTCGTGTAGTTGTGTGTAATTTTACATAAAACTGCCAGTTATGTTGTTATAAATCTTCCCAAGAAAAAGACTTGGTCATCACAAATATGTATATTTTTTCCCCACAGTATTTAGTTTGTCATAACATTGTCATAACTAGTTACCATTCATTTCTGATGTACAAGATCATCATTTCAGAATTCTGAAATAATAATGGAACAACACAAAATTTATTTCTCATACATAAAAAAAAACAGGCAAAATAATAAACAAATTATTTTTAGAACCCAATCCAAATAACAGATTTCTAGCAACGCTTTAGTCAGATTTGAATTATTGTGGGAGGTTTTTTTTTTCGTTCTTTTTTTTTGTCATTCAGAATGTGACACATTTGCCATTTCAATGACATGCACATCTCATGCCATAGTTGGTAGAAATAGGACAATAAAAAGGCGTTGGCGAGAGAACTGCTGTCATCAAATGCTCTGAGAACTACATGTGACAGCCACTCATATATTCTCCCCAATTCTATACCCGACACTGCACAGTATGCAGTATGAAAATAAAGGACATACTATCTGATGCGCCACATGAGCTCAGCACCGCAGGAAGAATTTCCAGCATTCTGACACCTCTTCATACCTCAAGTGTGCTGCTTGTAGAATAAGTTTTGTAATGACATCTAGCACTTCATACACCAATGTTGACATTCCAGAAAATGACTGTATTGCCATTACATTTGTCTATTGTCCATCATGTGAAACCTATGTTCTTGGTTCAGTTTCGAGAATATCAACATTATAGATACAGAAATCACTCTTAAAAAAATAATAATTGAAATTTCTTCCCATTTAAAAGTATCATAATAAATGTCATGTTAAATGTCAATGTTATTTTTCAGACAACTTAGAATACAAAACCTTATATTCTTTTTTAGGGCTGTCAGTTAAACGCGTTATTAATGACGTTAACGCAAACCCATTTTACCTGCGTTAATTGTTTTATTGCGCGATTAACAGTCTTTTTGGCCTAGCAAACTTTGTAGTTTTCTTTCACATGCTTTTGCAATGTTTTTGCATATTTATACCAAATAGTTGACTGATGCGATTAATAGCGATTCAATATTTTAATTGTAAAACAGTGCTAGTTTTTTTGTTTGTTTTGTTTTTTTGTTTGTTTGTTTTACTATACCTATATCTATAAGATCCTCAATCAAAAATCTTGAGTGTCATCCAAAGTTTTGATGTCTGATTAGTCTTATTAGGTGTGATTAGCCTTGTGGTCAACCTAGTACCTTGTAAACACAACTTTTCAGTGAACTGATTAAAAAAAAACAACATGCTCTTTTGAACGTTGCGTTATGTCAGCTAATCAGTGCTTGCCAGAAAGTTCTTTCCAGTATTATGAATAATTTGCATCAGCTGGTGGGCAATCTGCTTGAGGCTAAAACTATGTAGATTTGACTTGATTTTAAAGTTGACAGTTAAAAGTGATAGATCTTACCATTTCTCTGGTTCGCTAGACTAGAGCACTTAGGAGAAATAACTCTTTAAAAGATGATCACTGGGGAAAACAACCAGAAAATTGGATTGATATTCTTAGTCTATCAATAAAATAAGAAACTGCAGAACTTTGAATCAGTATCAAAACGTTGCCCATTGATTTAACTTAAGTTTGCTTAAATGTAATGAATTTTAACACTAAAAAAAGGCATAGTGTTGGATTGAGTGTCAGTGTTTCGCAGAGAAGATAACAGTGCTGTCTTGTTGAGAAGAAAAGAAAGATCTGTGCTGGAAAAAGATTGTTTGAAATCCATTGTTGCAGAAGATGTGCACCTTCTGGGAAAATTGTTTTCTATGCTATTACCTCAGAGAGTTACTGCGTCTTTGTTTTGCTATTTGTATGCCATAGGTGCATCTTGTACCCTGTAATTGCTGATTTTACTCGATGGGGTTTGTGAGAACTAAGGCAGTGCCCCACATTCTGTCTTATAAAGGTGCATGTCAACTAAAAATATTTCATTGGTTTGACACTGTGTCATTCACAAGATAGCTTAAATTGATTAATTATTTCCATTGGACAAAACAAGAATTTGATTGTTATATGCACTGCTTTTTAAACCAGATGAAGAGAACCATTGGAGAAACACGCCATTGTCAAGGCCACAGCAGTGAAAGGGAGTCTGATTCTATCCATCTAGGGTTGGAATAATCAACTTTGGTTACTAGAACGGTTCTTAAGCAAATACTACAACCTTGTTTTTAATCTGAATTGTTGTGGGTGCTATGAATGAAATTTGATCTCAGTAATGGTGTATATCACTAAATAGTTATTTGTGCTAAAAATTCAACTCTCATATGTTTCAGAAGATGTAGCTTTTACTCATTCATGTACTTAAATAATTTGATAATGGCTAGAAATGCTCAAAATCTATTTCGTTATAATGGCCAATAATAAAAATGTACACCATTTTACTATAAATAGAAGGGAAAAAATAAATTGATGTGTTTCAGTGCTACAAGTGAATTTAGCCATCGCAGAATTGTAATGTACGATATGATTAGTATATACATATTATTATTTAATTTGCTTAAGATTGCTTATGTTATCATGGCTTCTCTTTTTAAATATTACCTTTGAGAATAAATGTGTTTTTGTACTTTCCAATGATGTACTTCAGATGAGGGTTTTTATTTCCATTGGTGTTTTTCTCCAAAATATTTTTTATGTTATTTTTTATTTATTGAATTTCACAATTGAATTTTTCTGGGTTAAGGTACACTAGATTGAGTCAAAGAATTATCGTTTCCCCCTCATGCTTGCTTTGAAGATACCTATGATGTTCTGTCCTTGTAAACATCTCATATCTGGACCCTCGGGAGGCTTCCTGAGAAGGACTTGGCCTTTAACGTATGAAAACTCTCTATCCAAGAGTATTGATCTTACTCTCAATTCCTCTACCTTCTTTGCTCTCCACTTTTGTCTGATAACCATTAGGGATCGTTCTCTGGATAGTAATCCAAACACTAAGCCTGGTGTGATCTGCACCAAAGGAGAAAGAGCTTGAGAGAAGAGAGAGAGAGAGAGAGTGAGTGTGTGTAAAAGAGAACATGACCATAGAGGAAATACATACAGTAGCTTGAGCAATTGGTTGGTATCTGAGGAGACAGGCAGAGAGATAAATGAATATTTAGCAGTTGGTTGTTCATGCTGTGTTGTGGATGGTAATTCTAGTCCTTTGGGGAACAAAAGTGAAGGGTCAGCGCTAACACTCTAGCACGCTAGCAGCTCCTCCAGGGGCAGTGTTCATGGTGCTTTACCAGGCTGGGATACCAGGCTTTCCACTGGGCAAGAACATGCTGACCTTGCCCTGAGATATTTCTCCCCCCCTTCCCATCCTCATCCCCAGGGACCGTTCACGCATTGATTAGATGACCTGCGTGAAATACAGTTGAGGAACGTACTCCTGCATCTCATCAGGAGCTCCACTCATTATTTATATCCACCTCTGAATTTTTTATGCTCCACATCTGTAGTCAGGTTATTGAGGTAGTGTAGTCATTGCTTGTGCGTGCTAGTAACTAATAGAGGTGTAACAATACATCGATATACATTGATGCATCGATCAAATGTCTAACGATATGATGCATCGATACCACAGATAAAATATCTATATATGGTACCTTTATTTTGACACACAGTTACATCCTCACGTAACTTTTCTCCGCTGAAATAGATGTCTGACAAGATTGACTGAACCCTTTTTCATAAAAGTTGGTGTTTTCCACTGTAAAGGCATTGCGAGTTTTTGTTTTACAGCAGAAGCGACAAGCCCCGAAAAGTATATTTTAGCAAATCAGTGCGCAGTATTCAGGTCAGTTGACAAGGCTGCTTGTCACTTTGAAATGATGCGCCAGCTAAGAGGAGTTTCGTCAAAGCTACTACTGTAAAAGAGATCGAGGATGCATTTTAGCAAACTTGATCAACCTGCACTCTTAGAAAAAAGTGTTCATTGGGGTCTTGATGTTTGTCAATAATATGAAACATTTAATGCGGAAAGGACAAAACAAATGATAATGAATGAACCCAAGAGGGTCCATATAGAACCTTTTTCCTTGTCCGCTTTTTAAGTGTGCAATTTTCAAGCAGTTTAATTAAACTTATGTAATATATTTTTGGATGTATTGTGAGTTAATAAATGTAACTGGGTGTGTACACTTGCCACATTGTATCTAAATATTGATTAATTGACCGATATAGCCCTGAATCGAATCGTATCGTAGAATTTTTTGAGGTACCAGCAAATATCATATCGCTGGCTGAGAGAATCGATATCGTATCTTATCGTGATTAACTATCCGATTTACACCCTTAGTAATTACTGTAAGACATTGTACACTCAATGTAACTAAGACATTGTACGCTCACGTGTGTTCCGTAAACTTTCACCATTGTGCAAGCCATTGACTCTAGGATCCTTTAGAGGATGACCTACAGCAAAGTTAAGCATATTTTAGTACATATAATTGTTAAAATAACCATTTTAGTTATATTCATATTCTATATATCCTTATTCTCCTTTATATTCTGCTTTGCTTCTCAATTAAATGCATTATGTATTAAGGATGTTTAGATATTTGTTACTGGGGAAAACTTATATATTTGTTACTGGCGTGCCTGTTTTTTTTTTCATTGCGCTAATTTTTCCATTTCCCTTCCCATTTGTTGTGTTTTCTTTTCCCATCTTTTCAGCTTAATGATCATGCACAAAGTTGATGATGCATTGAAATTATACATTTAGGAAATGTGCTTCATTCATATAAGGGAACTAATGATGCTTCATTGAAACCCTAATCTAAAGTTATAATCGTGTCTTTTAAAGGATATGTGGGTCATTAGGACTTTGGAAAGGACTGTCATTATGAAAAACAGACCTGCATTTAGAGGCAATGAAAAGGGTGATTAGATGTATATAAATGTCCTTACAGAGCTACAGAGTAATGAATCGAGGATGGCAAGATGAATGCATGACTTTCTAATGGCATAACAACAGTAATTGGATGCATATTGTCAGTCCTAACAATTACTGGATCATATACAGATGCCCATTAGTGCGAAATTGCCTGTAAGGTCACATTACAAGCAGCAACGCAGAGACAAACAGATTCACAAACAAGCAAGGAAGACACTTCTCCCTGTTTACGCTCTCCACGAGATAATCAGTTTTCAACAAGCACACATTGCCACTTCTCTTATTTTCACATGGGATTCCCATCAATGTATGCCTAATTACCTCAAGGAAACCATCAATCTCCTCTAATTATGGTTTTGTTCTCCCATTCCTCCACACAAGGGGCATCAAACCAACAAGTAAATCTGATTTTTCAGCAGTACCTGTCTCTGAATTATGTTGCGTTCCTTCAAAAGTCATGCAAAGATGTACAATACATTGGCATTTTGCTTCCAAAGCAACTTCGCACAAGTTTTTCCAAGTTGGACGTCCTGACGAGGTAGGAAATTGGAAATTAAGGTTTTTTTCACATGATCCAGGGCTACATGAGGTCATCATGATATTTTAGCACATCATACAGTGTTTCCTTTTGTAATAGATATTACATGGATCACGTACAGTATTCAGTAGGATGGGCAGCATGTGAGGAAATTATGGTGAGGTAATGAGCAGGAATTTGGAAGTGTGCAATGTAACGACGCATCCCACCGCTCAGCAGCCCATCTCTTGCTGTCGAACGGACTCAAACTGTGCTGGTCCATACCAGACTGCAGGGGTGCACACACCTTCTGTCAAGGGCATCAGATTAGCTTAATGATAGCAGAGTGCTAATGCTGGGGAATAAGAGAAGGGCATGGAGGGACTGCAATGGTATTAAAATGCATATATTAAAAAAATGAAATATTGTTACAAATAAAAAAAATAAAAAGATTTCTATGTAATTACTTTTCAAAATGTAATTTACCCTAGTGTTAGAAAAGGGTCACCAAGACATATTTTGTTGATCCTAGAGGAACATTCCTGTCCCATAATTTAGTCCTAACCTTAACCCTACCCTTAAACCTAACCCTATTTATAGTTGTGGCAAGCAGAACGAGGCAGAGAACTGTGAGAGAATGGCGCAAGCCCGGTGGTTGTGATTGATGATGAGCGACAACTCGAATCTCTCGTGGAGGAGCTACGGAAGCATAAAAGGAGGAGCGAAGCTAGTGAAGGATGAGAGAGGACCAGCCCTGGACTATTTGTGTTATGTTTTGTTATTTTTTTATCTATTATCTGTGTGCGGCAGTCGTCCTCATGGGGCTGCTGCCTTTACTTTCGTTTTGTATTTATTTATTTTGTATAAGTTTGTTAAATGTTTGTAGGTTCCCGCCTCCTTCTTCCCACTGTAAAATACCTTTACTACAATAACCTATCCCTAATATAAGAGGGAACTTCTGTAGAAGCACTTTACCCTGACTGTAAAGCCTAAATTTGACATAAACTGTACACTTGGGTTACACTTTATTTCGATAGTCACTTTAGACATTCTACTAACTATAAGTAACTTTTCAACTACATGTCAACTAAGTGTCATTAGAGTATTAGTAGGCTGTAGTAGACTGTCAGTAGACTGTTAGGTTAGGGTTAGGTGTTAGGGTTCAGGTTAGGAGAACAAGTTGACTTGTAGTTGCTAAGTTACTTACAGTCAGTTGAATGTCTGTTGGGGGACCAACAAAATAAAGTTTTAGCAGATATTAAGCTGATAGTCTACTAATACTCTAATGATAGTTAGTTGACATGTGGCGGCAAAGTTACTTATAGTTAGTTGAATATCTAAAGTGGACTATCAAAATAAAGTGTTACTTAAACTTGTCCCTCAAATCTGATTGGTGAATTGGAATTTTGTTACAGGATCAACAAAGATGTGACAAACAAAAAACGAACGGTGAAATCACGTTCCCTGTTGGGGAAAGCTGAATTTACAGAAGTCATTACTCCATTTCCATTTGCATTCAGTCATTTGAGACGCTTTTATCCAAAGTGACTTACATCTGAGGACTAAACCAAACAAGTCATCGTGAAGAGGCAATAACAACAAAATACAAAGTTCCAACATTGCTCAGAGTAGCATAAACCAGGCTAGTGAGGGGTTTTTTTATGTTAAGTGCTAAGAGAAGTTTTCAGCTGACTTTTGAATGCTGTCAGTCAGGGATTCAGCATTCCGGATGATGATGGGCAGATCATTCCACCAGCACCATGAATGAGAATGTTCTGGAGAGTGACAGCGAGTGGCAGCCAGTGCATAGAGATGAACACGTGAGTGGCGTGGGCTCTTTTGGGCTTGTTGAAGACAAGACGAGCAGCAGCATTCTGGATAATTTGTCAAGGTTTAGTTGCACATGATGGAAGTCCAGCCAGAAGAGCATTGCAGTAATCAAACCTACTCCAGTATTCAGTATCACATGATCTTTCAGAAATCCTTGATTTGGTTCGTAAGAAACGTTTCTTATTATTATCAGTTAAAAACTTCTCTTGGAGTCTCTTTCTCCGGGCTGGGTCTGGCCACAATACTTTGTCCACATCACAAGATTTGTTTCTTTTGCCAAACATCGAGGGAAATATCTCCTAGCGTGGCGTATCCAACCTTGGACAGAGGCAACCACTATGCGTCCATATGCATCCTCCATTGCCTGGAGAAGCGCCATGCGACCATAGGGTTGGCGATTTGGTTGGCGATTTTCCACTTTCCAGCGCCAGGCTGAGAAGAATTCCTCAATGGGATTTGGAAAAGATGGATCCAGATCCAACTTCTCCCACCTTACATACACCTAAACCTACCCATCTCTGCCCCTTGATCCCTAACCCCACCCCTAATCCTACCCATCTCCACACCTTAGATTTGGATCCAACTCCGCCCCGTGGATCTTGTGTACTGCAATGAGGTGTTAATGGCCATTTCAACAGGAGGCATATGCCAGGAAACCCTCTTCCTAAGTTACACCTGCTTTTAAGAGGCGGAGAATTTTCAGTGCAAAATAGAGGCGTGCTTTCAGCGGCTTTTTCTGCACATAATACGGAATACATAATTAGGCGCAGTTTATGTTACTCACATATTTTAATGTGACACTCCTACTTTCACCTTAACCCTTCCAGGAATGCATATCGTCGCTGTCCGATGAAAATCGCTGTATGTCCATTTTGCAGATTTTTAGATTTTTTGACGGATAGAATGTCCATGTTCATTTCCGTATACAGCATGCTTCACATTATCTAAATGACCAATGAAAAGTTGTGAAATCATGTCATCTGATTTCCACGTATTTCCATTTGCTGTCAATCACGCAGCGTATCTCCCATAGACAGTATGGTATCTCCCCGCCCTATGGAGGCATCTTGCCGGTCTCGTGAAGTTTCTCGTCGGTCTCGTCTCTGAGACCCCTACACCTGGTATTATAATGCGATCTGTATCCAGATAAGTTATCCGGATAATACAAAAGGCATGTTAATGCAAGGTATAAATACGTTGTGATCGGATAGTGATCGGATCTGCCTGACCATCTGGAGGTAGTCTGGCTCACATTGTGTTCGGATCTTTACAAGATAAATGCAATCTGGTTGTTGAAACCACACATGTAACGTTATATTTTACTCCTACCAAAAATGCTTTAAAAAAAACGAGTGAGAGCGTGTTATATAGGCTATGTGACATGTTATAGTCGAGATATGACGGCGCTACTGCGACATGCATCACCGCAGATGATCGTATATTCATCAAGCCAACGTGCAAACATCGCAAATAAAAGTGAAAGTAAGTCACAGACGCTTAATCATCTTCACAATTATCTTCAAGTAAAGAAACAAAATGATCTTACCTTGTTGCCACTCTCTCTTATTGATGTATGTCTTTAATTTTGAAATTAGCTGATGATCAATACAATGCAGCTCATCTGTAATATAATGCAGCTCATATCCGACGGTAGGATTGTGTAAATAAAGTATCAGTCTAGCATCGCCATCCATGCCAGTGTATTGATTCATTGTCTCTTCATAGTTTGCAAGAGACATTTAATAAACTGAGTGTATTTGTTAAACTGAGCGTAGCCTATTCATCTGTCAATATGAAACGCAATTTGGTCATTCAAATTAATGATTCGGAAGAATGCGTATTGACCACCGTTACTATACAATATACACGTATGTCCATTTAAACTCGATTTTGGGTTAAATGTGGATTATATCATGACACTGGCAAGAATATGGTTACATTTAAAGATGTTGTGCCAAGCATGACAAGGCTATGTTCAGCTGCTTTTGAAATTACGTGTTTTTTTCACTTCCTGAAAAGTAACCATTTTGGACATACGTGAGTTTCATCGGGCAGCGACGATATGCATGACACGAAAACGTTTTAGTTTTAGCCAGTTTTAGTTCCCACGACAGGCAGTCTGCGCTTTCATCTCGGTGCGTCCCGTTCGTACATACCTCCCCATGGTTTTATGCGCACTTTATGCAAACAAATACGCCTGAAGTGGGTGTAAAAGCATTAGTACATTTGGCCCTTAGTGTTTGCTGTAATAGCAGTCTTTACTTAAAATTGAAGTATTCATTTATATGAATAATTTACATCAATCTTACTGACCAACCTTTGGAACAGTATGTCTGTGTGCAGGAGAGGATAAAGGATACAAAAATAATGTGTGTGTGTGTGTGTGTGTGTGTGTGAGAGAGAGAGAGAGAGAGAGAGAGAGAGAGAGAGAGAGAGAGAATTCTATGTCTGAGTTCTTTATTTCCTTTTTGTGGTTTCCCAAAGATTTAGATAAGTAAAATAAACAAAATGGCGTTTTCATTTTTCTCTAGCAGTTGTAGGAGTCAGAGCAGAAAATTCATTTTGAAATAGAAGGGACAAAAAAGAAAAGGAGAGTGAGAGATAGACACAGACAGACCAGGCCAGAGAAATCCAGGCCTGCTAATGAAGATGACATCCTGAGAGCTCAGTAGTGTTGCTCCATCGAGAACAGCCATTGGAGGATATTATCCTGCTACGTACACACATAATTTATTGCTGCAATATACTCACCACTTCAAATGAGTTCCAATGGAACTCATTAGCTACTTTGATGAAGATCAGCCAAGACGATAAAGAAACCGAGATTGGAGATGAAATAAGTGAAAAGGAAGGGAAATGAAAAGGAGTGTTTGTGAGGAGGATGTGTGTATAGTGTATTGTTAGGGGCTAGAAAATTCATTAGGCTATAAAAAGCATTATGCCAATGATAGGAGTACCAATGTGTTTGTCATGTACAAGCATTTTTTTTAACAATGATATATGGTTAGAACATGATGCAAGAGGTGCATAATAAAGATCAGATGCCTTGTGTGTAAAACTTTGTGTTGGTTTTGTCCTAAATGCGTAGTGTAAATGTGTAGTCCAGAGTGAAAAAAAAATCGATATTGTATGCGTGGCAATTTACGAACACGCTTTCAGAGACCCAAACTGTTCATTCAGACTGTTTATGCATGAGGCTCCAGGTCTTTTTACACTTCAAATAACAGTTGTTCACACATATTTGTTCTTCCTTATATCTGTCTGGTGTTTTTTCTTGCTATACAGATTGTTCTAATTCTCTAGCTGAGAGTGTTTGATAACTGTTCTTTAATATTTGTTCACAGTGATCGTACTAAATGCTCAGACTCCATTGCCATTTTTTTTCTTCTTGACTAAGCCTGACACATGAACAGGCTTAGAAACCATTGTTAAAAAATCTGATCTTTTACCATAACTTTGGATCAACTGTATTTTCTGGCTTTAAACTTTTCATCAGCCTCAGCAGTTTTCCTTGCAAACACACCTGAAATAGGTTGCAGGGTGAATATACCAGCATCTAAAATGTGTGCATTAAAACACCTTTTTAAACCACCATGCTATACTAATTCCATGCCATTTGCTTATCTCCTCAGAAAGCTCTCGTGGCTGGTGCAGTGGGTATCAGCTGCTAAGCAGAGGCATTAAAAGATTTTCCCTCTGGCTGCTTTAACTGTTTGTCATTTGACATTTTTCTACCCCACAGTTTGTTAGGCGCTGCATATTAATTAGAAATTTCACCCGGCCATAATTGATGTCGCCGATTCTTTGTAACGAAAAGTCAATCCAAATTAACAACAACAGAAGTGAAGATGAATTGATGTTAAATGAGCTATAGGCAGCAAAGAGCCAGAATGAGCGCATTGAAATCGAGAGTTGAGTTTGAGGGAAGCAGAGCTGCTTAGTAAACATCACTCACTCCTCTCCAGGCTAGGCTTACGGTTTTTATGCTCTCGCTGTCCAGTGTCGGCATGGTCAAGGACAGCATCTTGCCGGAGGGCAAGGTTAAGTTCGTCCTAGGTTGGAAACCAAATCTCATTGTGTGCAATGAGAGATTTATGCCCTGCTTTTACTCCCTCAGGAGTTCAGTCAAACTCTATTGCCTCAACGCATATTCTATCACGTAGCCCCCAGCGCCCATCTGCCAGCAGCACATCTTTATGCTGGAGAGATGTGGATTTCAACTGTGCTCTGATAAAAGAAAACCTAGGGATGTGCAATATCCACCACACCACCTCAAGTGCTGTCTGGATGAACTGTGTGTGTGTATAAGTGTGTGGTTGTCAACTTAAGGAAAATAAGAGGCACACTCCATTTTTTAATACTAGTCATTTGAGATTTCCGTAAACCATTGGCGCAGGTGACAATTGACTGCATGGTTTAAAGAAGAAAAAAAGCTAGACAGTCTCAGTGTATGCCTGAAGCATAAAAAAGATAATTAATGCTTGACTGACTTAAGTGCTAAAATGCATTTGGGATGTAATCACTTT
Source organism: Hybognathus amarus (assembly GCA_030378365.1). Taxonomy (NCBI): domain Eukaryota; kingdom Metazoa; phylum Chordata; class Actinopteri; order Cypriniformes; family Leuciscidae; genus Hybognathus; species Hybognathus amarus. The sequence continues at coordinate 194,779 of JAQIUQ010000047.1, read as the reverse complement.
GATTTTGATGTACTGACGTACAGCTCCATGACATCTGTTATTAAAAATAAATTAATTTCAATGTCTTACTGATGTTACACAACATTACACACATATCAATTTAGTTTCTACCAGATTATTACACTTGAGAACAGTGACTAAATAAATATTTTATCAATAGTAAAATGTAAGATTTAAATGCTTTGTATTTTAAATAAGTGAAATAATTGTCTTTATATTTCCATCACATGTATAGTTAAATGTACGCACGGCATCTCGCATAGATTGAAAATGGGATGGGGTGATTCTGTATTAGATTAGAAGATTGGTAATTGTAGCAAAGTGGCTTTTGAATGCAAAAAAAAAAGTTTGTAGATAAGTCAAACCTATCTTTGTTCATACCAGGACTTCAAGCCCCTTCAAAAAAGAGAAAAGAAACGAGTAAATGATGTGCCTGTATATCACAGTTGTTTTCATATATTAGTTTTGTCCAACAGACAAGCCAATGCCAGTATCCCTGGCTGTCATCTTTCAAAATTATATTTGTCATTGAAATGCATTAGTGAAATGGGTTTTGCTAAATGAAAAATGCATTTTAATTAAGACTAATGAGGACTTCCGAGGGTTTGTGTTGTGGTGGGAATGTGGAACTACCTGTGCACGCTGCAGACTTTCGTTTACAATACAATTACTGCGCATCTAATTGTCTCTTCATTTTTTTTTTTTGGGGGGGGAGGTAATGTCACACTTTGGTGCTATCCCTGGTTTTCTCTTTTGCTCATTTTCTCTGTCACATTTTAACGTTGCTGGAGACAGAGACACCCTTCGGCAGTGTGTTTCACTGTAATTTCTTTGTTAATTACATCTCCTGGGAAGAGCGGGTGGAGGAAAGTGGCTTGCAAACGCTGAGGGCAGTGTGCGTGCTAGTGCGTTCGTGTGTGTTTAACGGGGTGGGGTGGGGGACGATTGCTAAACTGGCACACTTACACACTAGTCTGCTTTCGGTGCAGCAGACGGTGTGAGTCTCCTCAGTAACAAGCTCCCGCTTCGTGCCACCTCATATATCCTCCAGCCATCCTCCATGCTGTGAATCCTCATTCCTTTGCCCCACTTTTGAGGACACACACACTCACTTATCAGGCTCATCATGGCAAATAATCTCCTCTCTGATTTATCAAAACACTTGAACTGAATGAATTGGTAATCTGTAAACACTCTCGACGACTTAATGGTGGCAGTGGGAGTGCTGGGAGTATATTGTCTATCATTTAAAAGGAACAAGAAGAGACGTGAAGATGTGTGGTGTTATGGATCATCAGCCAAGTGGTCTTCACTTCGAGGCTAGAGGGAATGAAAGATTAGAGATGCTATCAGAATCGGGGAAGTCAAAAAAGCAGACATATGTAATGTTTCAAACAACGTGATCTCATGAGAATACGTATGTATTTGTACGTAAAGTGTCGTTCTATCATACGTATATATAATTACGTTTTATATGCGCAGAAACGTATAATACAGACGTATTTACAGTATTAAAACGTAAAATATTTACGTATTGACAGCACAAAAACGTCATTTATTTACGTATGAACAAATCCACCGACGTACACATTTGTACGTATGATGTATCACAATTTATTCATATTAATATCGTAGCATTATGTTTTGACCCTATTGCATTCCACGGTCTTATTAATTAGGTTTTTAGTCGCATTTATTGATATAATACTCATAAATATTAACATTTTGCTCGTTTCGCCTGCATGGTGTTAAACAATACAATATAAAACCTTAAAAATACATTCTTTAACGTTACTCGTTTAACCGTTTTGTAATAGTTTATTTACCTTGAGACACATAAAGCGTTTTCTCCTATAAAAAACACAACAAAATTCACAAAAGACATCAATTTTATTAGGTTGATGTAATCCAAATCTTTAGAATCCATAGTTGTATGCAAGAAACAACTCCTAATTCAGCCTCTTATCCTGTCGTGATCTTCGTCTCCTCCATTCTCAGCAGCGACCGTACATGTCAAACCCTGCGCTGGTTATGAATTCAAATTAAAAAAATGCGCCCTTGAGAAGCGATACGTCATATTTTACGGCAGTGATATCAAACGTTCATTGGCTCTTCCCTGCTTCGTCACAGATTACGACATGAAGGACTGTGAGACGGTTGGTTAATCATTTGAAATGGAGAAGCGTGAACCGAAGCTGGATTAACATTTTCATTGATTATAATTTCATTTCTGCTCCGTACTTCATACAAAACTATTACAATACTGCCAGAGAAGACTGCGACTGCAACGCATTCATCATGTGAACGGCTTTTGGTATCGGTTTTGACATTTTCGCAATAAATAAATTATTGTGATTATACTTGTTTGTTAGTTATGTTTTTCTTTATAATTGTAGTTTGTTATATGTTAGTTTTAAGGAATTGTTATGGGTAGGTTTAGGGGTAGGAGTAGGATTGGTGGCTCAAAATAGATTTTAATGCTAACGTTATATTGTTAATAAAACTGCCCTTTCCCAACACCGTTTTATCCTTTTTTATATTATGTATAAAATGGGTATGTTTAGGTTTGGGATTAGGGTTACGGGATCTTACATTTATCTATAAAATGGTAAAAAGGGAAATTATACAGATATCTGTATGATATAGAATATACGTAAACAGTTTACGTTTTTTAGCTGTAAAAACGTAATAATGTTACGTTTAAATGTTGCAGATACGTCCATATTATACGTTTCAGCATCTATCAAAACGTACTAAAAAGTACGTTTTCTATCTTTGCAAAAACGTAAAATACCTACGTATTAACAATGAGACCAGGCTGGTTTCAAAAGATGCAACTTTTATTATTTTTTTGGAATTTTACATTTCTAAATTTACATAAAAAATGACTGTGGTCTGAAACTGTTGGACTGTGTTACTAAAGGGAGTTTCAGCACATGCATGCATAATTTGAGTGGGATTTCAATTTGAAGATGGGGTCACTGCCATTGTTGCAGTAAATAGGGAAAGAGCAAGAGAAAGCCAATGTGTTTTATCTGACATCAAGACCTGGCTGGTATCTGGACAGGGCCAGAGACTTGGACGTATCAGGGGTGCACCGACCCATGACTGAACCCTCTAGGCTGCTTTTCTGCATGACCACCAACACATTCCTCTCACATCAACTCATGGCACTTTGACTGCAACAACAACGCGGCACAACAGCGCACCACACACCAACTCGAGACGTGTGGAAAACTGATTACACTGAGAGATACACTAGTTCAGGAGAAATACGGAGGGCTGTGATTTTCACTAGTTTCTAGCTTTATTAACTAAGGCCTTGTCCACACGAAGCCAGAGCTTCCCCTATCCGATATTTTTTTTTCCTCGTTCTAAAAAAAAGTCTGTAAACACGGCGGCGTCTCGTAAAATATATCTGCGTCCAGCACGAAACCACTGAAACCGACTGAAATAACGATAGATCAACATCAGACCAGTATGCGGCCATGGATTTCCACTAAAATGCGAGAAGACTTAGAGCATGCGCATGAAACCTTGCGCGCTGTAGGTAGTAAAATAAAAGGCTATGAAATATTATGCACAGTTGCTTATTTTCTTTTTTACCGAAGAACTTTATTGGACAACCATAAATTGCCTGGTACAAAATAAGGAGTCAAGATATTTCGATTAGTTAGCGACTCAGAAAGCTTGTCACAAAGACCGGTGAAAGTAACGAATGTGTCAAATATAGACATTTTAATTCGTTATTAATAAACTAATGTTTTCTGTGTCATTCTTGACTGAAAAGAGGAAGTTGATGATGCTGCTGACTCGCCACTTCGCAGTATTGTGAACGCGCCTATGGAGTAGGCTAACGTAGGCTAATGCACTTCATACGGATTAGGCTATAAGAGAGAGTAGCCTATCTGTTTCTGTTCGTTTTTAATTGTTGTTTGTCGATGTTGTTTAAACGTAGCCATTTCAAGATTTCTATAGCCTATATTTCTGAGTTTTCGGTTCATTTATGAGACGAGCTCCAGTTCACGAGCAATGCAAGTTATTTCGCGCCGGGGCGTCCACGTCCTGATTATGGCTATTGTCTGCTATATATTTGCTTCTTATTTATTAAATCCAGGTAACTGGTTGATGAAACATTTATTAAAATAAAGATAAAATTGTTAAAAAAAACGAAATTCACTTCAAAGAAGGGCTTTATACAAAACAAAACTTAATGTGGTCAAAATTAGGTCTCCCGATATAGCCTATTGCGCATATGCACGCGGTTCACTTTTCATAATCAACATAGATTCAATAAAAGAATAACATATTTAAACATAAATATTAAACTGAAATACATTCTTTAATGGATATAACACGTAGCCTATGCCTAACCTACAGAGAAATGTAATGTCGGAGTGGAAAATTAGGGGTGCGTTTTTTGAATAGCCAAAATAATCAAATAATTTCCATCGATTAAAATCCCCATCCCTATAAAATACGAAATGTCTTTACCAGACAACAGACAAGCAGCATACGAAAGAAAGTATAGGCCTAAAAAAAAACATTCATGTAAATAATAAATAAAGGAATACAAGACGCTCAGAAGTTTCTGCCACATTATTATTATTATACAAGCAGTTTGGCAGTTGTTGTTGTCTGACAAGTCGACACGTGGGGTGATGACAGCATCGTTTCACAAAATATATGGATTGGCCGTACACACGAAAATGCAAGGGTGTCGTTTTCAGATTTATCCACCTTGGGACCCGGTTTCAAAAGATAGCGGTTTCACTCTCCCAAAACGCCGGATCCGTGTGGACGAAATGCCAATACGATAAAAATTTATACGGATCCAGCGAAACGCGTCTTCGTGTGGACGGGGCCTAAGATTTACCAGGGAAAATCATAATCCATCCATTCATACTTTTTTTGTCCCGTATGCTTACGGGCTGCATTTATTTGATGAAAAAACACTAAAACCACAATCTTTTGTATATAACCATTATTTTCAATGTTAAACTGTTTTGCTGTTTCATATTTTTGTGGATAAAATTGATTTTATTTTTTTATTTATTTTTTTTTTGTGTGTAATGTTTTATTTATGTACCATTTATTCAATGTACTGCCTGTAAATTAGAAATTTTATCCTGACTTTTTTTTATTTATTTTTTTTATTAACATGCACTTGCCTTTTTCTTTCAATATCATCAAGCAGGTGTGATAAAGACTGAAACTTAATTTAGTAGGAATGCAGCAGGTCAGTGAAGACATTAAATATCTCATTAAACAGAACCTCCATTATAACTCCACGTAATGTCACATCTTGAAACTTAACTGCTGCTAGGGCACTTTATTGAGAGTCTCAGTTCTATTCGCCATAATCTTGGCAACTCACATATCTATGCATAAAGACATTTATGGGCTAGTCAGTAAGGAGATAAAAGAAAAAGTTTTGTTGATTATTTTATTAAATTTGTTGATTCTTTTATTAAATTACTAAATTTTGTTTTAGTAAAGTGGTTACCCTCCTTTCTTATATACTGTACGTGACTATCTATTTTATTAATTCGCTAAAAACCTTTGATATCACCTCTGACAACTTACTGTTGGCCACACTTGACGTTCAGAGTTTATATACAAATATCCCACATGATGGTAGCCTTGATGGTGGCCCAGGCCGTTGGTCAAAAGTCTTCCAATTAGTCAGTTTAATCGTGTACGTAGAATATGCAGCGAAAACACAGTTTACTCTATGCAGACTGCGGACTTGACAAAAATATTCCTCAATAGAGGTTCTAAACAAGAGTGGGTTGATTCGACTAAAAATCGTTTTGATCAGATAACACAAGATGATTGTCTTCGATCAAATAAACTGAAAAAAAGACCCAAATAAGTCCCCTTTATGTTGCGTGAAGATTTCCCACTTGTGTCAGAATTCAGAAAATCTGTTTACAAACATTGGCATATTGGCTAGGTTCACACTGCAGGCTGAATAGACCTAATTCCGATTTTTTTGCCCATATGCGACCTGTATCTGATTTTTTCATGACAGTCTGAACGACACAGATCCGATCTTTTCAAATGCGACCCAGGCCACTTGGGTATGTGGTCCAAATCCGATATGTATCCGATCTTTTGAAATGCGACTGCAATCTGAACGGCCAGGTCACATATATCCGACACGCACGTCATTGCACGCACCTGTAGCTCGCCGATACACTCCAACGCGTTTCTGCACTGTTATGGGCCGCCGCAGACGTGTCTCTTCCCATGACAGAGTTGATCGGAGGCGCTCACAAACATAATCGAAGGTGGATCTGGTCATTCGGAAGTTACTGATGAATTCTGTATCAGTTAAGCCACTCACATCAGTATCCGACCACTCCTGAGCTGCGACTCCGCACCCACACGCTTCTCTGTTTAATTTACTTCTTAAAGCGAGAAGTAAGTGTGCTGGCTCTGTTGTGAAAATAACTTTAACACCATGTCCTAACTACACGCGCGACGCGACACGCGACAAAAGGTATCTTTTCCATGTTAATCAGAGTTTTTGTCTGAACCAGACGCGACGCCGACGCGCGAAGTTTCTAATTTAGAAACGGTTCCTATTTCTGCGACGTCGCGGCTGACAGAATGAAGAAATTATACTGGTTATGAGTACACATTATTTATTTTTAGTTAAAAATAGGTCACTGTGCCACAAGCGATAACGGATAATTTACCTCAGATTTTGAAAGCATATAATATAGCGTTCAAAATGAATTCTATGCAAACATACAACTGTACTTCATAACAAAATTAGTCAATGAGTATATTTTGTTAATGTTTTGATTTTTAATAATGTTATTTCTTGATTTGATTATGTCCTTACCCATTTCCAATGCGAGTGCGGGCCAGCAGTGCGCTTTCACAGAGAGACTCTGCTCACACGCATAGCATCTGAATGTGTGGCATCTCACAGTCGCGTCACGTCTGAGTGTGGACAGACACACTTGCTGTCGCTGGAATTTCATCGCGTCGCGTGTAGTTAGGAGCACGGTGTTAAAGCGAGAAGTAAGTGTGCTGGCTCTGTTGTGAAATTAACTTTAACACCATGTCCTGAACTACACCGCGACGCGACACGCGACAAAAGGTATCTTTTCCATGTTAATCAGAGTTTTTGTCTGAACCAGACGCGACGGCGAACACGCAAAGTTTCTAATTTAGAGACGGTTCCTATTTCTGCGACGTCGCGGCTGACAGAATGAAGAAATTATACTGGTTATGAGTACACATTATTTATTTTTAGTTAAAAATGGGTCACTGTGCCACAAGATAACGGATAATTTACCTCAGATTTTGAAATCATATAATATAGCGTTCAAAATGAATTCTATGCAAACATACAACTTTACTTCGTAACAAAATTAGTCAGTGAGTATATTTTGTTAATGTTTGGATTTTTAATAATGTTATTTCTTGATTTGATTATGTCCATATTCATTTCCAATACGAGTGCGGGCCAGCAGTGCGCTTTCACGCTGTTCTGAATGGTTGTGATTTTTGATCACAACGTGTGGCATCTCACAGTCGCGTCACGTCTAGTGTGGACAGACACACTTGCAGTCGCTGGAATTTTATCGCGTCGCGTGTAGTTAGGACACGGTGTAATATTGCCAAACAAGCTCCACTGTAAGACATCCATTTAGCTACTTCCGCAAACAACAAGTGACGTCGTTGACCGTTGAGTACTCTTCTGCGCATGCGGGTCACTTCTGGGTCATTTCACGTTCACACAGGAGATCACAAAAGGTCGCATTTAATTGGAAATGTGAACGGCCTTGCAAAAAAATCGAATTTTTTCCAAAAATCGGAATTGAGCATTAAGCCCTGCAGTGTGAACGTAGCCATTGTTGATTGGATCCTAGACTGAATGAGAGTCTTTCTAGAAAAAAACTAAACTTGTTTTTTAAACGTGCCCCTAACTTAAAAGATCATCTAGTCAAAAATGATATACGTCCATAAATCACAACGCCTTTTTTTTTGTATGCCAGATGGTAACTATAGATGTGCCCAGTGTTCATTCACACACAAATGCAAAAATTTTTGCATAGTGGTAGGTCATTATCCATTCATGGTGTCATCACATGTAGTACAACACATGTTATCTATATGATTCGCTGCCCATGTGGCTTAGCATATGTGGGCAAAACAACGAGAGCACTACGAACCAGAATTAGTGAGCATAGGAGCACTATTAGAACTGGCGACGAACGCAGTCCAGTCACCGCTCACTTTAAATTAGCTGGGGACAACGTCAGTGCACTTAGATATATCGGGGTGGAGAGGGTCAATAAACTGTCCAGAGGAGGTGATTATGACAAAAGACTTTTTGGATATATTTCATAGGCCCTATTTACACGAGAACGCTCGTGGGTGAAAACGTAAAAATATTTTAGCGGATGTGCCTATTGTTTACACGGCGACGACGTTTTTGAGGCTTAAAAATGCAAAAAAGTGAAACCACCCTCCAGAGTGAAAATCTTAAAAGCGCTCCACCGCCGCGTTCCCGTGTAAACGTTAAAAGCGTGAAAGCCTGCTTGACAGTGAAGGTTTTACCCAGGCGCGTGGACTTGGTGTTGTTGTTGTATGCACTCCGCCTGAAGAACATACTACATTGAATTTCACACACTTTTGCGTCACCATTTGCACACGTATTTCCCACACAAAACGCTCGTAGAAACGCAGAATAAATGCAAAAGTGATGACGCAACGGCACTTTTGCGTTTCTCTTCAGAATCGTTTCCGTGTAAACATAGCCTCAAACACAATGTCTCTGTATGGTCTTAATGAAGAGTTTGATATTAAAGAATTCTTATAAATATATATATTTTTTTGGTATAAATGTGGGGTAGCTTAATGTCCCCTGAATCATTTTGGGTTTGTTTGTATTGGATGGATTTTTTTTATTTTTTTTTATTTTCCTTTAATGTTGTGTGTTATGGGTTTGTTGAGTATGCTATGAGTGTTTTCTTAATTGTATTATTAGGGGTGGGGCTATTAGCTAATCAAATTAATTGAAATCATGGGGTGGGTCAGCTGATTGAGAGACCTATTTATATCCCTGTATTAAATGTGTCCACCATTTGCCTGAAGAAGACCCAGTGGGGTTCGAAACGTTGGCTTTTTTTATTAAATATGGGAGCATAAGCAGTGTTGTGGACATCACTTTCATTTATTACATTAGTTCTTCTTGTCCTGCACCTGCCAGAAGGTGGGATGTGCACACAACTACTCTTTTCACTACACAGTAAGGAGGACACTGTTGGCCAAGCATTTTTACATTTATACATTTATCCAAAATGACTTGCATTACATTGCAGGTATATATCTTATCAGTTCATTCCCGTGAGAAACAGTACATAAATGCTTATATTTACAAAAAGACATATTATGATGCAGGCCATCAGAAAGCAATGGCATCCCCATGAAGGGCAGACACACAATAGGCAGTGATCTGATGTGTGGGAGATGAGTGCTGAGACTGATCATAGAAATCAGACAGCAAATGGCATGATCCAACTCTCACTGCGGGAGACCACAGGAGGAATCCAGAATAATATTTTAGGTTCAAATACGACGTCTGTGTTTGAGCTGTTCAGACTGCTATCCCGTGCTGATCGATTTGCTCTTAAAATTGTGTAGCATAACCTGGCACATTGCCTGACTCATCAGGAAGCTTCAGTATTTTCCCCCTTCAGTTTGCCTCCCTGTAGGACTACAAATTAAATGGAAAAATCACCATGCTACTCCTAAACAGATGCTGAGCTCTCTGATGACAGCTATTGACTGTGCTGTGCGTAATTGTCACTTTTTCATTAACTCAAAGCAGTGCATTGAGGGTATACATGTTTTTTGGGTAATGAGGGTATACATGAACCCATGACCTTTTGGTTTGCTTGTGCCATGTGCTACTAGAGTTGATGATAACTAGACGATACAATAAAAGTATATGTTATCTTTTATCTTTTACTGTATGAACTACGGAAATTTTAAATAGTAAATGTTATTTTCTTATAACCTATATCTTTTACCTTTTAAATACATATTATTACATTAAATATATTATTATTAGGGGCCAAGCATCGGCCATTTTCGGATGTTGAACATTTTGAATTATGTGCAAAAATACAGTATTTTTTTTTTAGCGCATGAACAAATTGTTACGAAACTCGGTATGGGTTATCAGTACGATGCCCTGAAGGAGCCTTAGAAGTTTTGAAACAGTGCCACCAAGGGGTAAAATTAATTTTTCAAATGCTTATAACGACTTATTTTCACGGGAGTCATCTCCTTGAGATCCTGAATCCTTGCCAAGTCCAACGATACCACATATGCTGGGTTTTGTCTTACGCTTTGTGTATCATTGTGATTTAGCGCGGAAAAAAACATTTGGCAATATCTTCGAAACCACTCAGTCAAATAAAGACGAAACCACCATCAGAAAATTCGGAAACATAGGTCGCTGGCAATTTATTCATGCACAAATGCAAAAATAATGATAGTAAGGGGTAGTAAAACTCAAAGTAACATGTAAGTCATTTTTTACGTGTTTTTTCACATAAATGTCTATAACTCTGAAACGAATTGAGATATTTCCACCAAAATTGGCACACAGATGTATGGGCTCACTCTGAGGACATGTAAAAACTGAGCCTCTTGGTGGTGCTATTACAGAACATAACATGCTATACTTAACCAATGCATTGGTGTAACATTACGAAACTCAGTTTGTGCCATCAGCACCATCCCTGAAGGTACTCAAAAGTTTTCAAGACAGCGCCACCTTTTGTTCAAAGTTATAACAAAATTTCTAATATTGCTAATAACTTTTGAATAAATCTGCGCATTTTAATGTGACTGGTCTGAAGGTTTTTTCATCGTCACCAAACTCTGATCACATCACATCGATTTTGTAACTACGCCACCTATTGGTCAAAAGTGGTAATCCATTTAATCACATTTTTAGTTATTTGTATGTGATTTTTCAGCCATTTTGCCTAATTCATCTTTAAATGTCTTCAATTGCTCCTTGCTGCAGTTGGTCTTACACATGTTGGCATTTTTTGTCGTCTGATTGTGCTTGGCCCCGATCATTGCTGCTTGCAGCTATATTTATTATTATTATTATTATTATTGGTCGCAAAAATATTTTTTTCTCGAACTTAACTGGTCATTCCTGGCGCTAACAGTGTCAAAAAAATTGCATACAATCAACCATATACTTTAGTAAAAAAATAGTTACTATAACCCTGAAAAAAATGAAATACAGCATATTGTAACATCCCTAACTGATACAAAGCACTGATATTTTTCAGCTTGATTAGTTGTACATTACAGACGCTGCAGAGAAACTGATTTATGGTTAGTGAAATGGATGGTGAAAAATGAAAGTACACCAGCATCATTAATTCTCAGCGCAAATGAGTGGTTGTTTAGGGAGAGTTTGGAACATCTCAATTATGATTCAAAAATATTCTAATTATCTCCACATTAAGCGCCTTGTTTGCTACTATAGTTGCTACTATGAAAAAAAAATGTGTAATGAAAGTATCCAAAGTGTAAATGCTGAAGTTATCCAAACTGACTTACAGTGAGTACATACCCTGATTTGACACTGTAATTTTGTAGATTAACACTGTTATTGTCATTCATCTCTCTCACACTGCCCTTGTATTTCTGCTGTACAAAGCTCTAATATTAGCTCTTACCGATGTTTAATAAGGAAGGCACCCAGGGCATTTTATAATTGGTTGTCCATTGCTAAACAAGTTGCTTTACATTCTAGCTCTGCATTATTTCACACTGTATAACTTAAGCACTGCAATTTGTGGTTAGCACCACAAAAGTACAAGTGTGAAACTTTGCTTAACCCAGCATATGCAGTGTGAAAAGCCCTATTTTATCAGTAATTGTGCACCATAATAATTGAACGCATGTCCTTGGCTTTGTTACTTTTATTCAATATACTCACATAAATGATTTCTGTATTAAAATTTGAATATGAAGATGTCGTGTTCCGGGTTAGTCCTGTCAAATCACACAATTCAAAGCTTGAGTAGCATGCTCAATAATATTATGGATTTGATAAGCATTTCTTATTTCGCAGGTGACTAATTTCAGTAATTACACCTGGCTGGACACATGACAACTTGGTTAATCTTTGTGTAGTAATGACAATTAAAACCTGATAATACAACCCATTTGTCTTGTTCTTCCACTCAATGACCACTGGCGTATAGAACCCAAACCATATGCAGGATTCATTGGTGGATTCCATGATGGATGTATCATTCCAGCTTCACAGTAACTGTGCCACTTCATTTAGCACGCCCTCACTTTCTGCTGAAACACATTAATCTGTCGTTGCTGTAGTGTTCTCCTTCACAGCTTAACAAAGCACTTGCTGGACAGCATTGAAAGTGTTATTTTTGGCCATTTGAATCTCATTTTACTACATTTTAGGCTACTAAGCTCAAATATAATACAAATTTAACTGTTTTTGTATATTTTAAAATGTAATTTATTCCTGTGATGGCAAAGTTGAATTGTCAGAAGCCATTATTCCAGTCTTCACTGTCACATGAATCTTCAGAAATCCCAATATGGTTATTTAGTGATCAAGAAACATGTCTTATTATTATCCGTGGTTTTGTAGATACTTTGATAATGAGAAAGTTCAAAATTACAAAGAACTGCATTTTTTATATAAATATTTAATATATATGTAAAATATTTTTACTTTACTTTCATTATTATACCTTGCTGAATAAAAGTATTAATTACTTTCGTACTTGAAAGGTATCTAGTGTTGTGAATAACATAAATTGTTCACAATATGACAAGGATTAAGTAAAAAGACATGCTGACTTTATATCACTGACTTATTCCACATTGAAAAGACTTTGCCATTGTTAAAGTATATGTACACTTTCAGCATACTGTAGAACTAGTCTATATTATATATGAGTTCAGGTCATCTGTGTCACATCACTATAGTACTTGCAAAAAAAGTTCAGCAAAAGGTCTTTTTTACCAACTCGTTGCTTTGCAAAGCTCGAGGTTATTTATATTATTCATGTAGGGCCTATTTTGTTCTAATTGAATAGGTCTTGCCAACTCTCACGCATCTGGCGTGAACACTCACAGCCTTGTTACGCCGGTTTCACACTGCACCCAGTAGCAAAGCAAACATTTAGCGCAGGATCAGTGCGTACGGTGAACGGATCAGTGCGTACGTTTGACATGCGCGGCTGAACTGTGACGCGGGTATAGGCAGAGTACTCTAATGGGTAAGTTGGAAACACATTTAGGAAAAAAAAGACTTGTCAATAAGCTTATTTTATTAATTATTATATTATATATTTTTTGGTTCATCTTTGTTTTTGTAGTTTGGACAAGTTTATTTTTGGACATTTATTTTCTTTTTTAATTGATGAAGGTTATTTAATTGACTGTTTAAAACAATAGATAACATCAATGCGCTTTTGGGGTAAAACTGCAATGTATTTTGGCCATGATCAACGCATTGTCACTTTAATTCAGCATAAGCGGCGCGGCAAAAATAGACTGGGCGCGAAAACTATCGCGGCACTGCTTCTCTGCCGCATCTGCATGCAACGTAAATGCGCTAATTTGTTGACATTAGCACCGAATAAAATACGAGCTGCTTACACTCTGCTAACGCTGTGCAGTGTGAAACCAACACTAGGGTGTGGATCCACTTGTCCATGCGATACTTCTGTCACTCCATGCTCCGCTTTATTCCTATGGGTGACGTCACGTGACTTTAACGCACCCGCAAAGCATCCCAGGAAGGTGGTGCTTCATTTGGAAAAATGCTGTGTGTCAAAAAGCTGTCCGATGCCCATCTTTATGCAAATTAATACAGGTGGGGGAGGGGGGGTGTCTCTCACAGGTCCTCTGTTATAGACTGGCCACTGGATCAAAACCACGCCCTTAGTGGTAAGGCCGTGTGTCCACCCAAGCGTTTCTCCACACACTTGGCGTATGTTTTCAATTGTTTTCAATGGGAGTGCCGCGTTTTTAACATGAGCGTAACATGGGCGTTTTTTTCATGCTGAAGTGCTGAGTGCCTGTCGTTTTTTACTGGTCACCAAGAGTTGAAAAATGTTCAACTTTGGATAAAACGTAGCGCTCATCACTGTTACTTTTTACCCAACTGTCCAATCACAGTGGAGGAGGGGCGGGACTAATAAAACACCGACCAACTGTCACAACATTCTTTCTGTACAACGACATCAACCAGCAGAGCTAACCAAACAACATGGATGGAAAGACATTTTTAGTATGAAACAAATTATCTGTGAAATCAGTTACAAGTAAACTGTTGTGCGGATATTTTGTATCATCATAGCAACTAAACAATACGCATTATGTGGTGCCCAGAACTGCTGCACCACAGAGCGTTATAGTTTTATATTAAATTTACATTTATTTATCTCCAATCATGATTAATGTATACTGACTTCACCCTGTACTGCAATATACATTTACTTTTACATTAATTTACATAAATCAGCTGCTTGAATGATGTTATTATCTTACTTCGTCAATGTCCTTAAACAACTACAATATATTGTTGGCCATAAACTGAGAAAGTGCGATGTGCGATACAAGTTGTCCTTCGAAGCGGCCTTGTCAGGTGTGCAACCTCCTTTAGGCCCACAGCTGTAACATCTGCCTACAGCGTTCTCTCTGCAGTATTCTCTGGTCATTGATTTGCTGAACACCTTGCACCTGATACGTCAGTTGTGTGAAAGTTCAGAGAGAGTTCAGACATAATACAGTATTTGTGTGCGGAAAGTAGCCTATAGACTTCAAAGTTGCAAATGTTGTCTGACGTGCGTTATAGCTAATTGCTTAATAAAAATAGGCTCATGGTACAAAGAGCTTGCTGAAATATCAAAAGTTTTTGTTCTGAGATTTCTTATAGTTTTGATGTTGTTGTTGTTGTTTTAAAGGAGCCATATGCAAGATTGTGGCCAAAACTGGTACTGCAATCACTTTCAAATTACTGTAGAGCAGTGTATAATGATTTATTTTGGACATTGTCACAAAGTATTTCGGATTCATATCAAGGTTTTTGGTTTCACAACATTAGAATTTTGTTTTTATATGATTCAGACACATTTGTATCTGGTGCTGTGGTAACTATAGAAGAGCTGGCAAATTAATTGGAAATTAATTGTACATTTTGAAAGTGAGTTTCCATTCTGTTAGGTTTTTTGTGTGTGTGTGCGTGTGCAAAAATGCGGGTTTATATTAAGTAAACAAGGACTGACATTTTTGTTACCCAAAAAATTCTCTGTGTTCATGCATACTGACATTTTACAGTCTCACTCCAGCCAAAGTCCAAAAGTTGGCAACCCTGGTTTTATTCCTTTACAGCGTTCTCGGATGATCTCTGCCTCAAACAGGTGAAGCCAAGAGAGCTGAATGTAGCCATTACAATGGAGAGAAAAGATTAAAAATGAGCAGGCCAGTTGCCATGTCAACACGAGGTGACCTGTGTGTATATGTGCTTGTGTGACAGAATGGGGGCTTGAGACAGGAACCTGATGGAGCAGTCATCTCCCGGCCCTGATTACTCATTTTAGAGGTCAGGACAAACCGGACCCCAGTGACTTCTCCTCTTAATTAATCTTTCAACCGGTCACTGTGGAATCCGTCTCCTCATACTGGCAACACAGGCACGCTTGAATAATGCTGGCCTCTGCTGCGCTATGTGTGCTGGGTTAGGGCATGCTTCATTTTTGATAGAAGCACCAAGGGAATTTTACATGTATTGAGGAAAATATTTGGGAAATTTAGCTGTTCATCAGTCTAGTTGACAGGAAACGTGCTAAAAAGTAAGACCTGTTCATTTCTGGAGGTCGCCAGTCTGTGCTGTCAGTTGCTAGTTGGCGTTCTTCAACTCATACCTCCAACTTTATCAGTATTCTGAAAACCATTAGCTCCCACATTGTGTTCATGTTTATTTGCATGTTCAGCTCTTCTTAAAAAGATAGCCAACCAAAAAATAATAATAATAATCGACTCGCCATCATTTAGTTTCCAAAACCTGTATGCCTTTTTTTTTACATGATTTTGGATGCCATTGTCTTGAGGGTGAGTAAATGATGACATAATTTTCATTATAGAGGAAAGTGTCCCTTTAAACAGAGATTTAACAGTTATAATATATTTGAAAGTATAACAAAAACTCTAGAAAAAGCCAGTCTTGCAAACAGTGTATGTAACAAACGCTTAGAGGAAACCATTCAGTTTTTTTTTTATCAGAACTGCAAAAATTCTATCTTTCTGTGAAATTAGTTTTTCTTCCACATTCAAAATATTTTTGCACCTGTTCTTTTACATAGATAGGTTGAATCATCTCTCACTGCGAGGATAAGAGGTGCAATGCATATTTCAGCACTCCTAGTATTTTTTGTTCTTATTTTTTGTATTAAAACTCAAAACAGTTCAGCCTTGGAAAAAGAAATGAAATAAGAATCCAATGTTCCTCAAGCTAATATCTTGCCATACTCTAATCTCAGATTAATGCATCTGTCATTTTACATTTCATCTTGTTTCTTCGATGTCTTTCAGAAGTCTTTCACACACTCTAAGTCATCCATCAGTTAAAAAGGGTGAAAGTTTTGAGCTGTGCTTGAAGGTCAGCATGTTCCCTGTAAAGCGGAAATGATAGTACTAGCGTACAGCACTGTTAGCGTGTAATCCGCTCGTGAAAGGCATGCCAGCTGCTTGCCGTGCACAGACAGATAAGGCACCGGGGAACCGCACCTGGCTGGCACAGAATCCCTGTTGCTTAGATCGTCCTCTAACTCTAAGGGATACTTGCAGAAGACTGCAAATATTTGGCACTGTTGCTTTAGGAGATGCAGTGGGCCTGCAGCTACAACTAGAAGGGTTCATCTGACTAAAATAAATATGACGACAAAATATGGTGGCTCCCATTCGACACCACCTGCTTCTCATGCGACATTGATTTTTTTTTTTCAAAATCAATGCCTGTCAGCTCATAACAGTGCCCTGTGTTGTACATTGTGACAATTACTGTGCAATATGGCTCAAATATAAGCCTCATCATTCTTATTTGAGAATACAAAAAAAGCCCTCAGCCGGTTGAATCTAAGGCAGGTCAGGATCTGTTGCAAATTGCTTCAGATTCAAGCCCCTTAGCCTAGCAGTTCATGTCAGATTGCACAGTGAGGTCTCGAGGGAGCGTAACCAGCTCCACCGTGACAACAGATGAATTAGTTTAGCCTTCGCACCTCACAAACAAGATGTCAGTGCTCTTTGTGTCTGCAGGCAGGCCCAATCACAGGTAAATAAACTCAGTCACTCTCACCTTTACCACACCGGCAGCTTTTATTAAGAGACAGAGGGGAATGCCTGTTAAGACCAGCTGCTAGCCGCATGCTTAAACCGGTGGAATAAAACGAACACAAGGTAGATTGAAAGCCTGGTCAGGAGAGGCGAGAGAAGTGAAATGAAAAGGGACTGTCTGGAAGAGTATTTAGATGCCATTGTGGACTAGCATTCAGCTCTCTTTGAAACTAACACCACAATCTGAACTGAGCAGGTGCTTGAATAAGGGCGGTGTGATAATCATCATGCATCTTCCTGCAAGATTAGCTTGTCAAGGGTTTTCTAAAGTGTTCAAATATATCCTGAGCCCAGATGACACATTGCAGCACATTTAAATGGCTCTGACTGTGGCACTGAAACGTCCTGATTATTGACTGAAAGCTCCTTGGATTTAGGATACACGCAGAGCAATTTTTGACTTTCGATTTTGATGTTTCATCCCTACTTGTCAAAGAACATGAGAAGAGGAGGCAATGCTCATTATCTTCGTACTTTATTGTGTAGATTGTGATTTCGAATCTGTGCAGACATAATGCAATTTGTTAGGTCACCCCTCCCTTCTGGTTTCATGTACGGTTGGCATTCCCTCCTACAGAGTTCTTGCACCATCTAGTGTTTAGTCTGTTAGGTGCAGGTCTCACATTGGGGAACTTCTATTTTACTCAGTGGTGATAGAAAAAATACAGTGTGCTATACCGAGGAATTTCCGAATGCTCACCTTTGTCACAGCTGACAATTTGCATGTCATAAATGGCAATCCTTCAAACCACTGAGAAAACCAAAGGCTTTTTCTTCACTGTGAAAAGCTCTGAGCTTAAAGAGACACTAGAGATGACAAGATTGTCTGGGCTTTTTCATGCAAATCACCAACCTAAAATGAAAGTTATCTAATGAGATGTTTTCCTTCACTCTCCTATTTTAATTTGGCTTGCAACGCATCATGACAGTTTCATAACTGTCAAAACCCAGAGCTGTAGAGAAAATATGTCAAAGCAAATTGGCACACTGTAGAGTGTGCTGCTCTCCCACTGTTTCTCTCGCTCTCTTTTCCAGCCTTCTCTGTTTCTTCTTCCTCACTTCTTGCTTTTTTTAATCTCTCTCTCTGTCTAATTAAAGCACCGGCTAAAAGTAATATTGGTAATGCCTTTTTAATCTACAGCTGGCACTGAATTTGATGAAACACTTTTAACACATTAGTATTTTCAGAGGAAGCTCTGAGCTTTCTGATTGGCATCCAAAATTAGCAATTTCCAGGCCTTTTAATCCATTAACTTTGAGGAACTTTTCTTTTCAAGAGCTGTTTTTTTGGCACAGCTACAATGCTTTTCATCAAAGAAATACAACAGAAGATTCAATTTAGATGATTTAGAATTATATGAGTAATTAAGAATTAAGCACCATATTTTGCGGCTGGTTTGCTCCCAAAAGGTCAGCTGCATTACCTTTTGCATGGATATTGAATAACAAAGGAACAACTGCTCGCTTCCCCCGAAATAGTAAAAAGTAAATTGGTAGCATTTTTGACTGGAAGCTTCCTGAAATGAAAGCAAAACCATGTTTGGGTGGACTGACTGACATGTTTGCAGTTTACAACAGGGCTTTTTTATCGCGTTATTATTAAGTGTACTACGGGAGACTGCATTTTCATTTCCTCGTGTGTGTCCCTCATGCAAAATGGTGGGCTAAACGTGTAAAATCTGATATTGCGAAAGGCTGAAGGAATAATGTGTTCTCACAGTGCATTTTCTTCTCACACTGTTGACTCATAAAATCTCTGTGCGGTTTGTTTTGTGTGCGTCTTTAAGATCTTGAGTGTGTGTGTCTTTTATTAAAGTGTGCTGCAGTGAAAAGGGTATCCCTAATTGGCAGTTGAGCTTGCAGATTGCTTCGTGTATGTGTGGAGGTCTGCAGAGTAAGCAACTATGAGTTCATATACTTCTGGGATGGGCTTAAAATAGTAGCAAAGCTTCACAGAATAAATGTACAGTTTCATTTTATGCTTAAAGGGGTCATGAACTGGCTTTTTACATTTTATTATAATGTTGTCTGAGGTCAACTTATGACGCTGCTTGGTTTTTACATTCTAAATGAATAAGTAAAAGGCTATTTTCTACCCTAGTTTTGAGCCTAGCCTCGTGTTTTATAGGCGTCTCGCACTGAAGACTTGGAAGTAAACGCCCACTGTTGTGAGTGGATAACAGTTTTGCATATTATAATGAGTTTCAACTCACTCCTTGGTGCACATGGGGGAAATTGTTTTGAAAAACTTCAAATGTTGTAAAATGGCAACCGGAATGATTCGCCCATACATGTTCGACCCAGAGTCCGTGTGTTGCACCATTATTGTTGGATCCAATATAGACAGCTCCGTTCTTTAATCTTAATCAGTCTGCAAATCAAGTCTTGTTTACAAAACAATCCTCAGTGAAATGAAGCGAACAGACGGACAATGTTTTACCTCTGTCAGCTGGAACGTCATTAAAAATAAAGTTTATCCATGCAGTCCTATTGAAATCCAGAGGAAGCTTATGCAGCGACTGTCTTCTTCCACAACCAGGCACTGCACAATATTTTGTATTGCTTGGTAGCTCTAATCCGGTTTGTCATCACGAGGTAGGCTTATGTTATTTAGCTATGCATGTAATGTGCGAATTGTTGGGCGGGGCTAAACCAGCCGTGGTGAAGTAGGCGTTGATCTTCTTCTGCGGGGTGGTGTTTTATCCTCTTTGTTGTCATAGTTCCCCATTTTGAAAAACGAGTCGTTTGCTAAGCCTGGTGTCAATAAAAGCTTTTATTGAACTAACAAGGACGTTTTCAGCTCTGAAACTTACAGGATTTTCTAATGTAGCTCTTAGATGTCAAAAAAATCTAATTTCATAACCCCTTTAAATGATAATTCAGTAAGGTTGTAGAAGGTACACTTTAACATTCACTATGGACATGTTGCAACCTTAACAAGTATTGGATTGAAATTTTCGACCTACTTTCAAAAATGTATAAAAAAGAGATTGCTCCAGATCCGATGATTGACATTTTTGGGGTGATTTTTTAAAATATTTTTTCATTAGTTGTTTTGTCTAAAATCTAAATCATGTGGAATTGTCTTTTTCAGGAAACTCTCCGTCAGACGAGTCGGAGGAGCGGGACAAAGAATCACGCACGCTCACTTACCCAGCATACATTGCCAGCCTGCTGGACTCGGGTGCCAAGCGCATGGCGGCAGGGGTGCGCATGGACTGCAGCAGTCAGGGCCAGTGCCCTTTGTCCTGTCACCTCTGCCACATGAGCCCTGGGCCTGCACGTCCTGCAGAGCCTGTGCTGCTCAACATCACGAAAGCCACGCCAATCTACGAACTGGTCAACGGCAATCGACACCTACCAGGTATCTGTGAGTCATTATGTTGTACTCTCACCCTGCAGCTTTTGCCAGGTTACCCACTGAAGCTAAGCAGCGAAACGCCTGGCCTGTACCGGGATGGGAGACCTCCTGGGGAAAACAAAGATTGCAGCTGGACAGTGTTAGTGAATCCAGCAGGTGGCCTGTGTGTGTCCAATTGAACCAGTATATTGATGGGAACATAATTCTGTCCTGCTCATGAAAAACAGCAAGGTGTTCAGGAAAGAAAGGGAAAAAAATTATAGTGTTTTTTTGTCAATTAAATGTATCCATGTCCTATCTATCAGCAAAATCATCATAGTAAAATAAATGATCAAACAAATAGCCTATATAGTTAGTTTATTTATTTATTTTCAAATATTTAAAAAGTATTTAAATAAAATCACTTATATACATTATTTGGAATGTTTATAATAATAATAATAATAATAAAGAAAGATTAAACTTTTAAAGATTTTTTTTAAAGAAGTATCTAATGCTCACCAAGCCTGCGTTCGTTTAATCAAATAATGTTAATCGTGATATATAATTATAATTTAATTGTTTTCAATTTTAATGTATTTTATAATGTAAATTATGAATTAATCTAATTTTATTTTCTTTCTTTTCATACATTGGAAGGGAAAGGGAATGGCAGTGTTGTTTCAGAGGAGTGGCAAGTTAATGCAGCTCGATTAAAGATTAGGCTGCAAAGATATATATATACATATGCACATTGTGAGTGCGTGTGGTTTAGATAAACATTATGTGGACAAAATGTCTCAACAAAGATGGTGAATTACGACATCCTTGTCCTTTTGAGGACATTTTTTGTTCCCATGAGGAAAACAGCTTATAAATCGTACTAAGCGGAAGTGATGTTTTTTGAAAAGGTAAAAATTATGATTTTTTTGGGTAGATTGGTAGGTTTAAGGTTAGGGAAAATATACACTTTATATGCTAATGCGTCATCCAGGTAGATGCTGCAATCTAGTGGAGGTAGAGGGCATTTCCCCACACTTATTATTATTAGCATTATTAAATTCAAACTTTTAACATGTTCTGCATCTTTGCCTTATCATGCAGGCTCTGCAGGAGGCCATGATGAGTGTACTGTGGTGCTCTGCTAAAGGTGATGTTATTGATGACTGGTGTCGATGTGATTCCAGTGCCTTTGGCACAGATGGACTCCCGACTTGTGCTCCTCTGCCTCAGCCTATGTGAGTTCTTGGAATTTACAGTTTGAATATCCTTAGCATAAATGGTTAAAATGAGGGTTCAGAAGTAAAATTTCAGATCCTGGTCATAAATCCATTTCTATGTTTATTTTATACTCTCTCAGGCTCAAGCTATCCCATTCATATGAACCCAGCAGTTCACTGATCATCATAGAATGGAATCATGCAGAGCCACCAATCGGAGTGAGAATTGTTGATTACCTCATCAGTCAAGAAAAGGTGACAGAGCGGACCGATCACTCCAAAGTTGAGACAGGTAAATAAATCATAATATGAGCCTATACAAAACATTTGTGATATATAACATTCTCATATTCCTGTCTGCTTTAATAAAGGCTAAAAGACAAAAAAAGAGAAACTATACCCATTTATTTGGAAAGTAGCTGTGTAATAAGCGGGATAATGTATATTCAGCCAGTCATTATCACAAATTAAACCCCTTCGGGGTGATTCAGAGATCCCTTTGCCTCACGCTGGGGTCCTGATTACCCTGCCAAGGCTTATGTGCGATTATGACAACTGACTGCTCATGAATATTTGAAATATAAATTAATTTCAATTGAATTTGAAAGACTGAATCACAAAATTAGAAAAATGTGTCCACATTTTATGTTCACAATAATAAAACAATGGAATAAAAATGCATTAATATTTTCTAAATATATTCAGTTGATTGTACAATAAAACCTCTCACACAGTTGCCTTGAAATTTACATGTAAATTAAAATAACCATAAATCGGAGGATGGCTGTTAAAATGAAGATGAAAGACCATTCCAAAGAGAAAGTAAAACAAAGGCATAAATTTAGAAAATTACCCAAGTCTCTGGATGTTTCAGTTGGCGCTGTTGGTCCTATTATCGGGGAATGGAAGCCACATCAGAAGGCAAAGAAACTCCCTAGACAGAGTGATCATTTAAGGCAAAACCATGAGAGAAGCCAATGGTCAGATTTACAGTTACTTCAGAGTTCAGTAGCAGAAAGCAGATAAAGGTGGACTAGTCAGCCAAATCATGAGGGAGGGAAGCATGCAAGAAGCCATAACTAAAAACAAGAAGTGAAGGCACATCTAGAGTTTGCCATGTGTGTCATAGGACCAGATTTTTGTGGTTAGATGAAACCAAGATGGAGCATTTTAGACTGAATCCAATTTAAACTGCCCACCTCTCACTATATACATGTACAGTTGATTTAGTTGATTTCATTCACTGTGGCCTGATAACTGACACATAGCCTATTTTCTGCTTTAACCACTATGAGGTCTGTATAAAGTATCCCATTTGACCTTTAAATAAAGATTAATCTGAAATAACCGTGCAACATGATCTAAAAAATAGCCTCCATGTTGTGCTTTCTCCCTTTTTTAGGTTATAGACAGTGATGTATTTGTGTAATTTTGAAAGAATGAAACACCTTGAGGTGAATATTAAGTCAATATGTGTCTCACATTTCTATCCTTGGCATAATGGACATCACATGGGATTTATCCATGAACATCAAAAACACTCACCCCAATCAGTATGTTCAATCTAAGCCACATTTATCATGTTGCTGGATGAAGACCATGTTATTGTTCTTCCAGGGATTGCTGAGTAGATTGAATATGTCTTAATGTGAATGGCCCCCTTTCCTCTTTGCCTGGCATGCCAAATAGAAGCCCACCTCACTCTGTGCCCTGTGCTTCCTACTCTAAAGTTGCGCTTTTCACCCCTCGAGTCCTCCTGGTCTTCGTATTTCAGTACTTACTGTGCTCTATACCCGCGCCAGAAATTTTATTCCACTTTAGGCAAGAATTGAAATCGATTTTTCACATAGATGATCAATGGTTCTTCAGAGGCTTGCTGTGCTTCATAAGGACATGAGACACACATGTGGCTCCCAGAAAAGGCTGTGTTTTGTATGCGTCAGATATATCCAATGATTGATTGATCTGCTCACAGCTTAAACTGTGAAGTGTTTTAAATACATTGAGAAAGACCACCTTGAAGCAAGGGAAGGGCAAAACCATGGTAAGAGTTGATTCTGGTAATGATTAGGATTTAAGCCTTTCAGGATGAGGCAAAAATGGGCATATGTTAAAGCAACACCAAGTAACTTTTCCTCGGCAGTCGCCCTACAGGTTGAAAGCGGAATTGCCCATTACCACTATCATAAATAATTTAGCCTACCGCAGCCTACTGTCGCACGCATGCTCGTTGTTTATCCAGCTCCGGCTTTGGAATGAATGGTGTCCACAGCCAAGGTAGAGTATGTTGCATGATTTCATGAAACTATGATGCAACATTAGAAACGAAGAAAAACAAAATAATGACTAGTGTAACGCTTAATGTAAAGCAAGTCAAATTTGTCGTTTTCTTATGTCTCATTAGACTATGTTGACTATATTGACATGACTATATTCTAAGATGGCTCCTGTCTGTATACGCGAAGTGAACTCTCTTTATAAAGTATCTTCTTATTAAACGGTCTGTAGTGGAGCCTAATTATGTTACTGTGTTAGTGTGGGGCTATTTTGAGCCTTGTTAGTGGTATAAACTTAGCGATTTCTTTTTATTTAGTCAATGCTCCCATTACTAGCATTATACGCTAAACAGTTTTAGAGATAAAACTCTTTACATTAGATTATCATGAAGACAAATCTCAGAGAACGATTGACTGGACCGATGTTTTATTAGACCAAAGGTTCATTGTTTGCGAAGTTCTCCTTTAAAGGGACAATGTGTGACAATGTGGGACAATGTGTTCTCCCTTCTAGCAGTGAAAATGTAGAAAATGTTTTTTTTTTTTTTTGCATTTAAACGAATTGTGCTTTCCAGCGCCTCACTTTTTCAAATGTGCGTTGCATCTACGGTAGCCATTATGTACCAATAAGCTATGATAGGATGTCTTCTAATGATACTTCAGTGAAGGGTTTATAACAGGTTTGTAATTTCAAACAACAAACAGCAACTTGACACAACGAAAAAACAAATGTTACAGAATGAATTACTGACTTTGAAAAACATCAACTATTGTAATAAGTAGTTATGCCTTCTTTATTCGTTATATTTTTCTGCAGTACGTGCATTGTTGATATCATCATCAACTTTTAACTATAAATGTTCATCTGTCTATACAGTAAAGTATACAACCAAACAATGAAAAACCTTTTATTAAGACTGTAACATTGACTTACCTGTCAAAAGAAGCAGGACTTCTGCATCTCTTTTGAAATCTCTCTCCTGCATTGGCTCTATCTACGTGTTTTTTGTAATCTTCGGTCATGTTTCCTTTTACAATCTATTTTGGACTTATTTTATTCACGTCACGGTGGGTCTGAACGGAAAACGCGTCGTGGAAAGCAACGTTGGTACTTTTTGTCCCTCCCCTGGATCTACCTGTCCCATGTATATAACGATAATAAATTCTTCGTTTACGAGATCATTGGCAGAGGTATTTGTACACCATTGTACACAAAAAAATTACATAAAAAAGCACATTGTCCCTTAAAAGACATGCCCATTTCCTGTCTTTCCTCACCTTTGATGTTGCCCTGTCCAAGTTGGACTTCAGACACGTTGTGGCTGTTAAAGTAGAAAAGAACACAATGTTAAATCAAGTCCAAATGTGATATAGTAAAAATGAGATTGATGAGGAGATGATCGTAGAGTTCCTGCTGCAATCCAAATACATATAAGTGTTTCTGCATTTTCCTATTTATCCGTAGAGGTAATGTCTTGTTCTTTACTGAGCCCTGGATTTAAAGGTGGCCAGAACCAGCATGCTTTTCAGCCTGGAAGGTTCTGAATGTACTTCACAGGCTGATTATAAAACTTCTTTTGATTTGTCTCATAATAACATGAGGGATTTTCTCATCTTGTACATTGCTGTCCTTCATTTTCTGTCTCATGTCTCAAGTCTATCTCTTGCTGCACAAAGCTTAGATTTTCTAGTTTACAAATGATCACTACATTTATCTGACTTACAGGGATACTCCAACCAAAAATTTATATTTTTCATCATTTACTCACCCTCAAGTTGTTGCAAACCTGTATAAGTTTCTTTCTTCTGCTGAACACAAAGGAAGATATTTTGAAGATCTGATTGGAACCAAACAGTTGTTTGGCACCATAGTAGAAAATACTATGGAAGTCAATGGTGCCAAAGTTCCAATCGTTCTTCAAAATATGCTTCTTTCAGTATTCTTATAGAAATTCATACAGGTTTGCAACAACTTGAGGGTGAGTAAATGATGAATGATTTTCATTTTTGGATGGAGTATCCCCTTAACTGGATAGTTGTTCTGTCATCATTTACTCATTTACTGTCGTTACAATTTTTTTAGATCACACGACAGCCTAACCAGATGTGTTACAATAAGATTATAAACGACAAGCCATTTGTCTGTCTACACCAGATGTGATAGGACTATGAGAAATGACTTAATCAATCACAGCCAATCAGAAGAGCTTGTGGGGTAGAGGTTCTACAACGCACTGGATCCGCCAACATTTGGAAAAAAAATACATAATGAAAATCATAAATATTTGAACACGATGAAATATACATACTGAGTGATTGAAACAATCATACTTTGACAATCATAGAACTTTGTTCACATTGGCTTCACAGTTTGAATGTTTATGTTACATTTTAATCGATTTCGAGTGATTCTGAGGGAATTATCCATTGTTGCTTTCAGTGTGGCTTTAAATGTCATACAAAATGATATTCAAACTCGCATTAAATTAAACACTAAAGCACATAATCCCAATCAAAATGGTTTGATTTACAACTTTGTTTACAATATCCTCTGTTGTTAGAATACATTTATACAATGAAGGTGAGTTAATGGTGACAGAATAATTTGGGTGAAAAGAAATTAAAATGTTATAAACTTGTATTTTGTTATATATTTCCTGTGGAACACACAAGGATAAGCTAGAATAACCTTCACACAGATCATTTCCAAAGGTAGCTCATAATCATGCCTATCAAATATCCATCATTATTCACTAATAATCTTCCCTTACAGTTTCATTTGTGAAATTGATCTAATGGATAAAAAGATTCTGTTTAAAAGGTCAGTGATTTATTCTATTGATACGGTTCTTAAGTTTAACTCAATACGGTGCTTGACTGTTGAAGATTATCAGTGAACAGCTTAAATTGTTGTCGGTTGGTTATCTGACTGCAGGAGACTTGGAATACAGTGTAGTCACCATGGTTTGTAATTTTCCAACTGTTTAGTTTTTAGTAAACTCATACGTGTTTGAAAATGCTCCTTCAATTTTCTCTAAATCATTGTAACCATGGACATGCTGGGAATTCACTTGGAAAGGGAAAAAAAATCACATTTCTGGCAATAAATTACACAAACCACATTTTCCATATGCTTTCCTTCACCATGTATATAATGAAATGATTGTCTCTTCCTGAAAATGGTGTCCAGTGCTTTATTTTGTGTATGGTTACCTAGAAACAAGGTGTGGCTCATTGTACCTTGTGGCTCATTTTACTTTTGTCTTTGGATGAGCAAATAATGACAATTTTCATTTTGGCTGAACTATTCCTGTAAAAAAAAATGCTTGATGTGGATTTTAAAGTGTTTACTGGACATCCTGTGTAAGGAGAGTTTAGTAAATCTGAAACTCACAAAACCTGTCTGCTATAAAATAACACACACACACAGTGAGACTGCCAGCTTTTCATGCTAATAGAGCTCTTAATAGGAATCAGGCACACAACTTGACATCATCAGCTCTTGCTTTTCTTCCTCATGGTGTGGGAACCAAGTAAAATGGGAAGTCTGTCTTTAGTCATATCACCCTCATCAAAAACAGTGTGAAAACAAACAGCTTTCCTCACCAGACTGATGTCAGGATGTTGATCACATAGCTGGGTTTACCCAAGGGTCAGAGGGACATAACATCCTACCCCATAAACAGATGGGTGGCATAAAGAACTGGGTGCCACACTTCTCAAAGTCAAGTAGAAGGACCTATACTCAAAGCAGCGGGCTTCTGTAAAAAAATAAAGGGGGTTGTTTTTCCCCTGAATAGGTGGAAGACACAGTTTCACTCCTGAGGAATGTTTCCGTAGCCCTGCTCCTGGAGGATGATCTCACTCTTCAGTGTCTGTGAGAGGGGTCAGGTTCTGGAGCCCGAGCAGGTGCACTGCGGAAGCTGGCATACCTCACACTGATTCACTCATACTCGCACAAATCCATGGGTCTATGTGTGCATGTACTTTTGGACAGGCATCTAACTCTGTTTATGAGTTGTTTTCTTTTGGATGGGTGCTTTTATATTTTTCTTTATTTAAGTGTGTGCATGTATGTGTGTCTGTGTCTTTATATGTATTATAATATAGAAGTTTGAATTAATGTTTTCGTTTTTGGTATACAGTATGCACCAGGATCCTCTAGTGAAAATTCTTTACCAAAAATATTTCAAATATATACCATATTGAAACATTTCACGTTATTGTTGAAAAAATTTTGAAAATTTTTTTTTCTATTCTGGGGAACTAATAGAAATATCAAAAGAACAGTGTTTATTTGAAATAGAAATCTTTTGTAATATTATAAATGTCTTTACTTTCACTTTCCGTCAATTAAATTCATCCTTGTGGAATAAAAGCTTTTGTTTCTTTATGTTAATTTTTTTTAAATAAACACTAATTTTACCCACTCCAAAACACTCCCACTTTCTAGAACACTCTTGAAGACATTTGGAGTGGATCAAAACCTTTCCCCATAGTTAAACATGACAATCAAAAAATGATATCTGAACAATACCTTTTCTTGTCTTATGACTACTGTATTTCTTGTTTTAATTGCATTTTGAATCCCAAATTTACAATGTGACCTCAGATTTATGGACCCCACTGTGTGCGTGACCATTTTCACTTGTGAAAATTGCTAGACAAGAATATCCAGTGAACAACAACAGGATCATATTAAAGTCCAGCAATACTTGGAGTTCCTCATCATAAAAACATGTTGTCTCCACCCGTTATTGGAACTCAAGGGCCTCAGGGATTCTATCCAGGCTGATGATGTTAGGATGTACAGTTGCTGATCTACAGATATTACAGAAATGAAGGTGGCTTGAGCTGTACTATAAAGGCCTTCCTTCATGTATTTCCTGCCCAGATGCCAAATGCCAATTTGACCAGGAGCCATCAACATATGCTGCCAAGCATGTCTCTAGTTAGTTAGTTAGTTAGTTAGTTAGATAGATAGTTCGTTTTTTAATAACAGACTTGCATTTGGTTCCCCTTTCATTTTGTTTTATGATTACTTAAGTCTACCTTATTGGTGTCATTATTTCCTTATTGCATGTACAAAAGTTGTCATTAAGAATTGGGAAGGTGGTATATAAACAAACATATAATTATATTATTATTAAGAGGTTTGCCATTTTTATTAATAGTAGGTTTTATTTGTTTTATGTTTTATAATATTTTTGGGGGAATGTTTGCTGCGGCTTTTTTTCTTTCTCAAATGTGTTCTGTGTGAGTGCTTTCCATTATATTTTTCTCATTCTGTGCTTTCTTTGGTGTGGTCGGTCTTTAGTCACGTTTATTATATAAATCTGTCTTCCACACAATTTTCTTACCTTCACAGCACATGGAGTCTAAGTGTTATCACCTGTTGATTTCTGTCAAGGGTAGGATTATATCAAATTGTAGGAAAGAGCATGTTTCACAATTTAATTGAAGGTGAGCGGCACCTAAGCTCTTCGCAGCGCTATGACGTAGATGGCAAGTGTAACGTCTATATCAAAAGCTCTTTGCACGAAAATGAATGCAGATTAAAGAGTTTTTGTTTCACTCCCATCCACTTCAACTCTGGATAGCACTAACACCCACCTTTCCTCTGCTACAATTAACCTTTTATATCCTCTTATCCTTGAAAAAGACAACATGTTCCACGTGGGAGATCGAGTCTGTTAATCATTTTTTGGGGAAGAAATGCCAAGAATTGATACATTACAAACCGTTGTTATCCATCACTCGCTCTCTGTTCATCAAAGTAGACAACGAAGGCCAGATGTTGTTTGTGGAGTATTTTGTGGAGCTGCCACGTGTGTTCAGTACCAGAGTGTTGCTGTTTAATGGAACTGGTAAAACTTCCAGCACTTTGGATACGGAGTTGCTCCTGTGATGGATTTGGAGATGTTTAATTGAAATGTTTACCTGTTTAACAGAAACAAAAGATCCTCATTATGTGTGGTCAGGCTCAGGCTGTTACCACAAGACTAATAGAATCTTTGTTTTCTCTCTTGCTTTCTTTTTTATTTGGGAGTTTTTTATTGTAAATTTTACCTAGTTGGTAGAAATCCATGCATTCAAGGGCCTTAGAAACATCTCGATTACATATGTAACCCTTGTTCCCTGAGTTGGGAACGGAGACGTTCCGTCGGATGTCGACGAAATGGGGTTTCGCTTAGAAAGCCTATTAACTTTGAGTATTACAAAATGAGCCAATGTCAAAGAAATGCCATGGGTCTACGGAATTTGCATAGCGTATGTCCGCCTTACCTTGTGGGTATAAAAGGAGGACACCGGCAATATGCATATGTTTCTTCGCTGAGGAGCCAAGACTGAACTCCGCTGTTCCAGTAGTACAGCGGAAGGTGGCAGTAAGACGTAACCGAGACGTTCCCTTCCGTTGTCACTCCGAGTTCCGTCGGGTTACCGGTCTAATCACGCCACCTTCACTGCTGTCTTCCAGTGCCCCGCGTAAATCTGAGATCCCTGTTGTGAGACTAGCACGGACAAAGGACTCCTATTTAGCTCAGGAATACCAAGGTACACTGGGGAGCATATCCCATAGTTTAGAGGAAATATGCAATTACTGCCAACCCGGACTTAAGAATAAACATCTGACCTGAAGGAAACATATGGAGAAACACTGGGGTGTCTCAGCGCAAGTGGAATATTTCAACCCCAGGGGTGGCAAGGTGGCTTGCCAAGGGAAAGACACATGCTCAGAGAGGCTTACAGTGGAAGTACGCATGTGGGGGACCATGCACATGGGAGGTACCTAGGCAACGCTTAGGCAATAGACACTGGCATCGGCGTCACCAGTGCTGGAGGAACTCAGGGCTTATGAGGCTCACCTGAGGAGATATTGCACGTATCCAGTCGGTGGAGTGGAATGGCGAGCAAGTGAAGACACCTGAGTGGGTCCTAGTACCGGCTGGTTGAAGCAAGATCACTCAGAGATTGAGAATCTGGTGAATGTGTTAGGTGTTGCCCAGCCTGTAGCTCTGCAGATGTCTGTTAGCAAGGCGCCATGCACTAGAGCCCAATAGGATGCCACACTCCGGGTGGAGCGGCAGTGCTTGCAACCACCAAGAAAAGGTGTTAACACCAGGACAACTGGAAGTTGCTAGGGACTGGAAGATGCTGGCTGATCTTGATCAACGGCTTATTTTTCCACCTGAGATTGCCACCACTAACCTCCGACCA
Organism: Hybognathus amarus; assembly: GCA_030378365.1. Lineage (NCBI taxonomy): Eukaryota > Metazoa > Chordata > Actinopteri > Cypriniformes > Leuciscidae > Hybognathus > Hybognathus amarus. The sequence continues at coordinate 163,292 of JAQIUQ010000047.1, read as the reverse complement.
GATATTGTGTTGTGGTCTGGATCAGCACGGATTGTTCAACTGATAGAGTTAACAGTGCCATGGGAGGATGCGGTAGATGAGGCATATGAGAGGAAGAAACTGCGGTATGCTCATCTGGCCACTGAAGCAGAACAGCAAGGATGGAGAGTCCAGGTTTATCCAGTGGAAGTGGGTTGTCGATGTTGTCAAGAGTTGCGTCGCACAGTTAAGTACTTATCTGAAGCAGCAGAAAGGAGCAGCAACTGGCTGTGGTTGAGACAGAAAGATTCTAGCTGGCTGTGTACAAGCCACTACGCTATGGTTTCGTAAAATTCTTGGAAAACTTGAAGAGTCTGTTGGTTTATTTGTATAGGTTGCATAGTATTTTCTGTCATTATGTTCCTGTATATGTTGCGTGAATGACGGGTGGTTGGGCAGATGTTGTGTTTTGCGGTAGGTGGTACGCCATACGGAACCGTTGCCACTGAAACTGCATTAACGCACCAGTGGGCCTCGACAGCCTTAGTCAAACGGGTTGGCACGTATGGTTGAAATTGTGAGATTGTGGGTAGGTCTCAGCAGCAGGAGGGATGTAGAGGTCAGTAAGCTGGGCTGAGTTGAGTGGGGATGGAGGGGTGTGACTTTGCGACGCCAGAGTCACTGTCGAGCCCTCTTGAGGTGTCGTGGGCTAGTCGACGAAACACTGAGAATGGAAGGTGCCCACTTGAAGCCTATAATCAGCATGAAGTTTTAACATCTACTCTTATGTAATAGAAATCATTTCTTGCTTGCTTAACTCATCTCTTTCCTCTTCACTTTTCCTGTTTCTTTTCTTTCTTCTCTTGCATCCTTTATTTATTATTTGTCTTCCTTTTCTTTCCTGAAATCTCCAAGTAACCTTATCTTTTCTCATGACTTTCTTTCCTTCTGCCTATCTGTCTCTGTCTTTCTCTTTATTTAAGTTATACACATTTCAGCTTCCTGGTTGACCACAGGGGAGAAACAGTAATGTCTATGTGTCTAAGTAGCAACAAATTAGTTTAGGGGAAACATATGGCAAACATTGTGGAAAAGCTTTAGGCTCAGAACACTAGCAGCTCACATGAATCCACTCCACAGCTGTTGCCTCTGTATGTTTTTAATGGAATCCTCAGTATTTCATTGGAGAAATAAATATTTTTGTACACGATGGCTCAATATTTACCATAGGCACGTGTATTTCAGTCAAGGTTTATGTTCTCTTTTTATTTGCAGTTGATTTGTCTTGTTTCAGTCATGCACAAATCTGATACTTGCGTCAAGGTATTGATGTTTCTCAGGCTGAATGTAGGAGTCTTTTGAGGAATGTTGTCTTTGGCTCAGATGTTGAGAGTGGTCTTGCCTTGAACTGCTGAGGATGTTTTGTACTCTCTGTAAGACCATATTCTGGTCAAGGATTGTCCCATTGGTTGGCTGGAATATATATATATATTCCATGAATTTGACATTCCCATTTATTTATTTTTTTTTTGATTCTGGATACATCAGAGGGAAAATAAATTACTTGTTGTATCAGTCCTAATTATAGACATAACTGTTTCCATTCAATTCACATTTATTTGTATAGCACTTTTCACAATACAAATAATTTCAAAGCAGCTTTACATAAAATGCACATTACAATTTAGAGTGATCTGTCATCAGAGGTAACTTTCTAAGTTATGCATTTAAAAAATGTACATACAAAATCACAGTTAGCAAAAAATTATAATTTAAACAATGTAAAAATGTAATGCAGAAACAATGAGTTTATTGAAGTAATGAATATATGTGTGTTAAAAAATGACATTTAGAAAAATGTTGCATGCATGTTGATTCAGAGTTTGCATCATCTAAGGTCTTCACAGGAGTTGGTGCTTTCACTTCATAGGTGTTGGGCATCTAAAGTCCTCATAATAGGCTGGATCCAAACTGGAGCAGAAATACTCTAATTAGTCGTAGCTGCTGTTCATAACATTAAGTAAGAACAGGGAGAGAGAGTCTGAGCCCCGAACATTATAAGGAAGGCTATTCCAGAATTTAGGAGCCAAATGTGAAAACACTCTCCCTGCTTCAGTGAACTTAGATATTCTAAGCACAGACTTTTGTGACCTTAAAGAGCGTAATAGATTGTAAGGTGATAGATTGTCTTTATGTTTTTGTTTTCTTGGATTTTGATTTGCTTTGGCCTATATGTATTGTTTCTTCAGCATTGTGGGAGATTCTTCTCCAAAATGTCTTGCAAATTTTCTTGGATAGGCTGGGATCCTTATACCTGGCTGGGCCTTGATGTTTTAACAAAGTAATGAGAATCAGAGAGGGTTTTTGGTCAAAACCCATGAAAGTCTAACAGAGGGAAGCCAAACATCATAGTGTGGTCATGTCAACCCAGGTCTTTCCCGTTGAAAAATGAGACTGAGGTAAGAGGATGGAACATGATGAAAGAGCATACATTTAGCCGTATTTGCCAGACACCTGTATTTTTAACGATTGTCAGACAATGCTTTAGTTTGAAAAAGAAGTGAATATATCTTGATAAGTCTTTTTATTTATTTTATTTATTTTTTATTTGACTTGTTATTATTTTCATATCACCATTTGTCAAAGATTTAAAGTGTCAGGTATTTGTTGAAGTGTCTTATGGAAACACTGTGTACACTTGATACTGATGACTTTGTTTTTTATGTGGACATTTTATTGGAAGCCTTTTTCCTGCTGACCTGTTGTTGTAGGGAACTGGACTAAGTTTGCATGCCAAAGCATGATGATGACACTTAAAATTGAGGGAATGAGCATTAGAAAATAATATGTCTTAAGCTTTAGAAACAAGAAAAGGGTACTGCTCTATAATTATACTGATAACAGTGCGGTCACCATAATGTAAATCTTTGAATGCATCAGATTTACCTTCCTTTACACAGAAATGTTCTTTATAATCTTTCATAGAAAAGTAAAATCATAAATTTTAAGTCCTAAATTTCCCTTGTCTGTTTCTGAGAACTAACACCAAAAGGTTTTCCAGGGTTGATACAACTCAAATATCATTAAACAATTAAGTCTAATTTTCAAATATTGTTATTTAATGGAATTATAATAATTGAATAGACTAGAGTTTGTGCCTATCCCTACGTTCTGGTCAACTCTGTTACTTCTGTTATTAAAAAAAAACCCTCTAAAGCATTTGTAGAAAATTCAAATAATGAAAATAAAAATTCAAAACTGCAAATAATGAAAATGTTGCATTTAAAGTGCATTCTAAGAAAATAAAAAAGTTTAACAGAAAATAAATCTATATCTATAATTGAAATGTACCCATAATTCTGGAATGAATCATATATAATATATACTGTATATAATAATAAAAAAAAATCATGTAATTATTTTCTGTAACACAGTGAACAGCTCTATCACTTTTTTTCCATTCTGTATTCCTGTTGAAATGTTCTCCATAAATAATCTTAAAACATAATATCTTCCTCAATTCATAAATGGCACACAATTAAACATCTCATAAAAAACACTTGCAAAATTTTCCACACACATCAACGTTTTATTGCCTTTTTACATTTCACCTTTTTTCAACATTAAACAAAGATGTTAGAGCTTGTTGTCGGTGGAACCGTATATGACTGGATAATTATGACCCGAAGTGCTGTAGTCTCTCACAATGTCACTTTTCATTAACGTCAGAGCATGTGTTCATCGACTGTCTTCTCCACAAGCACTGTAAATGCTTACTGGTGACAGCAAGCACATAATCACACACACACACCCTCATCATGTTTATCCTGGCATCATGTTCTCAGAAGCATGGTATTTTCAAAGAGGAGGTCTCCAGGAAGACAGGCAGGGTGACCACCACTTTTAAAAGCTTCCCCATCCACGGACGGGAGGTTTCTCTTTGCTATTAAAGGCACACGAGGCCCCCGTGCTTATGTCCTGTGACGCATGTAGGCCAGCTGGGCAAACAGTTTTCCTGTCCACTTTGTAATAAGAAAGGCAAAGCACAGGTGACTTCTGTATGGGCTCTTTATTTGTTTTGTTTTTTTAGATGGCTGACACTCACAGCTCAAACTGGGTCATGTGTCTCGTGCTGAAATCAAACCACTAACATCTCCGCTCGAAATGTCCAAACCACAGGGTCTCCGTCTCTGGAAGGTTCTAGCGTGTTCCAGGGAGCAGGGGAATTGGGAAACACTTGTTTTTATAGCACTGGGTCAGAGTCAGGCAGGGCTTTTCAGGGTGAGGGAAATCCTCATGCAAAACAGCATCCAGTGCTCATGGTGCGGAGACTGTCCTGAGAAGATGGGCTGTTTTGCGGATGTTTGTTTTCCCTACACATGCATGCTTGTCTATTAATGACATATCATGAATCATACTTCATCTGAAACTTGAAAGAAAACAAACAAACATAATGTTTTAAATGGTTTGGTGATCGTAAGAGATCAAAATGGGTTTGTGTGCGCTAAACAAAGTTTTCTCCTCTTCACAGAGACTGTGTTGAGTTTTGTGGATGACATCATGTCTGGGGCCAAATCTCCGTGTGTGATGCTCGGGACATCCCTGATCCCCTCTCATCTATCTCACTGATCATACGCTGCCTGGAGCCAGACACCACATACATGTGAGTTTCTGCTGTTATATAATGACCCATGACTTTTAAGTCTTTTTATTCAAATATCATCATTTCCACTTTGAAATGATTTAGAGATTAATACTAGAATGTTCTCAACACAAAAGTGTTTATTAATTTGATTTTATCTTAATTTTATCCCCCTTTAACAGATGTACAGTATTTACATGCAGGTATATATATATATATATATATATAATGTAAATACATGTATGTACACAATAAGTGTATCAAAAGATTAATTCAAATGTCATTACATAGTAGTTAAAGACACATAATATAAAGTCGAAACATCATAATAATATAAATCAAAGAGGTCATCTCCAGGCCTTATGTTCACAATGTTTCTTAACCGAAGTGTTATGCTAGGTTTCTTCATCATGGAACACCTGTTCCCTTTGCTTTTGCAAGAGGCATCGTCATTGAGCTCTCAGTGAGAAACAAAACATAGCGGCCCCAATTTTGGCTGGATGATTCACTTGGACTTTGAACTGACGTGGAGTTGCATGTCTTCAGTCAGATGGGGGGGTTTAATATCTGCGTGAGTCTAAGCAATTATATCCAACTAAGGCTGTGAAAATCCGATAATGATTTGTGAAAATATGTCTGGAGTATTTCCTACCTATGTCACTTGTCCAATATCAGTAGTTGATTTAGCATGTGCTTTTCACTAAATAGCTTGGCAGTTACTGTAGCAGGTAAGGGGTCTTTTTGGAAAGTATAATTGGCCCAATCATCGCTTTTGTATAAAAGCTGGTGACATCAGCCCGACATCTACTCTTGGAAGTAGTAAATGTGTGGTGGGCCCCTGTCTGTTTAGACTCTCATGGATACTTATGTGATGTATTACATCCTTTCTCAGGAATGTTAAAATTTGTGCCACAGAGAAGAACATGGTTTGCTCGCCCAGTGGGCCTATTCAATTTGGGTGAGTTTTACATGCTTCAGATACAGCATGGGGAAACATTTCATACTTTGGAATGGTTTTAAAGTGCGTCAAAGGGTGCCCTTTGCGGTAATAGCAGAAACAGCAATAGAAAGAATGATGTGTTAAATGTGTGAGTGTACATAAAAAAAAGAGAATATATTGAAAATGATAAATCACATTATAAGTCGTCTCGGTTACGTATGTAACCTTCGTTCCCTGAGTAGGGAATGCAGACTTTATGTCAGATGACGACGAATGGGGTTTTGCAGTATTACAAATTGAGCCAATGGCAAAGAAATGCCATGGGCACCTAGCCAACGTAAAGGCAATAGATGCTGGCATCGACGTCAGCAGTGTTGGAGGAACTCTGGGCTTGACTTGAGGAAGCTAACCTTCGGAAAATATCACACGTATCCAGTCCGGGAGTGGAATCAGCGAGCAAGCGAAGACACCTGAGCAGGTCCGGCTACTCAGCTGGTTGAAGGGAGTACATGAGAGGACACAGGCTCCACCCGGAGATTGTAGAATCTGGCAAATGTGCTGGGTGTCACCCAGCCTGCAGCTCTGCAGATATCTGTTGGCGAGGCGCCATGCGCTAGAGCCCAAGAGGACGCCACATTCCGGGTGGCAGTGGGCAGTCACACCAAGGGGCATGGTCCGACCTTGCTGCTGGTATGCCAAAGCAATGGCGTCCACTATCCAGAGAGACAGCCTTTGCTTGGAGAAAGCCATTCCCTTCAGCTTTCCACCATAACAGACAAAGAGTTGTATCTGAGGCCCTAAAACACTGCCTTCTATCTACATAGGCAGGGGAGGGCGTGTACTGGACAGAGCAGTGCCAATGCTGGGTCTGCCTCCTCCAGGGGCAGTGCGTGCAGGTTCACAACCTGGTACGGGAAGGGAGTGGTAGGAACCTTGGGCGGCACATATCCAGGCCGAGGTCTCAGGATCACTTGAGGCAATTGACATGTCATAGGCACTGGGGTCCTGTCCATGTTGCACATGGCGCCCCAACCCATTGTGGAAGCATCCGTTGAGACAACAACATGCCGGGAAGCTCGTTCCAGGGGCACTCCAACCCATAGAAAACTGAGGTTCAACCACGGGGAGAAGATCTGACAGCAGGTCAGAGTAACTGGTACTCAAAGGGTGCTGTGTTGCCATGCCCACTTTGGTACTCGGTCGTGAAGCCAAAGCTGAAGCGGTCTCATATGAAGCAATCTGAGCAGCGTTGCCATGGCTGCAGATGCCATATGCCCCAGGAGCCTCTAAAACAGTTTCAGTGGATGAATGGGAACAAGGGCTGCCTCTGACGACCTTCGTAAAGACGCGAGGAGACAGGCTAGACAGGCAGCCACCTCACTGCATGTCCCTGAGCATCTGGGCCTAGTAGCCATCAGAATGGCCATGGCATGCATTGAGGAGGCTCCCTGTCCTGCGGCTCTATAGGATTTCATCACAAGTGTAGGCGAAAAACTACAGGCTTCGGACAGTTGCTTAGGGTTGTGCCAAGAAGAAGCACTGCAACAGAGAACCCCAGTGTACCCATTGGCAACGGCGCCGTCGAGGGGAGGAAATGCGGATTAGATCAGACGAGTGGTCCCAAGAAGACATGGGGGTCTTTCAGGACTTCAGAAAGTCAGAAATGGCTGTGGAGTGAAGAGAACGTTTGGCTCCGAAGGGAAAAACATATCTGCATATTGCCGGCGTCCTTCTTTATACCCACGAAGTGGGGCCGAACTGCACCATGCAAATTCCGCAGACCCATGGCATTTCTTTGCCATCGTTTTGTAATACTCAAAGTCAATAGACTTTCTAATCGATACCCCATTCGTCTTCATCCGACATAACTCAGAGTGACAAAAAAAGTGAACGTAAATACACAGTGATAATGCTAACATAACTTACAGGTGTGATGTTTACATGAGTTTTCATGACAACTGATGACTGGAGGATTTATTATATATATATAATATATATATATATATATATATATATATATATATATATATATATATATATATATATATATGTATATTGTATTACTTGAGGTTGAAAGACTACAGTTAGCCGATGTTCGTAAGTTAGATCCCTTTCATTAATAAATCACACACATTGAATAAAACAGTGGATCACATTTCCCTGGCTTTCATGCAGTCTCTTTCTAGCACTTTGAGGATCTCACTGCTGTAATACTGCAGGTGGTAGTTGTTTATAATATCTTCCACTAGATGGGGATGTAGTTCAACATAATCTTTACAACCTGCCTCTCATAGCCTACGGCACATCAGTGATGGAGTCACTGCAGTGATCTTCTTGGAGTGAGTGGGTACACCACCACAGCTGGTTGCTATTGTTCAAGTTGAGTTGTCTGTACTTAAGAGATTTCTCAAATCGAAAGCCATGAGCCGAAGGTAAACTCATGCTTATGTAATGGGAGTGTTGCAGTCATGCATTTTGATTTTAATGGAGGTATATGCTGTTATATGATTACATAATTCACACACTGAAACAATTTGTTGACTCTGAACTTCAAAGGACTCCTAAAAAGGTAATGGTTCATAATTTCCGAGATTCGATTTGTAAGTGTTATTTCCAACCAAATCTAGGAATGATTCCAAGTACACTTATTTGTTAATTTAACCTTAACCCTAAGCATATTTTGATAAATGTTATTGTTTGAGACATGCATCGTAAATTAGAATTATTATTATTATTAGTAGTAGTAGTAGTAGTAGTAGTAGTTGTGATATATTTTATTGTGAATCATCACCTTTTGTTTAATAAACGTGCTCTGAACATGTTGAGCTGTGGTGCTTATGTTGGAAAATGTGGTTTAAATCTGGCCTGCAACATTTATCACAATCATATTGTAAAAGGCTCAAAGAAATTTTGATCCACATTCAGGTCAACTAGACTTTCTGCTTTCTGCGTAAAATATGTAAGATTTTTTGGTCCCACTTTATATTAAGTGGCTTTAAGTACTATGTACTTGCATCGAAAAAATAAGTACAACTTATTGTGGTCCTGTTGTATTGTATAACACTTTTGCTGCTATTGAGGTATGATACGGGTAAGGTTATGGACAGGTGTGGTGGTATGGGTCGATTTAGGGGAAGTTAAGGTGTGAGGGGAGGGTCAACTGTATAATTACAAATGTAATTACATATATTAATTATAGCTGTACTTACATGCTGGTATTTTTAAAATATAAGTACAATTATATTTTAAAAAACATGTATGTACACAGTAAGTCCATTGTATCAAATTATTAATTTCAATGTCAGTACATAGTACTTAAAGTCACTTAATATAAAGTGGGACCGATTTTTTTGTTTACTGCTGGGGGTGGTTTACTGCTTTTTTTCTTTGCATGTTTGTGTTTATGGGGTGCAATATAACATGTATTCGTGTTTTTTCTTTTTTTAGTCTTACTTTTCATAAATTTCACCTTTATTGTAAGTCGCATTCTCCCCTGTCATTTGAATGAGCCGTTTACATCCTGGTTCCATGAAATCGCTTCCTCAGAAACAGGCAATGGGCTCAGATTGGTTAGTTGGGCCGGTGTGTTGTGATTGGCACAACTGTGTTGTACACGTTGTTCAGAAACTTCACGCCCATTACCTTATCGGGCGAGAGTTGCATGTGCTCCGGTCAATGTAAATAATGGTGTCGATACTGCCGTATCAGTTTGAGCCAGAATCAGACCTAAAAAGTGGCGATGAAGAGAGTCAAGCAGAACCTCCCTAAACACGGCTCTTACAAAATGTTTCTGAATGGTACATTTTTGTTTATTCTTATTCTATCTATTCTATTCTAGTATTATTATAAGAATTTGAATTTCGATACGTTGTTACTTGAAAATGCTACTGCTGCTTGTTAGCATTTGATGTTTTCTCCTGATTAAACATTTAATATAACCGAATAAATGTTTTTTAAAGTTATTGTTTTATCAATATAATGAACAACCATTTATCAATTCACAAAACATTGTTTACTCAGTGTATCGTTTTATTTGGGTATAGCCTACATGTGGCAACTGTGTTAAACCATACTGTAGGCCAACACTGATAACAGCAGCTGAAGTTTGCTGCGATTACATAGCCTATAATTTTTTAACTTTATTCACGTTTGTCTTACACAAAATAGCATCGAACTAACTGGCTACTATACACAAACAGCGTTGGCATTGGTTTACGTTCTTGATCAAAATTATGTCATAAAGTAAATATACATGAAAAATACATTTACAAAATTAGTACATATACAAATTCAGGTCCAAAATGTTTTACGCATTTGTCGTAGACAAATTCATACGTACTAATGAATTTGTTCTTATAGCCAGCGCTGGAATTTGATAAAACTAAAATAATACGTCTGAAATACATTTAAAATGATTAAGTCTTACTTACAGGTTGTGGCCCAACAACTGCTGCCTCTGGTTTAAAAGTTGGAACTGCTTCATGTTTTAGTAACAGTTTCTTGTTGAATCCGACATTGAATTTGCGGAGATTCTGGAAGCTGTCTTCCATAAATGTGCAGCACAGAGAGCTAATTACGATTGTAATTTTCAGGAACATAATCAAACATTGTATCCAATGTTGACGAACTACAACGTCCGTGAGAAGCCCAAACACAGACCTGACAGCTGGATGAAAACAACACACTTTCGATAAGTCGCAGAAATATGGCCATGACCAAGGGAGGGTTGATGTAAATCTATGGGTTAGTTACGTATAAAACCCGTTGTAGTCCCATTAGAGTCGTTTTTGTATAGGCATTAAACTTCCAGATTTTTAAAGACGATATCTCTGCTTACATTGAACTTTCAGCGCTGCAACTTTGCAGATACTGTTCATGCACCAACAGCAACATTACACACTATTTGAAATGAAAAAAGTGAAATCTCAATCAACCACCCTTTAAAATATCCAAAAACTACAAGAACAATTTTATTTATTTATTGACTTTGTTGACTTGCGTACTTGCATTATCCCAAATGTTTCCAACAATGTTTAATAAAGAAGAAATAAGCTATTTTAACCAGTGTAATGGCCGGTGTCATTGGGTCTTAACATAATTATCAACACACTCAAACTTACTTGTAGTATGATTGATTGTTTTGACCAAGTAAAACAGCGCTGCATTTTCCCACAATTTCAATTAGTCAAATAAAGTGACACGTATAAGTTCTAACTCATCATGTGCGACTTTTTCAGTAGAATTAAATAAAATAATGTTAAAAGTTTAGGGTAAAAGGAGGCAAATGTAAATTGTTCGAAACGTTCAACTTATTCCCTTAACTTTAACCCTAAGCTAACAGTCTAGGCTACTAATACTCTGAGAGTTAGTGTAACTTGAGAATTGAGTGTAACTTGAAAAGAAATTGAGTATGTGACAAATGTCTAATTGTGCAATGTCAGGTTTAGGCTGTGGGCGGTGGACAACACAGGTCGGCGCTCCAGTCCAAGTGAGGTGACGATCGAAAACTCCCTGTCCTGCCGTGGATGACGTCAAGGCTCAAGGTAGTGAACTGCTTGCATATTATGAAATGAACTTCTTAGGTTAGGGCAAAATTCTGAAGATCACAAGTGATGATGATTTGGTTGAATATCCCCTCAGAAATAGCAGACAAGATCTTACAACCTGTTCAACGGCTACACCAGCGGGAAGGAACAGCAGACGCCTACAACACGCTTATGGATCTGGGCTCACCAACCCTCCACCGAGTACTTTCCCACTACAACCAGCGCTATGAGAGCTTTGGAGAGTTCACTTGGCGCTGCGAAGATGAACTGGGGCCCAGGTTTGTAAAATGATTCTCAAACTCTGTTACAAAAGCTAGTTAAATGCTTATAGGCAGCTAACTTTGCAGACTCCATTGCAACCATTATGGAACTTTACAAGGAACCAGTTTGGGATGCTCTATAGTAGTGTCACAAATTGATTCCAAATTGCACTCCACACTGGATACAATTGCAATTGATTTCAATTGCGTTTGATGTTAGCATGTTGCTAAGCTAACAGTGCAACACTATTAAAAACAAACACAAATATGTTCATGAAAATTATCAATTAGTTTTATTTTTCATGTATGTGCGTGAATTTGAATGATTAAATATGTGAAGGAATACTATGAACTATTTTATAAGCTATTTAGTATAGAATTAAATTTATTTTATCTACATCTCGTTAGCTTTTTAAGCAATCTTGGATTCATATTTTCATTGAGCTCAGCGCTGTGCATTATGGGATGTTACCTTGAAATAAATGTGGTGTGTTAGGGGGACACATTGATTTTTATTGACTGAAATAAAACCTAATATCTGGTTTCACAAGGTTTTATGTGCGTTTTTGTTTTTTCATGGCTCCTAAATTACATAGTAAACGCAGATTATTCTATTATGGATTCTAACGTCAGACGTGATTCGGGAATTTGTGCTAATTAGGTTTAAATTGCAATCAAACTGATTATAGTACATAGTACAGAACCGGGTGGCAACCTTTATACACCCTCCAAAACAAACCAAAGACAAATAAGGTCTGGATTTTAGAATTGCACTGAAACACTTTCTAAACGTAGCCATGTGTTCGATATAAAACTTGAGCGCTTCCTCGCTGATGCACAGTAGAGGCAGGTGAATTTAATTAAGGCCATTTGGACAACCGTACCTGAGGCCTCGGTTCAAATTAAAAGGTTGTATTTAATCGCCTCCATGTTGCAAGGTTTTCCTTTCTTGCTCCCGAGTTACTGCTCTAAAACACACTCGTATCAAACTCCATCCCACCCAGTGTGACTGATGATGAGAGTTAACCGCTGTGAGGACTTCAACAGTGCTGTTTTCAAACCAAGATCATGGATTCATGGTAGTTTAATCGAATTCAGGCCTAGGATATTTTCTCAGTCATGCATGATTTAGCATGTTCCAGTGTGCTCTTCACTTTACTTGTTACGTTATGGGTTTTGTGTCCTGTTCCTTGTTCTTGTCTGTCTGTCTGTCTGTGATTCTGTTGTCATGTGAGCCTGCCATGTGTCTTGTCAGTTATTAAATTTCTACATGATTGTTCCTAGGTGTGTGTGCGTGTGTGTTTTGTCAGTTTTGCTTGCCTTCCTTGCACACTTTTATTATGTTTGTATATTATGTTTATTATATGTTTATTATGTTTCCAAAGTAGCTGTATATCCCCTATTTAAGTTTATTTGAAGTGACTTAGCTAAGTTACTAAATTTAATTTATTCATTGCACTATTTATAGTTACTATTAGTAATCTTTCCATACAGAGGGCCCTGATGAGTGCTAAAGTGGTCTGTTGACCCCATGTTGAGTCAAGTGATGTCATAATACTGTAACTGGCCATTATTGAGGTTTGCAGAACTTTGAGTTTAAATGATAGCAGATCAATTAGTATGAATTGACCCCCCTAAAGCTGTCTCCTCCGACAAATGCATTAAGATAACTGAAAAACAACATTCATTCATATTAATTCATCCAGATATTTGCACAATGACGGGACGCGTGTGATCATGCCCCTGTGATCAACCCAGTTCCATGAAATGTTGTGTAAGTTTTTAGACTTCAGATAAGCCGTTCAAGTGGAGGTCTGGGGAGATGGGCCATTATCTCCTCCACATCTGCCTTCCAAACAACTCGTATGCGTCATTCCCAATCTCATTACGCCCATACGGCATTTTTTAAAGCATAAGGATAGGAAGGAAGTATAAACAAAGAGAATTTGTTTCTAAGTCTTCGATACAAAAGGAATGCAGTTCACTGGGGTTTCCTCATTTAAATGCAATTTTCTTCCACCAGTCATAATACAAGATAATTGTCACTAAACTGGTCCCACTCAGGTTCTGACTTGGAAAAGACGAATATATTTCCTATGTTTTCTTTCTTTTTGAGATATCATAAAGGTCGCCTTGTGACTCACGTTTAATTGGTGGGGCCTATTTGTTGGACTGACTTACGCATATAATTGGTGGAATTCAGTGTGTTCGGTTAAAGTTCGTTCTTTGTTTTTCATAAGAGATTAATGCTATACAGTTACTATAAGGAGCATTGTCACTCTCTCATGAGGCTCTTTCAAATAGATGTTATGAAAGGTGGGTTGGTGTGTTACTTTGGAATGCAGCTGATTGTTTCCTCTCAGACCAGTGCAAGAGATTTCGGAAAAGCAAGAGTGAGAGGCACTGGCAGAGGCCAAGAGGTTGAAAACGTACCTTGGAAATTAGAGGCCACTTTCCACTTCCATACATGCTGGAATTTATGGTGACAACCGTTGCTATTTGGAGACCAAAACGGACTTTCTTGAAAAATTAAAGGATAACAAACCACAGGGTTTTGTTTTAAGCAAATAAACATCCAAATTCCTACAACCACTGAAATGTGGCAAGATATTAAAAACACAAATACATTCAAAAGAATGATATAAATTACAGCATCTCTACTGCAGATGGGAATATTTATCATTTAATATGCTAGTGATTTCTGACATCATTAAAATTCCATTATTATACGTTGTGAATGAAGTGGAAGCCAAAGAAAATAATGATGTTCAATAATTTCGAACACGACCAATCGAAACACTGTGCGATCAGTTTAATCGATTTAAGCCACATTCTAATCGTAAACTTAAAAATGCACTTAGCTACCCTAAAAGCATGCTTGAGTCCATAACAGATTTGGGTTTTGGTATTTATGACAGTAGAGTGTTGAGCTTCTGGTTTGGCAGGGTTTTGAAGTGAAGCTATGACTTAGGAATGAGGCTCTCTTTCCGTACTCTTGGTATCACATTTCAGCTTTGTGTCTTTTGCGAAGGACATTGGTGCTTCAGAACATTCACACATACTCAATAAGCGTCCTCTCAAGTCACTGTCGCTAATAGAATTCACAGGTACTTAACCGTAGGTGAAACTGCCGTTCACCTAATCGGTCCTGTTACCTCAAAAGATTCTTGACGGGAACGTTTTTCATTTTTAAAGGCTTTGCCATTAGAGTACACCACAGGCTTGATTTATGATCAATCTCCTCAGTCCAGATTTTGAAGAGCGTCATTTAAGGGGTGCAGACAGAAGACCTGTGTTTTAGCTGAATATGGCCATCGCCTGCAGTTTATATTTATTATATTGGAGTCTTCCATCAATCTTTCAGTCTCATGCTCCGGAGCAGCTTGTGAGGTGGGCATTCTCAGAATGAATAGGAATGGAATGCTCAATGTTTAAACCACCGAAGGAAGAAAAATTTCAAGCTAGTGTCAAGAGCATTGTGTAACAGGAATATTATAAAATGCGGTATGAATATCACAGTGGCTGTTACCAGAAAATACTAACTTGCACGACACTTGCGGAACAAGAAATGTGGAGTGTGTCCATACCGAGACCTTCTTGTAATTAGATGGTACAAAAATAAAACAAATATTACAAAAAAGGGATCGAATTAGATTAGAGTGAGTTTTTTTATTTGTTGACTAATCATCCAAAATATAAAAAAATATATATTTTAAAGAAAAATTACTTCATAAAACCTTTGTTGAAAATTGTGAACACTAAACTATTTTTATTTTATTTGAAGTGTATTCCTTTAATGAAAAAGTTTAATTTTTAGAAGCCATCACCACAGTCTTCAGTGTCATTTGATCCTTCAGAAATAATTTTAATATGTTAATTTGTTGCTCAATTTTTTTATTATCAATAGCATTTTTTTCACATTAAAATACTTTGTGATTATTGTGTCTTTATATTAACTTTTGTTCAATTTAAAGTGTTGCCAATTAAAGTGTTGTTTTTTCATAATAATAATAACGACAGTAATAATAAATATAGCTGCAAGCAGCGACGAAGGTCCTATGCACCAAAAAAAAAGCCATGATGAGTTATGCAAGCATGGCTGGGAGCATCAGACCATCTAATTAAAAACATTTTAGATTATTTTAGTTAAAAAAATGGCTGAAACATCTTCAAAATTTGAATTACATGGGTGCATTCGAATCATCTTGTGGCAATGAATCGGTGTAAAGAAATTTGTTATGTTTATTGGTATTAACGTAATTGCATATTTGGACAGTTGGTGGCTCTAGAGGGATTGAGTTAGAGACTCCAAAATTGCCTTTGTTAATATACAGACAATGGGCTGCCATAAGAAGAGTAATAAGAAAACTAACGGATATAATAGGTACAACACCTTTGGTTGTTATATTGTGTTGAATTTGCATATAATCCAGAAAATCTGTATCTACATTAACATTTATTACTAATTTAATATCATCTTTGTGTTTGTTACTGCAGGAAAGCAGGATTGATCCTGTCTCAGCTGGATGAACTCAGCGGTTGGTGCCGGGGTCTCCTTCAGGAACCGAAAATCGGCTTGCGCAGAGCATCCCTTAAATATCGGTCTTGTCGTTATACAGATACCAAAGCGTTCGGGCTCAGCTGGGTGAACCTCAGTCAAGACTTACGTAAGGCATGTGAAGATCAGATGCTCTCCGTTATGTACAATGATTATGGAGAACCCAAGGAACTTTAAACGATCTGGACAACTAGAGGACTAGTCAGGGGTTGTACCTAAACACGGTCTTCCCTTTAGGGCTTCTCTATAGAGAATATGCTCCATCAGTTTTAACATTAATCAGCCATTTAATGATGAAGGGGAAAGTATTTGATGGGAACGTGAGCAATCCATCCTGATTTTTCAAGAAGCATTCAAGTGACGTGTCTTTGGGCTTGAACATACAAATGTACAGTGTACAGGCAAAGGAAAGTCTCATTTAGAACTAGTGGTGTATTTTATCAAATAGGGCATACACCAGCTTGTATAGGTAAGACTTTTTCACAAGAACTAAAACTGTATCTTCGTCATGTGATTAAAATGTCTGTCTCTAGTGCATATAGATATGGAAAGAGCTATAGCAAATGCAAATGTTAATTAGATATTAAATCTATTACTAATGTGCTGAATGTAGTATTCAAACTAAGGTATGTGAGGTCAAGCAACTGTACAGAAGTTTTTTAAAGTATAAGCAGTATTATGAAAATATTCATTTTAAAAGTTGTGTACAATAACATGTCTTGTTTATGTTTTATTTTCCTATTCCAAATAAAATTGGCCAAATTGAATCAATGGTTATTTAATTTTTCAACTGAAATTTGAACAAAAAGCAACGAGAGTTACCTAGTTTTCAAGTCGAAATGGAAGTATTAGCAGATATTTTCTTTATATTGTGGCATACATCAGAGTAAAATTAATTCTCGATGGAAAAAGGGTTGGGACTAGGTTCTATTGATTGGTTGGAGACAGATCTAAATACAAGCTCGCAGTTGATTGTAAGAAATGGGGTGTGATTTGAGGACTAAATGATTGGAGAAGTCCTAACATGTCAACATGTCATTAAACTTGGATCGTTTGCAGTAAGATCATTTTTATACATTTTTCATAATTTCCTTATATTATTATTTTTTATCCTTTAATATATTTAATTTTCAACTTTACTTTTCTTGATTTCATACTGTATTTCAGTCTTCATTTTTGAATCTTATTTAAAAAATGGGTAACACTTTACAATAAAGTTACTACATTAGTTAACATTAACAAAGAATGAACAATACTTCTTCAGCATTTGTTAATCTTTGGTAATGTTAATTTCAACATTTACTAATACTTTATTAAAATATTGTTAACATTAGTTAATGCACTGTGAACTAACATGAACAAACAATGAACAACTAGATTTGTATTAACTAACGTTAAAGAATTACAAATACAGAAACAAATGGTTAGTTTATGCTAGTTAATGCATGAACTAATGTTTAATAAATTAACCTAATTGTAAAGTGTTACCAAAAAATGATATTGCGCACAATAATGAACAACAGACTGTTTAAATCCCACCAAACTTGTCTTTAATAGTGTGTATTTATACTTTATTGATATGACAGTGACACTACACTTTAACAGACTGAAGAGCATACAAAAATAGTATCATATATTTCCATTACAATTGCTATAAATGAACTGTCTTTTCCCAAAGCA
This sequence comes from Hybognathus amarus, assembly GCA_030378365.1. Taxonomy (NCBI): domain Eukaryota; kingdom Metazoa; phylum Chordata; class Actinopteri; order Cypriniformes; family Leuciscidae; genus Hybognathus; species Hybognathus amarus. The sequence goes on along the minus strand of JAQIUQ010000047.1, from coordinate 145,708 downwards.
CACATGCATTTCCCAAGTTTTGCATGTAAATGTAGAGGGTATAAAATAAATCCAGAATTCGGAAGATAAGCACTTGTTTATATACCTGTATTAATGACATATAGGTGAAGATAGTTTAAAGAATATGGCTCACAACAAGCAAAAGTTGTTTGTATAAAACATTTATGATTTTTTTCTTTGCTACACATGAAACAATTTTTGTGTGCTCGATGGTGTACGTAAATGATTGTGGGCTAAAATATTGGTCATATCTACATCTACACCTATGTTAGAGTTTTTGAAAATATATTAGGTATTATTTTATAGATTAGTGTTGAAGAGGATTGTTTTTATGCAGTGCTATGGTTTGAATTACTGCCTTTGATCAGCCTCTCTCTCATGTGGTGCGAAACAACATCCAGGTTATTGTTTGACGTTTTCTTTTCAAGCCAGTCTGAGAGCTGTCTGCGCGCTCTTCGTCTTGCTATCATTCACAGCGGTCCTGGCTCCTTTCGCTTGGCTGTGCCCTTGTTCTCTTCGGCTTCGGGGTCACGGCAGGTGCACTCATCGTGATCGCAGTCCACCCCGAATTGAATGACCTGTCAATCAATTGGACACACTTTTAAAAACAGCGTCCAAAAAGTATTCGGCCACAAACATCTTATACGGTATTTGGGAGCCACACTCAGTCTTTGAACGAGAGATCAAAGTGTGGTTTGGATAATTCGGGTCGAAAAAATACATCGCAGTAAATCAGAACAATGAGCGTTACCTTTTTCCAGATGTGTGATCAATATCAACTGTTGACCAAATTACTCAAAATGACCAAACAGTCTATTGAAGAAATATGTACAAAAAACTTGGAGAATAGCCTGATCTGGGTGTTTATTTTCATAACTGGAAAATCAAGGATTGGGGGTGTTACACTAGAAGGATTTCTAGGATTGATTAGGACGGGACGGTCACGTTCAGTGCTGCATGGAACAAAAAAAGAGAGTGAGAGAAAAGCCTGACTGTGAAAAGATGAGAGGAGAGGAGAACACATGTTAAGAATCAACAGGATGAGGTTCTTGTCCAGAATTCGTGCCATCACCACAAAATAAACCCAAATTCCCAGCTAAGCGGCCTACTGCAGGAAAAGAAAACACGAAACTAGAGGAAAAGCACTGATTTCACCTGATGTTTATGGGGTGCAATTGTCCATTTGCAGTCCAATCGAAACCATTCACTCATTAGTGATGCATTTATTTGGAACGCTAACGTTTAGCTTTAGTTTCATGCTAAATAATCATAACAGCTGCATTTTGAAAGACCCAAATATTTGCTTTTGGATCACCCACAAAAAAACAGAGCAAGAATATCTGAGTATATAATTTTGTTTCCTGTGCATGTGGCAGGTATTTGGATGCTAGAAAAGGAGCCACAGAAGGAGGGATGAGAGGAATTTGTTCTTTATTGTCCAACGTTCTCTCTGGCTCTCGTCCTAGACGCTCTTAAACCAGACTGCCCCACCAACGTACTCGGACTTTTCCATGGCCTGCGTAAACAGAAGCATGGCAGCTCCGTCGGACCAACAGTGGCAGGATGCTGTTCCTCACGGTTTATTTCACTTGCTCCAGACCTTGCTTGTTTTACAGTTGCCCGTGACCACTGACACCTGGCCCTCTGCTAATAAAAACTGCTCTATCCAGTCATTTTATTTAAGACGGACACTTTCCCCGAAGCTCATTCTCTCTATGGGAGAACACGCCACCTGAGTGCCTAATGATGTGGGTGACGTTTATGGAAAGGGTTGACAATGTGACGGCACGATTTGAGACTGAGATTGGCACTCTGGGAGAGGAATGAGAAAATGACTAAGCAGCATAGGATGGAATGAGGATGAGAGGAAGAGCTCTTCAGATGAGCTTTAGAGTGTTTGATTTACCTTTCTAGATGAGAGAGTGGATGGACAGCAGTCTCCTCCGTCATATTGGCAGTACGCTCGGTTATTAATGGTGTCGCACTCAACCATCTCCTCCGAACGGCTGCAAAACAAAAATTTAAACAGAAAATAGCAGATGTTTGATTACATAAGGAGTAGTATGTAAGGAATAAGTGTTTATTACAATACATTTACAAAGAATTTATGTTTTGTATTATTAAATCATTAAATTATTTCATATCAGTTATGAGATTTTTGTGCGATATTTGATTTAATTGTGCATGCTCATTTAATAATCTTTGTCATCATCTCATTCGCTTCATTTTTGAGAAACACTAATCATTTTGGGTAACACTTTATAATAAGTTTCCATTTGTTAATATTAGTAAACCAACAATGAATAATACTATAAGAATGTATTAATCTTAGTTAATGTTCATTTAAAAATTTACTAATATATTATTAAAATCAAACTTTGTATCTGTTAATATTACAGTATTTAATAAACCTCAGCTAATATGAACTAACATTGAATTTGTATCTTTTATTACCTAACATTACTAAAGATTAATAAATCTCTAATAATATTAGTTATTGCATTGACTAACATAAACTAATGGGACCTTATTGTAAATTGTTTCCAATAACACTGTTAAATGTAATCTAATATGAATTGTTCATACTCTTCATCGAAATGTTGTAATGCCTAAATTAACTTACTGAAATACAATTTTTATATGAGCCATTTGTCAGTTATCAGTCATAACATGAAAATAAAACCAAAAATAGAAAATATAATGATCAAAAATATTCTAAAATCAAACAAAATTAATCTAAGAATGAATCATAGTTTCAATAGAAGTAAGCTTATTCTAACAGGCATACAAATGCAGAACCTTACAAAACCGTTTACGTGTCCAAAAAACCTAAACAGACTGAACTAGTAAATGTGCCCTTAGTTTTTTAAAGGTTCATGCATGAGTTACTTCATTTTACAATGTTCAATTAACAGTTTTCTCTGAACATGAGGCTGTACGGATGTTCCTTGAATCTCAGAGGAATGAAATGTATGAATCATGCCAAAGGGATTTCTGTATATTTTATGGTAGGTGGCATTCCTCATTTATTCCTTTCAAATAAAATAAAACTGCATCTGTTATTCCAGACCAAACTTCCTAACTTCCTTGTACTTCCTTCAATGTCATTACTTCACCTGTGTGAGAGCATGGAGACCTGATTTGCAATGCCCAAGAGAGCAAAGTCCAACCCTCCCAAGTGGACTACAATTATCAAATTTAACATGCATAAACACTTTTAAATGTGTAATAAGGCCTTCCTAAAGGAATTTACCTAACCTAAAGGATCTGATGCCAGTAACTGGAAAAAAGAGCAGTCTGTCAAAGATACTCTTGGCTCTCTTGTGCTTGTGGAGTCGTTTCATAGAGCCCAGCTTCTACCTGATTCCACATCCCTGTACAAGAGCAGCTGGCAAGATCTGGTAAAATTTATCCATGCTACACCCAATCCAGAATTGTTTAACCTGCCGTGGTCCCATTCTCCAAGTCATAATCAATAGCATTTTTCATTCTTCAGTTTCAAGCTTGTGTACACTTCATTTATTTCTTTATTCCTGCTCTCCATCCATTGTGTTACCTTAAGCACATTGCACATTTATTGGCAATAACAATTTGAAACCATATATCTTCCAACCTCGTTTGTAAATGAACGTGCTATATGACGAGTTAAATATCTGAATCTAAAACACTTGCGTTATTAATGTTGTTTTAGAAAAGGCTGGAAAAAGAAAAATGACCTAATGCCTAAACTAAAGAATCGTGTAACAGTAAATGGGAAGGATGTGTGGAATGCATCTGCCCTGGCCAGCAAGAGGAAAACTGCCAGTGAATGTTAAACAACGCTGTGCTCAACCATCTAAAGTGCTGCACAAAATCATCTGACCTGGACCTCGTATATATCTGGCACAGGACAAAACAATAGTCAGGAAATGTCCAAATCGTGAACACGCAGATGACCACAACAATAGGCAATATAATCACATTTAAGCCTCATGTTGACTTTTTTTTCATCATAACTACTCTTGCTAAATTATTACATTAAACTGACAGCCAAAGAAATCATTCTTTCTGTTTGGGCTAGATGGTTTTAGGTTACACTTTATTTTATGGTGTCCTTAATACAGTGTAATTACACATAAGTACAGAGTAATAATAAGTAAGTACATGTACACTGGTGTGGTAATGCTAATGTATTTGGTCTTGGTGGAATAAATCTGCTACGCTGCTGGTGTTTCTGCTGAGAAAGTACAGAGACTTGCACATAAAAATAGCAGATCTATACAGGTGGAGCTGGGGAAGGTGGAGGGTTTCAGACTGCTAACAGCAACACTACCGGCATTTCAATATTGAGCTGCAAATCACTGGCCACTAATGCAACAGCTGCGCTATGTAGATGATGCGATCGTGGTTAAGGACCTATCAGCCTGTGCCATGTAGAGAACTTGGTATTTATTACCACATTAACTAACTACATGTAAGATGTGTAACAAGGAGACTGTAAAATAAAGTGTTACCTAGTTTTATTTTAGCCATAAGGACCTGCGGTGCAATTTGTTAGTTCTTTTCCTCAATGTTTCGAGACTTAATAGTAAAGATACCAAGACCCTACTGTAATCAGATGATGAATATACATTTACGTCAGATAGCCTACTGCTCAGTGGAAGTTCAAGCTGTCTACTTTGAGGTATCTATCCTAAAACTCTTTTTCCTGGCCTCCTCTCAAAGAGGGTTTTTTTTCAGAGGCAACCCTGCAATGTTTTTGGGCAGTATCCAAAGCTTGATTTAGATTACAGAAATTTATTGAAAATGAAAGCCTCTATGAGTCACTTAAAAAGATGTATTTTCAAAAAACACAATTAACCCCTAGCAACAGTTTCTGGAATGAAGAGTTCGCAATCTGAGACACCGGAGAACAAGGAAACAAAATCATATCTGAAGCAAACAATATAGGTGTATTTTCACCTTACATGACGTTGGGAGACATGAAATCCCTAAACATCCCACGTGAGCAAGGGATGACACGCCTCCACAGGTGGTCTGACTGACCACATCTAATGCTATAAGAGAAAGATAGAATAAACAAAAACTCCATGGCAACAACATGTTTTCATGGACAACAATGTTTTGAGGCCCCATGTTAGTGCTGGCATCTCATTTTACTGAAGTATGCAGCCCTTGATTGGCTCTCTCCAGAGTTCCCAAAAGACTACTAATTATGTTCCCCTCCATTTCATTTCTAATGTAAACTATTCCTTTTTGTTTTTAAATGCAAGCTGAAAAACAAATTTTAAGTAACACACACACATCACAACAGTGAAAGTGTGTGTGTGTGTGTGGTCAAATTTGCTTATAAAATTAAGATGAAGAAACCCAGTGCATGCCCTGAGAGGAATCCGATGACCATTCTTTTAACCATATTTGCAGTAAGGAATGTGAACAGTGGTTGTTCATAAACCTGTGGCACCATCTGTAAAGTTTCTCAAATGGAGCCACACAAAAAGGGGAAAATTATGCAGTCAAAAAAGTTGTGCTTGACAGTAGCAGAGAGAGAGAAGAGAGTGAGAGAAACAAAACAAACAACCCCAATAGTCCATTGCAATGAAATATGAAATCAAACGTATTCATAAAGGGTCAAATCAAGAACAAGCAACTACACACAAACAGAGCGATTTCACAGACAGGACTTAGATTAAGACAGGATTAGGCATCAGTTCAATTAGGATATTTAAGTAGCTTTTATACACGTTCCTTAGAAAGAAGCATTACTGGTGTGCGTCTTGAGACAAATAAATGTCACTGGCATTTTAAGATGTCAGTTCAAGTTGCATGCATTTTAGTGAAACAATAGGCTTAGGCATTCTCATTCATCTCCTCCATAACCATGACTTACAAGAGCAGACTAAACGTCTACCTATGATTGGCCTTGTTGGTTCAAAATAAAATATTAATCATGACACAGAAACTAAAGCATAACCTGAGCCGACCTCTTCACTTATCATCAGCCTGAAATAAGAAAGACCTTTTGGATTTTGTGCAGAGCAACTGGAACATGTTCTGTGGTATAATTTATATTGAGTCTCCAATATAAAAGCAACTGTTTTGCTTGGTAACAAATGAGGGCAAGAGGAGATGAGAGGGTCTGGCAGATATGAGGGGTATTTGAATATCATAAAACATCTCTCTACAGATGTTTTCCAAAGTAGGATGAATAGTTCATAAAACCTGTCAACTTTACTCTGAAACTATATTAAAAATGATAAACTCTGATGTTCATGGAAAAAGAAAATCTTTGACACGCTGCTGATGATAATATATACATATACATTTACACATACACACACACATATATGCTGCTAAAATGGACTGATTAAAGTCCTTCATTCTGTGCTGGATTGTGTATTTGTGTGATCCACAAGTACATTGATTAAAAGAGATTGAACAAGGTTGGCCATTGTATACCCAGTGCAGCTCATTAACAGTCATTAAACATTCAAACCTTCTAATTTAAACTGAAAAAAAAAACATTTATGGACTGATTGTGCTTTTAAATCAAATGTTTGCTTGGAAAGTTGAAAAGAATTCCATGTCATGTGTTTGTATATTTCAGATGCAGGACTTCTGTTCATTTGCAGGATCATTTTAGATTTTTTTCACTCCCATTGAAACATTTAGTTTGATCATAACTAGGATTGAGAGCCATAGAATCAGTATAGAATCAGTTCTTTCAGGTCTTGAATCTGATTGGCTGAGAGCTTTATCCAGCATTGTGATATTCACACACTATCAGAACTGGAACTGTTTCACCGTTTGTATCACTCCCCTTGCATTGACTGTCATAGCAGTCGAGCAAATCCACCACATATATATATATATATATATATATATATATATATATATATATATATATATATATATATATATATATATGTATATATATATATATATATATATATATATATATGTATATATATATATATATATATATATTTAATATTACTGATGTTGTGTCACAAATTGTAAGAGTTTTAAGAGTTTCTAGGTGAGAATAGTTGTTTAGACCTTAAATGTGTTTCTTATAATCATTGTGCCTATTCTAAAAATCCATTCAGATGCTTTTGCAGATCCGAGCTCCAGGCCACCAACATGAATGCTATATCGATCTCTCTCATTATCATAATACTATAACACTCTACACATTACAATAAGCTTCAGTGAAGCGACTCAACATTCCTTCGAGGCTTGGGTCTCAACTGTCAAAATGTCAACTTGAGATTTGAATCCGAAAGAGGGTTTCTTACTCACTTGTGCTGTCAAACTGTTGTTTAAATGCAATATCACACTTGAATCAATCGTTTTCTGATTATCTACTGCCGAATTACAGCCGTGCTGATAAATGAAATTTCACACTGCTATTTGAGTCTAGTGATATTGCTCATTTATACTGTATATAATATTTAAATTCATTTGAAACGATGTATCCAAATCACTAACATTTGAATATCATACTGTTCTGAACACCACTCCACCCTTTTACATTCAAGACATGGGCTAAAAATCCAGCGAGAATTACAGTAAACAGTCATCCATTATTTTTCACAACCACGACTGTTCATTTCAACACTCTTTTCACTTCCAGGCTTCAGATGACTCTGCTGCCGATACTTCTGTTGACTTTTCGCAAAGCCTGGTATGTTACTTTCGTCACATATCATTTGTGATTATTTTACAACTGGTTTAATGCATCCATCAGTTCATAATAACATCCTTTAAATTCCCTCTATCCAATTGACCTGCACACACACCAATAAGATCATTCATTTGCTTTGGCACTAAGATTGTCCACAAAGTCTGATGAGTTACTGCTTGGGGTGAATTTAAACGGGATTCTGTGAATTGCGGGAAGAAATTTTGGAGAACAGAAACCAGAATAATATGTTTTATGATCATGTATATACCACATTTTACAGTGGCAATGCGATTTTCATTTGGTTTTATTTTTGTGATAAAAGGAGTACCGGTAAGAATCAATCTGTCAGCATGCTGTGGGAAGATGTGGCAAGCAGAACATCAACCATTGCGCTAAATGTTTCTCTTGGCCACAGGAAATGTTCAAGATGTCTCCATATTAGAGCGGATGGTGTCGGAAATCCCTGACAGCAAAATACCTCATTGCTGATGTAAATGTAATCTTGGGAATGTGTAAACTTAAAAAAAAAAAATTTAACCCTTTGGACTAGGTTCATCACAAGCGACCTCGGGTATTGCTCTCTAGCTCTGAATTCCTGTGGGAGTAAATGGCTTCAGCCAAAATCACTCATGAGACATATTACACAGTACTAGCTTGATCTATTATGCTTTTTATACATGCTTTAAAAAAAGTTTCAATGGATCACAGAATTTGAGGTAAAACGACCATGTTAATAGACGTGCATATGGTTATGACTACAGAGATAGTGAAAAACAGGTTCCTCCCGTGCATTGGACCTCCATGACACAATAATTGGAAACTAAAACTAAAATAATCAACGCCGTCATCATTTATCACTGATTATAGTGATCCCTGCTCCTCCTGGACCACCTCAATGCTCTGCTGGTGGTTATCTGTCAGAGTGGTCTTTCCTAGATCTGACAGGGAACAGATGTGAACTCTGTTTTCTACGTTTCTACATCTTCCATTCAACACCAACATACTGCTGGTGTACACTACAAGTATCAGTATTGTAATTCAATTCTATTATCATTGTTTTTCATCCTAATAATGTTTAAAAATATGCTGTAATTTGTAATCAGCAGTATTTCAATTTTCATGGTTTATGTGAGAACAAAATGTAAGATGTTTTCACTAAAAATCTTCCCCTTTTGTTGTAGCTTGCGATCAAATATGGCATTGGATGTCATTGGTTCTTCTCATTTATCTGTTTTTTAACCAAGTATCATTGGTTAAAAAATATCTTACTAATATAATATTACTATAATAGTTATTACATAGCAATAATTTGTATATTACACATACTTTATACAGTATATCCTTGAAGGATCCGCACCTAACGTCTTGGTGCCAGATACCACAGGACACATTTGTGCGCAAGCACAAACCATATTTTGCCATTAAACATCTACTGTCAGGATTTACTAAAGACACGCAGTGAAAAATTCGTGCTGAGAAGGTCTAGACACACTTACTTTTGTGGCTGACCTTATTGCATATGAATTTGTAGGAGTTTTCCTTTCAGTCACAACATGTGAGGAGAGTATTTAAATCATGCAAGGTGATTTACTAAGGTTTGCACTAATCAGTTTTGAAAATTGTAAAATAATTTCATTAGAAAAAGTCTTTAAAATGTATTTAAAAATCGTTTGTTATATTGTATCCTTACATGTCACGTTTGATCAATTTAAAGGGAGGGGTTGATTGCGATTTCACTTTTTTGATTTTAAATAGTGTGTAATGTTGCTGTTGGTGCATCTGCAAAGTTGCAGCACTGAAAGTTCAGTATAAGCAGAGATATCGTCTTTTAAAAATCAGGAAGTATATTGCCTACAAAAACGAATCGATTGGGACTACAGCTGGGTTTTAGACGTCACTAATTCATACATTTGCATAAACCCTCCCTCCGGAAAATGCAAAAAAGGGCATGCACATATTCTGCGGCTCGTCGAGTGTGTTGTGTTCACCCAGCTGTCAGGTCTTCTGTGTTCGAGCTTCCCACGGACGCTGTACTTCGTCAACAATGGATACAATTTATGTTTAATTATGTTCCTGACAATGACTATCGTAATTTAGCTCTCTGTGCTGCGCATTTCACGAGAGACAGCTTCCAGAATCTCCACGAATTCAACACCGGATTCAACAAGAAACTGTTACTAAAACATGAAGCATCTTTAAAACCAGAGGCAGCAGTTGTTGGGCCACAACCTGTAAGTAGGCTAAGACTTAATCATTTTAAATGTATTTGCATGTATAATTCCAGACGTAGTGTTGTGTTTTATTATTTTTCAAATGCCAGCGCTGGCTTTATAGCCACTAGGCTACTAGTTATGCTATTTTGTGTCTACGACAAACGCGATACAAACATTATGGACCTGGATTTTGTATAAGTACTAATGTTTTAAACGCATTTTTCATGTATATATGCTTTATGGCGTTATTTTCGATTTGATCAAGAACGTAAACTTGCCAACACTGTTTGAGTATAACATTAGTAGCCAGTCAGTTGCTATTGTTGCCAGTCAGATGCTATTGTGTTAAACAAACGTGCATAAAGTTAAAAAATGTTGCAAATTATCATTCAGACACGTTTAGTAAGAGCCGTGTGTGGTGACGTTCTGTTTGACTCTCTCATCGTCGCTTTCTCGGTCTGATTCTGCCTCAAACTGAACTGCAGTTCGACACCATTATTTACATCTGGACCGGAGCGCTGCAGGCACGTTTCGCCCGTAAAGGTAATGGGCGTTAACCTTCCGGCAGACGTGAGCGACAGTTTAGCCAATCACCACACACCAGCCCAAACTAACCAATCTAATCTCACTTCCTCTTTCTGAGGGAGTGGTTTCATAGACTCAGGAAGTCAACCGCTCGTTCAGGGGACAGAGGAGAGTGCGGCTTACAATAAAGGTGAAGTTTATGAAAAATTTGGAAAAAAATATATTTGATAATATACTTATATAATACAAGTCACACACTTCATTCATTTAAATGTTATTACTAAACACTTCTTCACACTTTCACTTTAAAACAAATTGCTTGACCACTGGTAGAGCTAAAATCCAGAGAGAATTAAGAACTGTTCCACTGTTAATTTCAAAACTATTTTAACTTCTATACTTTAATTGTCTAGACGACAATTGGATGAATGCAGAAGTAAAAGAATCATAGTGCTGAAGTCATATAGGCTACTTTGATGGTGCTTGTATTCTTTGTTTTTAACTTGTTTGAAGCTTTTGGTCTCTATAAACTGTTGCTATATGTAAAAGAGGGTGCACATCAGTTAAAACTCTCCTTTTGTGTTCTACTAAAAAAAGCCTATGATATGAGTGAGACAGAAGCATTTAGAATATAGAAAGCATCTAGAATAATTTGCATTGCATAAAATCACATTAGCTCACAGACTCTTTTGAGTAATACTTGTGCACCTCTAACAGAAAGACGTTAAGTCGTCATATAATTGTCACTCACCTCACAGGACTGAATACAGTGGATCTGTGCTGGATTCGGATGCCACTTCAACATGCCAGTACAGACAATACTCTTTAAAAGGAAGAGAAATAGAGGAGTAAAGAGGGAAGGGGAAGGACAGAGTTAACTTACTGCATTGTAATTGAAATGCATTGAACCAAAAGAGGACATTTGAAAAGACAGTTTCTATTTATTTCTATTTTGTTTTGACTTTTCCAGAAATCTAATAATATCTAACTTCATTTTAAAAGACAAAAATCAGCCATGGTGCCTAAAAATAATATTGCAAATTACTATCTAATAACTATGACGGAGTTACTTTTTCCCTCCTGTCCTTTCAATTTGAACACATATTTCACTGATTTGACATTTTCTCAGAATTGGAAATCTGACCTGTTTCTACAGCACAATTTCTGGAAAGAAATTTTCTTATCTCTTATTCATCTCCCTCCTACTGTGACCTTTCCTCCATCATTCTTACCCAATCTGCAATACTTTGGACAACATTCCTGGAGAGCAGGCTGTTCTTAGGGGTGTTGATGTATCTTAATAAACAATAAGAGAGTCTGACACCTACAGAGGCGTCATTCTTGACGTGTGGCATTTTAAGCGTCTCTTAGAAAAACATCACACTGTAATCATTATTCACACAAGCTGATATGACAGTGAGAGAGCAAGCTGTACCAACACTTTTGCAGAGAGATTTCAACAGTAAGGTGAGTTGAACCTAGTTTTGGAGCGAGAAACAAGGTAAACTAATCGAACTTATCACTCTGATTATTAATAACACAATTCCAATTTATCTATCTATCTATCTATCTGATATGGTTTGGACTTTATAAAGATTGCATTAAGTCTTGAACTCGATGTTTGGTTAAAGCACAAGAACAGCCATTCATATCAAATAACAATGTGTGGCAAACTGGCCTGATCACCTCACCTGAACCTTGCTGGGAAGCATCCAATGCTCTACTGTATCAGCACTGGAGCCATTGCCTAACACCACAGGGTCACTCAAGGCCACAATGCATGTTGGGTAACAGACTGCACCTGTCATGACACAAAGCGAGCTTTGCTTTAACCATCATTTGCATCTGTTGAATTTATTCATGTGAGCACATGAATAGCCAAGCTCCAGACTAGTCATCCATAGTTGAACAGCTTGGCAGGTTGGCACTCAAATGTATCCTACTGCATGCAACTGTCTGTGGTCTAGCAGCTCGGGTATGTCTAGACTGCGTATTAGAAAGGATAAATGCAGTGGCCTTAATATATAACCAAATAAAACCAATATGTTTCAAAATACAATGCAGAAGAAGATGCATATTGTAATATATGTTCAACAAATACTCTGATTTCGTAGAAAAAATAATCGTTTTCTTATAAATCTGCTGACTAGTCATTTCCATAGTTCAAAAAGGTAACTTTGATTTTGATAAATTAGCAAATGTTCTTGCCAGATCCTTACCAACATCAAAGCCCTCCTCACAGATGTATTCCACCAGGTTATTGTCAATCGGAGCCTGGCATGATCCTTCTATCTTCTTACACATAGTGAAGTCCTCAGTCCATCTGCCATCTTTGATGCATTCGAATGCTGGGCTATGGGGACAAACATATGAGTGTTTCATGACTGTAGAGTTTAGGAATACATATATAGTTGGCCTGCAAAGTGCTACAATACCCTTTCTGTTGGATCGGGACACTGTAGGGTGCAGATGCTGTCAAAGTTCAAATTGTTGGTGCAGGTGTACATCCCCTCAAACATCGGTGGAAGAGAAGGACATGTGACAGGTAAACAGCTGCCCTCTTGCCACAACCCACCCTCCAAACACTCCAACCTCAGAAACTTCCTGAGAAAAGCAAGTCATTGGCATGAAGGAGGGGTAAAACAGTCTCACACACACAACTATACAGCATAATGGCAGTACAAAATAATTACTTTGGCTGGTTCCAAGACCTACACTAAAGGTTTTTTGAAAGAAGTCTCTTTTTATTCCTATGATGGCAGAGCTGATTTTTCAGCAGCCATTATTCCAGTCTTCAGTGTCACAAAATATGTTGTGAAATATGTTGTTTTTTTTTTGTTTTGTTTTTTTAAATACTTGACACATTGTTTTGCAAGATTCTTTTCGATTGAATAGAAAGTTAAAAATGACAGCATTTATTTGATTGTTTTTGTTACAATTGTTTGACTGTAATGTCACTTTCGAGGAATTGAATGCATGCTTGCACAATAAAAGAATAATTGTTGAATAATTAAAAACAATTGCACATGGCCACCAGTCTTCATGAAGAGCATCCTATATCCTATCTTAAAGCTACACTGTGTGATTTTTACTCCTATCTAGCGGTGAAAAGATATATGACCATCCAGTGAATATTAGTTTCTGTTCCTCTCAATTCCGAATTTCTTTTTAACTCCTGACGGTGGCCAATGTAGTCCAAGATTAACATAGCTTCCAGTTCGACCTCGTCCATGAGTGTTAACTCAAACGTAAACGCGAAAGGCGAAGCTTGAATTAACGGGTATGTCCCTCTTTGGCTAATGTACTTTCAAGATGGAGGGGCAACATGACGACCGAAATTACTTTATTACTTGAACGAAGTAAATATACATTAATGAGCACATATATTTTTGAAAGAACTAAGTGTTTTTAGCTAAGAATAAACTAAAAGAGTTACACAGTGTAGCTTTAACTACATGTGATGCTCAGCGTGTCAACATTTATTCACATCTAACCCATGTGACAAACCATCTGGTACGACTAAATAGCCAATAAATCATGAAGAAATAAATTAGGGTGCGAATTCATTGAGAAAGATCATACGGAAGCACAGGCTAAAACTACCTTGATAATAGCATAACACCTCTCTTTAGACTGTCATAAACCATTTTCTGAACCTTCCTAATGAAATGCCTTTTAGAGCAAACATGCCAATGGTCTTAATGAACAGGATCATTTAAATGGCTTTATGAGACACGTTGGCTATCGCTTCTGGTATTAATGTCCAATTAAAAGCAGTTAAAAGACACAGAGGTATTTTACCAGCCATTTTAATAACTCATAAAGACAAGGCAGGTGCAAACGCTAGTTCCCTCAGATGTGCTAAAATATGCTACATGCTATAGCTTGATTGGATGGAATACCAAAACAACATGCCATTAGACCATTCATCAAAGTACTGCTGACTCCATCGCTGAAACACATGGAGTGAGATTTTGATCTTATTAGAACCATGTGAGCAACCTGGATACTGGAAACAGATATTTTCCCTTCAAAATTTGTCGACATAGTAACCTATGCCTAAAAATCTGATCAAAATGCATTGGTTGCAACTCACTTTCTTGGCTTTTGGTTGAGAGTGCCAGTGATGTAATAGCCGGGGTTGCATTTGTAGCGACACACAGTGCCCACATCATGCCTGCCTCCACGACACTGTGGAACTAGTAGCGTGGCATTGGGTATGGAAGGTGGACTCGGGCACTCAATCTTGCAGTAAGCCTCTGGGTATGACCATAGTCCATCCTCAAGGCAAACCAATGTGTCACTTTCTCCTGAAAAAGAGATTCTGATAAGAAAACTGCATTGAAATGGAATATATTTAACATATATTTAAGCATGCTTATCATAGAAGTGGTCTATTAAAATTATTTTATGAATAAAAAGCATTATAATGCATAATACATTAATAAAAAGAATAGGACAAGCTTCTCAACGACTCTCATTGAGCTTTGAATTATACCTTTGCATAGGTCTACATGTTTTCCAGATATATGAAAAGTCAAATATTTAAAAAACATTTTGTTTCTATTTACTCAGAAGAGAAGTATTGCACAGTCCATTGGCACCTAAGGCCCATGCGACAGGACTCTCTTATTGTACTATTACTGTATAGTAACATATCTAATTATATTTTAAAGTTAAAGTTCTAAAGCAATTTTATTGGTAAAAAAAAATATAATTACACCATTGCAAAGCTTTTAAGATGTCTGCCTGCTTTGTAGCCAAGTTTACATTTAGCAATGCACCAAAAATTAATGCAAACTGCGTTTTCCCAACATGCATGAAAAGTTCCAGCTTGCGCTACTCCAAAATAAAAAAGAGGGGGAGGCTCTCACTAAGTACATAAATCACTGCATTAATGTTGTGTGTTCCAATTAATGTCAAGTCATAAATAGATTTTAAAAGCTCTCCCAAAGGAGCAATACAGCCCATCACTGTAACACACTACAGTACAAAAACATTGCCATCAAGACCAATAAGCATAAAACAAAAATTAAAACAAATAGTGAAAGTGTGAGGACCTCAACCCCTGAGCCACCTTAATTGCCCTAGCAGGGCTCCTGCTACCCATGAAAGGGCGAGAGGGCAAGGTGCCACCCTGCTCTACACTGCCTAAAATGAGCTCTCTGGGGCCTTCAGTAGTATGGGATGAAATGCACTTTTGTTCTTGCCCGGCCTTCTTGCATGTTTCCTATCTCCACCTGTGTGCTGTTCTCCTGCAGCTCAGGATTACTTTCCTATTTACACAACCAGGAAAGAGGGCTGGTACCACAGCCAGACCGATGCAAAGTTCCTGAATGAGTGCAAGAGCAACACTGACACACAAATGAGTATATTGTATGCATATATAAGCACACACAAACAAGAACAAAAAATCTAAATGTTTAGCTTTTTAGTGTTTTAAAATAAAAGAAATGTAAAAAAATCTAGGTGATGACTGATTGGGGTTTTCTTAACACTTGCACTTCTTTGACAATCATTGTGGCTTCTCGTGATCTGTATCATGCACAGATTTAAATCACTGTTTGCCTCTAAATGAGAGAACATCATGCAACATAAAGATGTTTAATTTTTGTTTACTTTGCAGCTGTTAATTGTTTGTTTGTTATTTCACAATGCATTAACTAATGTTAACAAACACAACTTTTGATTTTAATAATGTATTAGTAAATGTTGAAATTAACATAACAAATATGAATAAATGCTGTAGAAGTACAGTTCATTATTAGTTCATGTTAACTAATGTAGTTTATTAATGTTAACTATCATTATTATCTCATGAACATGTCATTTATACATGCGGCAATGCATGCTGTGGATATGAAAGTAACAGGTTCATTTTTGTGGTGGACTTACTGACAGGACAGGACAAGATAGGATAAAATATGATATGATATGATATGTCTTGCTGGCCTAATTACTAGTTGTGAGTTAAGGACCTAGGGATGCTCATAATCACGATTAATAGTTGAATTTGTTTCCAGTGTACAAGAAACAAAGTTCATGTAATCCACAAATCTGTTATTGACTTACAGTCTTATTATTTTAGAAAGAAAGAAAGCCCAATGTCTTCAGAAGACATGCACTGACTGTAAGTGGGTCCAAAAACCCTCAGGTCTATAGCCTAGTTTCCATCCTCACCTTGTAGGATTGCCGGGGCGTTACAGGAAAAGCTGCACTGCTTGCCGAATGTGGTGCCCCAGGGACATAAGTAGGAGGCAAAGTAGACATGTGACTCAGGGGGTGGGCCGCAGTCCACTGGCTGACAACCCACTACACGGTCCCAAACTCCATGCACACAAATCAGCTCTGCTTCCGTCTGAAGACAGGATGAAACAGACAGAAATAAAACAACTTGTAAAGTCGTTGTTTATGACAGGTTCATTAGACAACATGACAGTATTATAGATAATATGGTAAATTAATTTGAGAATTCACAATTCGAGACAATGACAATGTGAACACACGATTTTAAGACGTTTATGTTCTCCACTGCTCCAATCCAATCCATCCCAACTTTATTTGTTAAGCACTTTTAAACAACCAAAGTTCACCAAAGTGCTGTACAGAAAAATAAGCAGAGAAAGAGAATATTCCCACAGCTATGGGAATGGGAGCATGATGATTTGGAAAATGTATAGGTCACAAGACATGTGAAAAACTTTTTACAAGAAAAGTAGGCAACAACCTTCCTTTTAATGTTTGCAAACAGTTTCTTAATCCAAAAAAGTCAAGCTATTGAATAAACACTGTCAATATCTAATTTCACCCTGAGTTATCTTTGTTTGGACAAGCATAAATATAAATGAGCCTGCAGATATGGTGGACTTTCTGAATAAGGTGTTTACATCACCCGATTAAGCCAATATTCCAAGAAATCTGAATAAGACAGCTGTCATTTGGCTCCATTAATCAAAATTTGGGACATGGAAACAGAGGTTTAGCAGTGGAAGGTTTACCTGAAGCTTATCTAACTGGAAAATGACTCAAAATTAATATCAGAATATTTTTTGTGCATGTCAACAGAATTTTTTTAGATCTCTCCTCTACAGAAAACATCTCAATTTGTTCTCATATAATCTTACTGCTATTTAGGAGAAACTAGACACCAAACAGACCTCATTTGTTGAGAGAGAGAGAGAGAAATGGGCAGTTAATAGTTCTTGTACACACTTGATGAGAAGGAAGGCGCTGGCCATGGAGAACAGTGAGCGTATAGCCACGATGACAAGAAACAGAGCAGTGTTTAGAGTCGAACACTGGAGTACAGCGGATTGAAGCATGTTCGATGCTCAGAGGGCTGCATGACTCGGTACTGCACAGCCTACGCACACATCTGAGTGAGAAAAACACATATTAAGCTTGATTATTATTGGCAGACATAGACACAAATCATTTCCATTGTCAAACATGAAGGATGTGTTTTCTATTTTGACTTGTGTATGATGTACTTTGTATCTGTGATGTGTTATTTCTTCTAATTTACCATTCAAACTGTTGGGATGAGTAAGATTTTTTTCTTCAAAATAAAGTAATACTTTTATTAAGCAAAGATGCATTGCACTGATCAAAACTGTCAGTAAAAAACATTTATAATGTTACAAAGGTTTTCTGTTTCAAATAAATGCTGTTATTTTTAACTTTCTATTCATAAAATAATCTTTCAAAAATGTATCCTAGTTACAACAAGAAATATGGAGCACCACAACTGTTTTCAACTTTGACAATAATAAGAAATGGTACTTGAGAACAAAATAAAAAAAATGCATGATTTCTGAAGGATTGTGTAACTACTTGAGTAATGGCTGCTGAAAATGTAGCTTTGCCATCCCACGCATAAATAACATGTAAAACAAAATATTAAAATAGAAAACAGCAATATTAGTATTTCAGGTAACACTTTACAATAATAATGCACTAATATGCATTAATTCATGCTTAACTAATGCACGGATAATCATGAGTTAATGTATAACTAATGAAGAACTAAACCATTAATTAATGATTACTGCATCAGCAACTAATAGTCTATATGATTAATAGATTAGGTAATAAATGAATTGCTATTAATTCAATGTGTCATTGTGTATTAATTCCTTAATAACTAATAGTGTAAATTTATGTGTTAATTACCATAATTAGTTAAAGCTATGCACTTCAACTTCCAGTTGTCTGCTTTAATTAATCATTAGCTAATGATTTGCAAAGGTATCATTATGTTATGACTTTACTTGTTGAGGCACATGATTATTAACTAGTAATTTAGTAATTGTAGTAATTTGCACATGAATTTGCACTAACAATGAAGAAATTAATCATGTATTAATGCATATTAGTGTACCTGTCATATTATCTGGAAGTTGTATTTCACAATATTTTATACCGTATTTCACAATATTTTTATGCAAGCATAAGAGACTTCTTTCAAAAACATGCAAAAAAAAAAAAATCTTGCTGACCCCATACATTTGAACAGTAGGCCTAGTGAATATATTGTGTAAACCTGCAAGTATGTATTTGTGCTTGTAAGTCGTGGGAGACCCCACCCTCAGCGCACCCAGTCAGGGCAAAGGCGCTGAAGTGACAAGATGTACGCAATGCAACCGCCAGCACCGCCACTTGAGAGGAGGAGAAGTTCAGCTGCACTGCTGAAGTCTGGTAGAACGGCACACTCAGGTTATGAGTCACATTCACCACTAGGGGGTTACGCTGACATGACAGCTCGTACGAACCTGTGGAAAAGCACAGACAACATGTAAAAGTCACAGAAATACTATAATGCAAAGATTACAAACTTTCCCAAACAAATTATAGATATTATATGAGTTACCAAGCATGTGTTTTTTTCGATTGTGTCACACAGTTCAATGGTCACTGTTTTCCTACAATTTTCCCCATGCCAACTACCATCATAGGCGAGGTAGATAATAACAGAGGCTGCCACACCAGGTCGCTCAAATCCTACCTGCAAAAAACAATGTATCAGTTTCAGCCATGCTTATATATACAGTGCATGTATTAGCTAACATCGTTTATTAACAGTGTGAGTGGGCATGGCACATAGAAATATTAAAATATCAATTTAAAATACAGAATAACTCTGAACATGCACTATAGTTTAAAAGTTTGGGTTGGTTTTTAGATTTTTTTAATGTTTTGGAAAGAAGTCTTTCATGGCCTGTGAAATTGTATTACAACTTAAAACTGTTTTCTGTTTTACTATATTTTAAATTGTGATGTATTCTTATGATGGTATATGTGAATTTCAATGTCACATGGTACTTCAGAAATCATTCTAATATGCTGATTTTGGTGCTCACTTTTTTCTTTATTATCAGAGTTTAAAACATTTGTGCTGCTTAAAGTCTGCATGAAACAGAGATGTGATTGTCTTTTCTTCCCTATTGTGATGTTTATCCAAGTGAACAGGAAAAAATGTAGGGCAGGACACTGGGAATTGATTGGATCATTTGATTGTTGTTGCTTGATATTGCTGCCTTCTAATGTGAGTGACAGGTTGTGCCACACACGTGTCAAGATAAGAGATGTTGCTGCATGGAGGAGAGGGTGCTATTTTGATTAAAGATTATGAGGGCACATTAATTAAATGTTATATATACTGTATATACGTACTGTATAAACAGTGCAATAAGGGCCTTCGCAAATTTGTTTCCCCCAGTGAGCCTTCTCGCACAGACTCTATGCAAAGCCAGGGAGGACGAGAAGCAGGTCTTGCTAGTTGCGCCATACAGGCCTACCCGGGACTGGTTCCCAGAACTTATGCTCCCTGCGACAGCACCTCTTTGGTCCATTACACCTCTTTGGACCTGCTTTCTCAGAGACAGGGCACTCTATGGCACCCGCATGCAGATCTCTGAAGACTCCATGTCTGGTCCCTGGATGGGACGTAGAGGTTCTAGGTGGCCTACCACCCGCCAGGAAGACCCCTAACTTGCCCGATCAAAGCCGTGCTTTCCTTCCTGCAAGATGGGTTGGAGTGAAGGCTGTCTCCCTCCACCCTCAAAGTGTATGTTGCAGCAATAGTCATTCATCACGATGCAGTAGAAGGCAAGTCATTAGGAAAGCACAACCTGGTCATCAGATTCCTAAAGGGTGCCAAGAGGCTAAATCCGCCTCGTAATCAGCACCCTGTTCACTCTTGGGACTTAACTCTACTGCTTAGAGCACTCCAGAGATCGGATTTTGAGCACTTACCTACGATTGAGTAAAAATATCCTTTTGGATTTGGCTTCTTTCGAGAGGGTAGGGGGATCTGCGTCTCTATTTTGGTAGAGCGATCGTGCCTGGAGTTCAGACCGGGTGTAAGACCCTGGTTTCGATCTGTGCCCAAGGTTCCTACCACTCCGTTTGTAGATCAGGTAGTGAACCTGCAAGCGCTGCCCTTTCCTCTGTTCCGTTCACGCTCTGCGTTGTTACGTGGACAGAACGCAAAGCTTCAGGACCTCAGATCAGCTCTTTGTTTGTTACGGAGGCTAGCAGAAGGGGAACGCTGTCTCCAAGCAGAGGTTAGCCCACTGGTTAGTGGATGCTATCGTTTGGGCTTATGAGTCCCAGGACGTGCCTTGCCCACCTAGGTTGACAGCACACTCCACTAGGAGTGTCGCCTACTCCTCAGGCGCCGGCGCAGGCGCCTCGCTGACAGACATTTGTAGAGCTGTGGGCTGGGCAACACCTAACACACTCGCTAGATTTTATAGCCTCCATGTTGAACCTGATTCCTCCCATGTACTCGCTACAGCTAGTAGCGCAAGGAATTTGGTCATGTCGGCTTGCTACAACATTCCCGCCCAATGGGCCAGATACAAGCGTCTTTTTGCTCTGTTGGTTCCCCAACATACGGTTAACCTTGTGAGTTCCTCCAAAACGTAGGAGTTCCCGAACGAAAGGGAACGTCTCGGTTACGTATGGTAGCCCTCGTTCCCTGAGGAGGGAATGGAGATGTCTTGTTGCCATGCTTGTAGCACCTTCGTGGAGGACTGGACACCGTCCAGCTCCTCAGTGAAAATCATATGTTTGCACACTCGCTTCTGCTTTATACCCACACTGGCAGGCGGGGCGTGAAGTGAAAGTCCTGCATGCCAATGTATATTGGCTCATTTTAATTCACTCAATGGCAATTGGTCTCCCTAGCGTGATCCCAATTTGTTGGTAACTCCTCCGACGAGACGTCTTTTTTTGGACAAGGTATAAAAAAGGCCTGATATAGACCTGATTATTTTGATAGAATAATCAGTAGAAAGTCTGTACCCTCAGCATTTGTACACTAAGCATGTGTGTATACCTTTAGCCAGACAGACTGATCCTGAGCATTATTGCTGTTCAGATGGGCAGTACAGGGCCTCCATGCATCATGAGCCACAACTTCATTTATGTCAAAATACTGTGACTTGCACATCTGATGAGGAAAGCAAAAAAAGAAATGTGAAATATATATGATTTCATTAAGAACAATCATAAGGTTAATTTGCAAGATGATGATCAATAGGGTCAACAGGGGTAAACAAATGGCTTGGCTTGAAGGACAATGTGTACCTGAGTGAGCACAGGCTCCCCGGTGACCCTAGATGCAGGGCATCCCTGGTCCTGATGTGAGCCTGAGGCGGTGGGACGCCCACTGATCAGTGAACCCCTGGGGAGTGAAAAAGCCACAGTCTTGGATGCTGGAACCTCTTTCAAACTCCTCGCACACTCCATCCCCTTCAAACACGTAGCACAAGCTCGGCTGACCTGAAAGAGACAGAAAAAGTAAGAGAGTAAACAAGTAATAACTCCACTGCCAAGTTGTAATTGTGTTTTCATAGCAAGTCGGTGAGAATAGGCTACACTTGTGTGCAAATTGAAAATGAAAGGAATGTGATTCTACTCAGATGATTAAGTAAACAATCAAGACGTCGCATTGAAATGTGTGGATGATGTCAATTACATATGAATGAGTAATGACAGAAGTGCACGTGGAGGTAAAAGGAGAATTAGCATGTCATTAAAGTGAATTTGTTAGAGGGGCACGTGTGAATGATATCAGAGTCTTGCATGAGATCTTGTCTGAGAATGCTGCAAGGCGCAAAGAGGAAGATGACTCATTGGTGGGAACAGCTTATCAAAGGTAAGGGGCTCAAAAGGGTTCTAACAACAAATTAAAAACACAAGTATTTGATTGGCCGCCACTGCTGCAGAACAGCTGACCTAACCCACATGCCAATGCCAAAGGATTTACTCCTAAGCTTTGTTGATCTTTGCTCCCCAAATACGCTCGTGGAGATAATATATGAGAGCTCCTAATGTGGCATTAGAGTAAATATCGCAAAAAAAGCCATTCCTGAATGCCCTAAATCCACAAAAATGTGGTTACAAGCTACTATGAAAACATTGGGATGTTTGAGGCATGTGAGTCATTTGCTGCTGCGTCTATGGTCATGTTTGAATTAAACACTTCTCATGCTTCACGCTCACAGAAAATGCACTCTCAGTCACGAAAACAACATTGACTTAATTGGTGAACAATTTGTTGTTGTTTTTTTTCCTTGCATCTTCCTGGATTGTCATGAACAACCACAGTTTGGACCAGATACTTTGAAGTCTGGAATTAATCTTTGAATTTCTTGCCAAATTTATTGCGTAAAGATTCAATGATCAGACATCACAAGCAGACATTCTGCAGTCAAGGAAATTACTCATAATTCACATTGGGAAAGTGTTTTTTTTTTTTTTTTTTCAATTTTTTCTTCATTGGTCAGCCTTGAAATAAAAACAACAGAGATTTCTCAATAATCCAAACTTCATTAACATGAGAGGAAAGTTTATTTTTTATTTTTATTTTTTTACTTGATCCCAGATTTTAATTCACATATTCATATACACATACACAGGATATTGAATATTAAATGATGCCCCTTAACAACATCAACAAAATAATTAAGGATTTCTGTATTTTGCTTTATAATAAACCAAATATAATTAGCTTGTTCAGTTTCTGATCTACAGATTATACACAGATTACAGATAAAGATTTTGGCAATATTAAAAGAGTAATGATTCTGTGCATCTGATGACAGGTAGTCTAGTGTTATAAGAATGGATTCAGGAATTTGAGGTTTAGATTTTTTTGGAATAGCTGCAAAAATAGGCTCATTTGAAGACCTGTACATTTGATCCTTAGTTCAGTGTGAGAGAGAAAACAGTATAGCAGAAGAATTCGAATCTACAGGAAACATATTGTTTTGGCTTAGTTTGTTTTATTTTGCGAGCTGGTTATGATTATGGGTTTATTATCCAGTGTGGACTTTTCTGGTGCTTCTGTTGTGGTGTTTACAGTCTGAGGGCCAGAGTTCTCAGTGGACAGTGAGAGTATTTGTTTTTGCGAGAGTGACTCACTCACCATGACACTTGAAACCTGGTTCAATACGGCATTTTTTTGAGCAGCCGTCTCCATCTAAGAGATTCCCGTCATCACAATCCTCAGCCCTGTGGGGGAAACATATTAAAGCCAAGGGTTACACTTATGAAATATGTGGAAGTTCTTTGGCTATGCTTCAAAACATGAAAGACTCAAACAAGTACTCAAAAATATGAAACGTTCTTTAAAAATGACTCAAGCACATAACATGCAAAGCCTCTGACAGACCTAAGTTTATACTGACCCCTGTCAGTGTGCCATCACCACAGAAATGTTCTCCATGAGTATAAACCAAGCCTGGGGAAAGTTCACTGAAAAAACCGTCCGACTCCACCTGGATCCTGTACAGGTACTGAACATCCCTCTGCACATCACTATAAGAAAACAAATACAAACACGTACAGAAATGGATACATAGTTAGTAAAGTAATGAGTAAAAAGTATATGTGTGTGTGTTGCTATTGCTCTATTGCTCAAACGAACGCAGTATGAATTTAAAACATGCAGCTGTAATACTTGATCTAAGCTATATTTATTCTCAGGGTGATCTCAAATCTAACCCTGTTAAAAATGGAAACGACCTTTTAATGTTGAGGGTATCACTGCATGCCCCACAGTGACCTCAGTGTATCGATCTGATCTGATTCAATGACCCTATAAAAAGAGTCTCGCCATGATTGCCAAGGCTTGTTTGATTTCAGTCATTTTCCGGCTGGTGGTAAGAGGATGCCTAGCTAACTGAGCATCATCTACTTTCGCCAGAGGGTCTTATTACTCAACAAATTGCCCTTATTAATTATGGATCACTTCCAGGGACAGGGAAGGGGAGAGAGACTACTTAAAGCTATTGTTCTGAGGTCGCAAAGGAAGATACAATCAAAGATGTGAAGAGATAAGATAAAGTTTTATTTCTCTCTTAGTAGCATAGACAGTTATAGAGAGAGGCAGTTACCTAAAGTGGTGCTGTTGAGGTATAATATTTTATTTGTCGATTTACAGAAGAATAGCCATTAGTCTCTTAAAACCTTTATCTCTGTGACTAAGGAGAGGAGAACTTAGCACACTTACACATTTGGGCTTGTCAAACTTCAGATATTTTAACCTTATTGACTGTATACAACGATTTAAATCCTTCAAAAAAAACAACAACAATCTTTCTTAAAATGTAATTAAGACACTCAATAAATAACATTCAGAGCCTTTTTAATTAGTCAATAATATAACCCAAGAAGAAGGGATGCACCGATCCCACTTTTTCCAGAACGAGTCCAGATCACGACTAATTTTTTGATGCTAGCCGATACCGATACTGTAAAACCGAAACCTGTATTTTTACTGCGTTTGTAATTTTTAAATGTATTGGTAGAGAAACCAAAATAATATACATCATATTAGTTGCCTTAATTTGTTCATCAAATAATTATTTCCTTCAGTTCATGCTTAATTAAGACTGCTAAAATGGATTGTATGAACCTCTGTTACTTTCACTTTCATTCTGATGCTCTATCATATTTTATTTTTTATTTATAGCAGAGCACATATTTAGAGAAGCTCTAAAAGGGCTTAGTGCTGAGGACTGGGTCAGTGGTACACATGTTTAGACACCAGTGAAATAATTATTTCTTTATTCCAATGTTGATACTACAACAAAAACTACAGTAATTACTGTAATCAAATATGAAAAACACTGCATATTCATTATGCATATACAATAATTATAGGCCTAGATAGATATTTTTTTTTGCAAAGTTACAAAAAGGTAACCTATTTATAGTCAAGAGTAGTGAGTATTTTATTTGTCCTTTGTTTGATTACTGTAATAAAAAACAGCAGCAGGTTTATAAGACTGCT
>JAQIUQ010000047.1:0-117500 GCA_030378365.1 Hybognathus amarus | reverse complement strand
TTAATAACGTATTAAATAGTGCTTTTAATTAGCATTTTATCGTATTAGCACTTTAGCAACTGTTTTCTGTTTATTTTGAGAATATATTTATATATATATATATATATATATATATATATATATATATATATATATATATATTGTCATAAAAATATTGTCATTAGAATGTTAATAAAAAACATTTTCAAAAATATTTTAAATGAATGATTTTTGAAAGCATTGAACTAGAGATCCCAAAATAATTTCATTTAGAAATACAGTTGTAACATTAAATTATCTTTTATTATGATATGACTAATATAGACCTTGTTCTCAAAATGTTCAATCAATGTAGCAATTATCATTTGCTACTTAAATGAAAACTAATTTTTTTAAACATAAAATATTAGATCAAAGTGGCACAGAATCAACTTTGTGCTTTTGCCTGTGATTGCGTCAAGAAAATCCACGTGCATCTTAGAAAGTGGATGTTTAAGGAGAAGTGCGGCGGGAAGTTTTTGTGCCATCTAGTGGTTTGCAGGGAAAATCAAAGGTGCCTTTCGCACCTTTAGCCCCGATTAATGTCAGGTGTTTTATATGTTCAGACAGTACTAACTGGCTGAGGTGTAGGTGATCCAGACGGTCAGAGCTGCCAGGGACAACTGGATGAAGGAAGTGCAATTCCAACACGCAGCCCTCAGTCTGGGGCACGGCGTGGTCATGTTGGGCTCATACAGGTTGACTTCAGGACTCCAGGCTTGCATGCTGGGCTCACATGGCTGGTACACATCAGGTGCCCCTGCAAAAACACATATGCAAACCTCATCCAAAGCAAAAAGAAAGAAAATGCTTGCCATTAAAAGTTAAGGATCTTTTTGGCAAATGGGACATACAGTACACCTGGAAGATAATTCATTTCAGATAAAACTGGCATATTAGCCCTAAAACAGCATTTCCATAGCAATGCATTTAAAAACTTAGCAAAATAGTGAACTACTTTGCATGGTGCACTTATGTACAATAACTATCTTATTAAAAACCTCGTGAGCTGCCATAATGCCTACATAGCTACCTTTTTCTAAAGCTTCATGACAAGTTTTAGAAGACTCTACATACAGTATGCAGAAAATTCACTCACAATTGTTCTCCTACAAACAATTCCAATAGATATGGAATTGCTATGCTAACAATAGGTTAGAATACAAAAAGTAAGTCATTTGTTTTATTGACAATTTTTGGTATTAAATTAAATGTATTTAATTAAATTGAGCTCATCGAAACATATTCTAGGATTACCTTCTTTGTGATGTATGCAATGCTGCCTGAATTAAAATCAGGGAGGCAGCATATTTAACTTACAAACCTTTTTAGAACAGAATTTGCTTGGGGATCTCAAAACTCGGTTTTGGAACCTAATACGTGTGCTTTCTTATTATGAACAACCATTTAATCTCTTGGATCTTCCATCTTGTTATGACAATTTTCACAAAAAGACAGGATGGGAGGCAAAGAGGAAGAAACCAAGTGAAAGGGAAAACAGAGAGAGAGTGTCTGGGAAAAACCACATGTCTTGGCAATGGATGTGAAGCACATTTCCCCAGACCTCAATCGACCATAAGACCCAGGTGCAACTTGGCAAAAGAGACAGATTGGCGCCTTAATTGGGACAGACAGGACTCACAAAATAAG
Organism: Hybognathus amarus; assembly: GCA_030378365.1. Taxonomy (NCBI): domain Eukaryota; kingdom Metazoa; phylum Chordata; class Actinopteri; order Cypriniformes; family Leuciscidae; genus Hybognathus; species Hybognathus amarus. The sequence continues at coordinate 115,832 of JAQIUQ010000047.1, read as the reverse complement.
AGTTAATGTCCTTGGTAGCATGAAGAACAGAAGCAAGACAGAGGAAAGTAATCCCAGGAGCCCTGGGGCAACCCTCACAAAAACACTTTTGGGGATTTTACTGTGCCCACTGATAGTGACATTTATTGCACACACGATCACCATCCCCGTGGTTCATACTGTATGTCAGTGTTAAGATATGATGAACAATAATTTGGAAACGATAATATTTCTGGATTGCTTGATAAATACAACGTTCAAAAGAACAGCATTCATTTAAGTCCACACCAGAAAACCTAGTAAAATTAGTACAAATCAAAGGTTTACAAAAATAACTGAAAGGCTAAAGCATGCTCGACTACATTACATGTTATGTTATATGCTTGCATGAAAGAACACAAACGTTACTATCAGGCCATGCGAACTCCCTGCCTCCAAAAGGTTTTACAATGATCGATTAAACTGCACTCCCGGTCAAAGAGAGACAGATAGAAATGCAGAATCTTTGAGTCACAGAGCGCTCCTTTGCACCCAGCGTGGCCTCACATGTGTGGATGTGTACAGGGTAAACAGCAGCAGGCCAAGGCAAACCATAAAACTCAATTGGTCAGATAAACAGAGCGAGGGCCTCCACACACAGTAGAATTAATGACTGTATCAGATGTGGTGTAATGCTACCGCAGGGAGAAGCAATGCGGCAAGATCTGTGACTGTGTCATCCTTCCTTCTTTCAGCAAGCTTAACCAGGTCTCTGTTCGTTCTGACTCAACCCTCATTTCTTAAAAAAGCAGTCTTTAAAGTGTGATTTGTTGGTATTGAATTGGCCTGCGCTAATCTGGATATCAAATGATTGACTGTGGTATTACCATAAGCATTATTTCATACAACACAAACAGTGTCATATTGCTCTTTAAGTCTTTCTGACGTGATTAACAGACCGACAAAATAATTCACATTAGGTAGTCATCATGCACTTCATCATGTTTTTAAAAATAAACCAAAAACAATAGGTTACCATCATTTATCACAGACCTGAACTGATGGTAGTAAATATCATTCATCATTGATATCGCAAAGATATTGTTTTTTTAGAGATATATATTTTTTATTTTCAAATTTAGGGCTTCGTTTCTCATCAATCTGTTTCTCAAAACAAGTCTCTGGGCCAAAAATCACTCTCCACTACCACCTAACTGGATGATTTTATGTTTGACCTCTCTCATGATACTGTGCTTTATGAAAACGACTGCATGCAGGGGAGGATTTCCACATTTTGGGTGGACTTTTTAAAGCGCAATCTTATCCGTGACACGTCAGTGAGTGGGCAGACCAGATGCTAAGAGATTTCTGATTAGAATAATCAGTAACATCTGTTAGGTGAGGAATAAAGTTGAAAAGCTGCACAGGATACACTTCGCTTTTTATGACGGGCCGCTTCTGGACGCCACCCAATATTACCAAAACTTGATGCTGTGCCAAGGGTCTTTTTTTTATTCATTGATGGCAAAACGAGTGTTCTTTATCCTGGCAATTATGATTTAATGATTTATTCCCTAAATTTTTCCAGACTCGCACGCACCTGGCCTGCATGAGACTGAACGATCCACCTGAATGTGAATGCACAGGCTCGGAGAAAGAAGCCAGGGCTAAATTCTCTCTATCCTCATTAATCAAAGTGCAGGTATTGCTTTTAACATTGACGATTATCGTGACATATTCAGTGGTGTGTTGAGGATCAAGCACACATCCAACAGCATTTATGTCAGAGGCAGCATTCAGTCATGCGCTCACCATCTTACAATTCATGACATATGCGTGTGGAAGAACTTTGTTGGATCCTGATATAATGCTATAATACAGCAGTTAGTTCCAGTCTTCTAATGTAATTGCCTGAACAGCATTTCAAGGGTGCTGCTGATATACAGTACAATCCAACAGCGGGATGGGACTTTTTTTCTACTGTTTGTATCATTCAGCATGCTTGTATTTTGCACAAGCACTAAAGCACTAAAGTATCTAGTATTACAATAAAGAATGACAGAGTACTAACCCACTGCTTCCTCTGGTGTCCAGTATCCAGTGGAATCACAGGCGTGAGGAGAAGTGGCCTCATGGGCGTACTGATTGAGCGCTCCGTTCTCATCACAGAGATGGCAGTTTATGCCACCCTCCCTACACAGCCACAGAGAATAGCTTTTAAACAGTGGATGAAATATAAAGTCAGTGAAATATATGTATAGTGAGCTGTCTGATGGTGGGGGAAACAGTTTAAAAGGCCTCAAACACATTTGGATAGCAATGCAATCACAAACAAAACACTACAAAGGCAAGTGTACATCCATCTATTTCCATGTGTTTTCACTTCATATGAAAGTTGAAGTTGAATGTAATTGCGGAATTGCAACATATTTAACATCTGGTTAAACTGCATTGCTGGCTGTTAGTAAACAAAAAAGCTTTGAGATTCCAAAAATAATGTTACATGAATGCATAAACATTTTTATTGAGAAATGGTTATTTCCTTGTTGTTTGTTTTACTGTATGTACACAAGTTACTTTACCTGTAGGCAAGTGGCCCACTGATTGGATACGGCCAATGAATTGAGATGGAATCTGATTCTTGTCCAATAACCACTGGTGCAAGAGGAACAGGGGTGGGCTTTCTCCCTTGGTCCCAGGCTTTGTAGACCAAATCAATATAGCAGTGCATCCGAGCTACTTGATTGGGTGTAAAATGGTTTGTACAGTCATCATCTGTAAAAATAAAATAAAAATAAAAATAAAAAGTTGAAATCTTTCACATTCACATTAATTTGATCCTTAATTTTAATAAAATCAAATTATGTTAATAATACTGAGTGCATCATGTACACACTGCTGTTCAAATGTTTGGGATCACTTTTTTAAGAAATTGCTCATTTTATTAGGCAAAGATACATTAAATTGTTTAAAAGTTACAGGGAAGACCTTTGTTAAAAATATTTTTTACTTCTTCTTGTCTCCAAACTTTCTATCAAAGAATCCTGAAAAGAAATATATATTTCATTAATCAGCACAACCATTTTCAACTGATACTACTAAAAAATGTTTATTGAGCAGCAAGTCTGCATATTAGAACTATTTCTAAAGAATAATGTGACACTGAAGACTGAAGTAATGATTCTGAAAATTGAGATTTTGCCATCACCAGAATAATTTACATTACAAATTATAATTAAATAGAAAAAATATATATTAAATTATAATAACTTTTCACAATATTATTGTTTTGGGCTGTATTTTTGATCAAATAAATGCAGCCCTGTTGGAACTTCTTTTTTCTATCGTACTGATACCAAACTATTGAACGTGTATATACACTACATGCATGTATAACTTAAGTTGTACCTGTGTAACTCATGTAGTTGTTGTACAATGTGTTTTTGTACTGGGTAAGGCCACAAGTATCATTGACTGGATCAGGGTCGTGACAAGCTCTTGATTTTGGTGTTGGTGCTGTATCGGCACACAAATCTCCAGTCTCCATGGATGCGGTGGTCTCTTGACAGGGGTCATCACATGACTCACGTTCACTCACACCCTTAAACACATGGTACAGTCCGAAAATATGACCCATCTCATGGATCATGGTGTTGTTGTGTCCTTTGGTGCCAAAGTAGGAGGGGTTAAGAATCATTCCACCTGAAAAATGACACAAATGGACATCTCTGCAGTTGATGAAACAATATAAACTTTAACCTGAAAGATCACTGATGTGTAGATTCTAAAGTTTAACTTTAATCTCAAAGCCAGAAGTCTGAGTATATCAAACTGATTTGTTCTGAAATACTGTTGCATAAAACATTCCACATTTCAAAAATCCAACCTGTTTACAGGACCATCACAGCTAGGATTGCTAGAAAGAACAGTATGATGTTCTAACCACTTTCAGAACATTACAATGTATTTAAGATCCCAAATCTGCTGAATGATACCACATTGGCATCAGTTTTTATATACAAATAAAGTAATATATATATATATATCTTAAAACAATGTTACATGTATAACTAAAACTTAAAATCCATGCAGCTGTTCAGCTGTTGAAGAGCAATCATGAAATGACATTGTGAGAAAAATTTGCATTATTTTTGTTATATAGCACTTAAAGGTGTGATTTCCCGGACCAAGATTAAATTAAGACAGGAGTAGGCCTTAATCTAGAATAGTTAATCAGTTTTAAAAAATGGCTTTGATTAAGTACAAGCTTAAGTACAGATTACTAACATCTGGTCTATTGAGTCCTCAACTAAAATACACTCGATTTGCTAGATTGAGGTTGCCTAAAACATGGAATGAACCAAGAAAAGGTCATTGTATCCAACTGAGAAGCAACTGGCAATGGAAGTTAAAAAGGAGAGTGCGATCAAATAACTTTTCTGAACATGAGAAAAATCTTTTAAAGCAAATAGTTTAGAGACATCCTGTTATCGAAGATAAACTGCTCACATCAGCTTGTTGAATCAAAGAAAACGAATGCCTGGACATCTATTTGTAATGAATTTAATGCAAATTAATACACATCTAAGAACAATACCAACAATAACAACATCAGGTAAGAATCATTACTTATTTTTTTAAATCACTGTTGAATTTATAATAGTTATTTAATACAGGTTTTGTGGAAACCTATCAAAATAAACCTAAAAAAACTGTTGCTAAAGCTCAACAAGAGAGGTTTGAGACTGCCGGAGGACCTGCAAATAAAGACTATGATGTGTTGGATGAGTTACTGACAGGAATACTGGAGAATCAACAACTTTTGGAGAAGATGCCAGATGATGACCATCTGGACAGCTCCAATGTTGGATCACATGCACCTATTTTAAGTATTTGAATTTAGATTTTTGCTTTTGTTTCTCTCCTCTCAAACTTATTTGTTTCTGTCATATGATGTGAAACATTTTCCATTGAATCTGTATTTATTTGACCATATGAAATGTTCATGTTTCATGGACAAGGTCAAAACAGAACTGGAGAATTGGAAATCCTCAGAAGCAAGGGTGGCAATGTCTGCCAGTACTGGTAACCAGCAGAAAAGTTCATGAAAAGTTGGCTAATGATTTTCATGAACATAAATTGAAGTATCTTAAGGAGGAGCATGAAATGAAGATACTATAACTGGAGATAAAGTTGAAGGAGAGAGATTCAACAGGTTCAAAGTCAAATGTCACATCAGTACATGAATCTGTGAAATTAAATACTGTTTTATTAAGAGAATATGGATGTTGTGGTGGTTTCAGTAACATATTAGCCCAAACATTTGTACACTAAACAAATATTTGGTTTTATTACATGTATCAGATCTGAACAGAGGGTTGAAAGTTAAATCATGTAAAAAGATCTATTTAAAGTGGCATAATGCAAAAGCATCCCTATGCAAGTCCTTCTAAGTGGTTTGTTGTAAATGGTTGCACATCTGGATTGTCATCCTCTTCTTTAGGAGGATCTGGGCATCCCTGCTTTTTTAGGTAGTTGTGAAAAACAGCTGTTGCATTAATGACAGTGCAGCATCTACTTGGTTTGAATCTGAATGTTTTCCTAAGGCACTGAAAATGACTCTTCCACACATGCGCTTGACAAAACCCCTTGTGTGCATATGAGCCTGGTTGTAGCGCAGTTGTTCAGCTGTTGTTGGGTGCAAGTATTTGGTGTAACAGCCCAGTCTCATCCCAAGGCATCATCTAACTGACGCTTTGGACCATGCGTCAACATCCGACGCACATGGCACCGTTTAGCATCAATATGAGACTCAGATATATATGGGCCAGAAGGTGACTCCTAGTGGTCTAACCCTAACCCTACCCAGACCTAAACCTACCCATAACGGAAGCGTCTTATATTGACGCTAAAGGGTGCCATGTGTGTCGAATGTTGACGCATGGTCAAAAGCGTCATTTAGATGACGCCCTCAGGATGAGAATGCGTTGGGTGTAAAAACCAGTTATTTTGGTTCCTCAGCACCTGGAGTAGAGGGATGCTTAATGGGAATATGGGTTCCATCTATGCAACCCATGAGTCCTGGGGAATATCCATATTCATGGAGTAGTACCTTGTAGTTAGCCTGGGTTCTACCATCATGGAAGTTAATGTAATGTGCTTTTAATTCACAAATGGCCCTGCACACTCTGTGAATGACTTTACATACTGTTGGTTCACTGACACCACATAAATCTCCAGTTTCTCGATGAAAGGTGCAACATGCCAAGAACCTTAAAGTTATGAGCACCTGGGGACAAACTGGAATAGGCTGTCCTCTTTGGGTCACAGATGAAAGCCTGGGTTCTAAGAATGAAATTATCTCCAATGCATTTACTTTATGCATGCGGAAACAATCTTGAAAACATATTTCATCAAAGCATTGCAATAATCCAAGAAATCCATGTGTCCTCCAAATGAAATTAATCTGAAGTTGACCTGCCTCCTAGTAGGTTTAACATAAGCCTCAATTTAGTCCTGAAGTTGCTCTAGTCTTCCTCCAGGAAATTAGCCTATTCAATTCTGGACTAGACTAAGTCTTTTTAAAACCATGAAAGAAGAGAAAGCACATTTCTGTTAATCTGATTTAAATGGCCATTTTAGTCTAGGACTAGGCTTAATATTGGTTTGGAAAACCAGCCCATAGTGTTTACATTTTATTAGGTTTTAATGCAATTAACTAATTAAAAACAGAAGTTGGTTTATGTGGCCCTGAGAAAAGCTTTCTTTTCTAGATTTGTGCTTCACCTCAGATAGGCCGTTTACGTACAGCGGTTATACAAGATCAGAGAGAACGACCTTTTTATTTAGGAAATATCCATGTTTTATGGGAGTTTAGCCAAACGTTCAGAGCTTGGCTAGACACGTCTGACAGACACAGATCATTTACAGTTATCCACAAGATCAGCAGTTTATGCTATGGTCTGATTTCACCTAAAGCCTTCAGAGCAGTAGTTTGACCTTGTTCCTCAATAGACATCAAGGGACTCTTGCAAATAAGCTCATGATTTATGTGGAATTAAACCAGGGCAGGCTCCTGCCCAAACCCATGCCATAAACCCGAGCCCCTAATTTATGAGAAACTAATCTCGCATTTAACCTCCATGCGAGTCCACCGAAACATTTGTGGACAAAGATTGACTTGCACCAAAGACAGTAAATCAAAAGAAGAGGTGGATTATAGGAATAATAAGATTGAAGCCATATCTGTGAGTGATTAAAAGCAGCGTGGTCAGTCATTCATGAATGTACCTTTCGTGTCTCAGACCACCTCTGGAATCTGTTTTATTCATCCAAGATGAATAAAAAACAAAACTATTTATCTCAACACTCTGGTCAATCGTTTTTATGAACATTTCACAATTCATTTTTCCTTCTTAGCTTGACTTGCCATGGTTATTGGGATACAATTCTTCTAGGTTCTGTTTAAAGCATGACAGGGTGTTCAAGACCCAAGGACCCCTTCCTGAAAAGGTTTACTTTTTAATTACAACAGGCTGTCTGGACTATTCTGTTTATTACGTGGCTGTATACCAAATAAAGAAATACTGTAACAGTGCAGTTATACAATTTATAATTGCAAATTGTGAAATATAAAATCACCACTTTTCTATAAGGCTAAGTTAATGCAACATGAAATACGGTCCCACTTTATATTAAGTGGCTTTAAGTACTATGTACTTACATTGAAAAATAAGTATAATGTACTTATTGTGCTCATGTTGTATTGTAAAACACTTTTGCTGCTATTGAGGGTATAAGGTTAGGGACAATATACATACAATGTAAAAACATGTATGTACACAATAAGTCCATTGTATCAAATTATTTGTTTCAATGTAAGTACATAGTACTTAAAGTCACTTAATATAAAGTGGGACCAACAAAGGAGCATTACTCTTAATTTAAATAAATGCTGTGAAAATGTTTGTTTGATAAATAAATATTTACAAATGAAACACTAATGTAAAGTGTTATCATACTTTAGAAACAGACTGTAGCCATATTCAAGCTCATTAAAACAGGCTGGTGCTAATTTACTCATACTAATGTTGGTTTAAAAGTTCACATTTTACACATAGGCCAAAATCATCTCATTAACAAAAGCTATAACCCAAAAAGCCAAGATCAAAATGTCTGATCATGGATCCTGAACCAATGGGAAGGGGAATTATATAAGAAACCTTCCTGCTTGAGAGAAATCTCTTTTTTTAAAAGAGCTGGACTTCACCGAGACCATTTTAATGAGCTTTAAAACACAACAACGACAGGTACTATAAAATCAACTGGCAGTTGGATGGAGATGGCAACAGGGTAATACCCTTCTTTTGTTTTTGTTGGGTTGTTGTCGAGATCCTTTTCTTCTCTCCCGGTGGACAGCCTTAATGATTAAGGGGCAATCTACAGGGAAATCTATGCGTGCTGCAAGTGTTTTCTTTTATGCTTGAGATTATGGCCCATTAATCTCGTAAAAGCAAATACAGACAACAAGGAGGAAGAGACAAGAATGTGTTTCTTAAAGAAAAGATTTAAGGCGATCGAAAAAAGAAAGTCATGAACAAGAAGATGAATGGCATTAGGTACAAAAAAAAACACATGTGCTTTGGGGAATGAAGCGATAGGAAACATCTGAGATCTTAACTTGACATTGTCCATAGAATGAACCCAGTTGTATGGAGGCCAGTAGGTAGATCTGTTGTGTTCCTGGTCTTTTATTTTGAAATATTAGTTTGTCTTTTATTTTAAAGTTTTGTTCTCATGTTATTTCTAAAAACATGAAAAGTACCATTACCAACCTCCTCTCTGGCGACTGACTGCCAAATGGGGGAAATATAAATCTATTCCATGCCTTTAAAAGTGTTGCTAATTTTATTTTTATCCATCAACGTGACTGGATTAGAGTAATCGGTCTAGTGACTGTCATCAAATCAAATTAAGCATAGAAAACTTTAACCGCCTATTGATTCCTGCTGTACTCGTGACTGCTGTGGAAGTGCATTCTTCACGCATCAATTCAATCCAGATATCAGCGTCTTCCTCTATATTAAGGTACATTTCACATTTTTTGCTTAATATGATATTTATATAGGCTGGCCTGTCTACAGGGCCTAACATTTGGTCTAAGGTTGGGGGTATTGCGTGACGAGTTCATAATGCTGTGAATTCCCGCTCCCATTTACTTCACAATCACATTATAGAGACGCGCGTCACGATCTGTGCACTGCCGCGTCTCGCGCTCGCCATCCCGCCAGATTCAGAATCAGTGCACCAGGTCGTTAACTTGAACTGCATTTCTTAATTTAGGAAATGCAGTAGTTTGTTTAGTTTGTAGTCAGTAGTAGTCAGTAGTTGCTTAGTTTGTTTGTTTCTTTTGTAAAAGTTTCCTGGATATAACTTCCCTATTTAATGCACAATTTTCCTTACAAATTATATTCTCAACATTACAATGTGAGTAAATGTAGCCGTGTAAAATGTAAGGGATGATGCCACCCTTCTAGAACAATGTGCATTTACGTTTAAATTGTAACATATTTAATAGCATGGAATTAAATTGTGTAATTAGTGTTAGCTCACTATCTTAGCCTTTTTCAGTGCATTGGTTGAGGTAATCTGATAATATTAGTGATTCTCATTTATCAAAACACTAACATTGGTACCGTTTTGGAGAGAAATTGGGTATTTTTTAATCTCTCTATTTAACCCATCTCTTGGTGTGTGATGCTGAACTATCATATGAGTTTCTAAAGGTTTTTAAATTCTTTGCACAGTTATGAATATTGATATTTTATGTGCAACAATAGCATGCTCAGGCCCATTGGCATTTCCCCTAATTTGAAATGCTCCCCCCCCAAATAATATGATTTAAATGGTGATGAGTGTACTGATTTGATACATTTTAAAAATATGGATGATAGATATTCTTCAATCTTTCTTACACAGAACAAAATATAGTGTGAATTACAGTATGTGCAATTTATTTTTTTTTATAAATTATAGTGAGCAATGTTTATTATAAGGGGTAGAATCAATCCACACCTCAGTACTCACTACTCATGATTACTTTTAAATAAGCTAAGCTCCTATTAAGCTTGTTCAGGTGTGTTGGATTAGGGTTGTGCAGGAAAGTGGGCCTCGAGGACCAGAGTTGAGAACCCCTGGTTGTACAATCAACTACACCTAGAATGGTGTAGTCCATTCTACTTCATTCTAGTCTATCTGAACCATGTCTATGCTAAGTCATCTTTTCATCATTATTTTTTATTTTATTTTTTAAGTTTAATCTTATTTCTAGTAAAACTGGAATTGGGTTCTTCATTCTGTCATGTTCATGAGCTCTTGCGTTGAATTTTAGTGTATATCTTACCTTGATGAGTAAGGGCTTCTTTTGCCCATGGCCAGGTGGCGAACTCCAGCAAGCTCCTCGCGTGCTGAATTATTAGCAAAGAACACGTTGAGCATGTCTGAACTGCTCAGATGAAGCAGCTCCTTCAGTTCCTTTATGCTCAGATAAGCCCTGTAACAGAGATATTGACACACAGTCAAACCACTTTGCATAGAAATAAGTTATTTTTAAGAGAAGTGTCATAAACATGAATGAACAGCATGAAAGGCATTGGCCAAAGGAGAACCAGAGCCCAACTGAGTCTGGCTTCTCTGAAGTTTCCTGATGTAGGGATCCTTGCAACTATCATCTTTGGCTTGCTTATAGGGGCACTTAATATTCTGTAATATTATTGATTAATTGGATGAGAACCAAACATAATCTCAATTGTTAATCTCATTCTCAATAACTAAAAAAATTCTAAATATATTTGTCCAGAACTTGTACTCAATCTTTTGATTGAGACATACTTAAAAGTATAATTAAGCATTCAAAGTATGTTAACCTCTTTTGATCGAGTAGCCTATTAAATATATTTTTTTTACATAGTTTTTCATATCTAAGTCTTATGAAACTTACATTGTTTGAAAATATTAATTAAAATATTGATATAAAACAGATATGTTTCTTATTCTGTGTATCCAAATTTTTTGTAGGCATAGTCCACTGGTAGTGTACAGGAATTTACTTTAATTGGACTCGAATCTCCTCCATCTCTGTTTTCATCATTGTTCTCAATCTGATCAAGGCGTCTATGAGTAGTCTTTGACACAAATGAGATTTTCTCAAATTTTTTGTTTAAAATATTTCCTTTCTTTTGTGAAACTTACCAACATTCAAGTGTTAAAAAAGCATGCATGAAGCTAATAAAATATATATATATATATATATATATATATATATATATATATATATATATATATATATATATATATATATATATATATATATATATATATATATATATATATATATATATATATATATATATATATATATTTTTTTTTTTTTTTTTTAAATAAAGAACAGTTAAAAGGTTATAAAAAATAGCGTCAACGTATATAGGCCTACTGAAAGTACAAATATAATATATAAAGAGTAAACTATAAGTATAATGTTAAGGTCTCAAAGTTTTATACTATGAGTATAGGCTACTTCAAAGTGTACTTTCATAAACTAAAAATTTTCTACAAGTATTAAAAAAAACTACTAGTATACCCATAAGTTCACTTGCAGTACAAATGAAAAACGTAATTATAAACTAGTTGTGCACTTAAAGTTTACTACTGTTACATCTATAGTATACTTAAACATACAATTTTAAGTACTAAAAGTGGGCCAATTTAGTCCCAATTGGTATTAAAATAGTACACAAGTTTAGCCTACTACTAGTACTTGACATTAGTATACTTACTACATAATAAAATATACTTGAATATTACTTAAGTATACTTCATAAAAGGAACTTGAAGTATACTTCTTTTTTGTCAGGGTGACTTCTGCTGAATGACAGTCTTTTTTAGAGCTGTCTTTACAGCAGAAAAATGTTTTCTTTTTGAAACATTGATTATTATTTAAAGTTATTAAACAATCCAAGTTATTACATTTTTTTCTTTGAAAGACTGAGACTGTCAAATCGAGATTTAAAAGGGACTGACATTTAAAAAATGTACACCTTTACTTATATGGGACAGGCCATTAGAAGTATACATTTTTAAAATTTGACTCTTGACTTTTATTAGCAGTTTTAAAAACAACAGTTGTTAAAAAATCACTTTGTCACAATGATTAGAGATTATAATTGTTCGAACGGCTTTTGGAGCATGAAATGAAACGAACTACCTTCTTTTTCTTTCTACTTCCAGCTGTGATGAATCGCCATAGAGGCGCTTTGATGTGTGATGTTAACTTATTTTTTACTTTGGAATATGTCACATGTAATTTTTCTCTTTTGCTTTCATAGCTGCTTAAGCCTTTGCACCTCATATCATTGGCCCATTGGTTTGAAGAGGTCCGGTTTCTTAATGTCCTTTGGATACATGCTAAAGGTCAAGCCTATTAGCTGAACCACCTACTGTTTTTTGGACCCGTTCCATGCGAGAATAAACCAAGCATCATACTTCTGACGTTGTTTTTTATTAAACAAGCAAAGCAGAGCCAATCTTTGTGAGTGCTCCAGTTGACTACATGGCTAATTCAGCAAAATAATAATTACAATGATTTAACCATTTATATTCACATTTTAAAGGTGAACGAATCTTTTCCAGATGTGATCTGGAAAATAAGTGCAACAAATATGTTTTGGACCACAATTTTTTTGTACAGTGAATCATTGTTGATAGAAAAGTCAATCAGATGCAGAATATTGGAAATAAAACAGGTTTAGCAAAAGTGAAGGTTGCACATTATGACAGGTGATTTGTTATTTTTTATTATTCTTAGTTAATCACTTTGCAAAAAAAAATCATGTTCTTTAATCAGTATTTTGTTTTTCTTTTTTAATCAAAATTTGTTCGAATTTATATTGAAATAAAATAGTTGCCAAAGAGGTAAGAAAAATAAATGTAATTTAAAATACATTCTCTGAAAAGCACAAAGATACTCATTCAGGAGAAGATTAAGACAATATACTGATTGGGAGAAGATAACGAAAAAACTTTTTTTTTTTTTTTTTTTTGCAGTTACAATTCTGTTATTTAACTTTCCTAACTTACATTTGAATGCTTAGACTAAATATTCAACATCATGGACATCAGTGGCGCTTGCAGCTGTATGCACTGTGCGTACCATGAGAGGGCACTAAGCAATGTTGTTTTTATTTTTTTATGTTTTTAAAATTGATTATTAATCTATCTGTGCACACTTATGACATATTGAGAAAGCAAGAGAGAATAAGAATAAATAAAGGTGTGTGTTGTAAAGTCAAATGTGTGTGCAGTGGTGAGGGATGGGTGAAAAGAAATCTGATTGGCTACTTTAGTTTTGTTTAATTGGTGCTTTTTTCCAGTTAATGTTAAAAACCAGGCTCAAAATGAGTAAACAATTTCAAAAACAGCTCAACTTTATTGAAAAATTTGCAAAAAGCCATACAATATTGATTATAGGGATGGAAAAAATAATATTTTTCCAAATATTTGAAGCTTTTCCAAATCTTTGAACCTTTTCTCATCATCAAGAGTGTTGAAAACAATGGCATCTTATGGCAAAAAAAATGGTGCTTTAGTTTTTTATACTGTTTATATAGCAGAATCTATGATAATGTAAAAATATTAAAAAAAGTGAAACATTTACATCATGTGAAAGAGGTGAAAAAGAAAGAAGAGAGGGGATAGCATATGAGCATGGGCCCAATTTCCAGTTCTCTGTCCTCCCTTCCCAAAATGACATGACTCTCTTATGTCTTTAGCCCTCTAGCTGATGCTTAAGTCATTACAATGACATCTGAAATCATTGAACTGCAGTATACGGCAGTGAGGTCAGATTAGTCTATACAACATCAATGTGTGGTTTAAACAAATCTACAGTAAACAAGAAGCAACAAAGGAAGTTGATAAAGGATTATGATGAGAGGTTAAATAGTAAAGTATTTGTCATAAGAGACATGGCACAAAAACTCAAATAAAAGCTGTGTATTTACAAGGACACAGATTTAAGTCCAGCCTGCGTCCTAGTATTCTACTTCCTACACTGTCTTATCAGATGTAAAGAAAAAAAATGCTATAAAAAAATTAATAACTTGCTCTAACCAAAATTTGCTCAAACGTTTGTAACCTAGATGCATTGACTTGAGGCATTAAATTGAAAGATGACGAATTGCGTAGAAGAGGAAACAAGGTTACACTTTATTTTAATGTGTCATTGTTACACTGTAATTATACATTTAAGTACTGAGTAATATTAAGTAACTACATGTACTTACTAAAGGGTTAGGATTAGGGTTTAGGGTTAGTTGCATGTAATTATGCCTAATTTATAGTTATTACTATAGTAATTACATGTAACATATGTAACAATGACACATTAAAATAAAGTGTTACCGGAAACAAAATGCACATAGAATTCACCAAAGTTACAATCAGTCAAGTGTATAATTTATCAACAAATACTGTTTTTACCAAATTACCAAACATTTTAAATCAAGTCAAAACATCACTTTTGTAGCCTTATGCAACAAATCATATTTTACATTGTGAGAGTCTAAAGCAAATATTATTTCTACTGGCTTCAATAATCAGTATTTTTTTTTCTTCAAGTAACACTCAGACTCAAGCCTCGCATAAACAAATACTTCATCCATGCCCAGACATTAGTGGTTAACTAATAAATGTAAGCTGTGAGTGCTGATGGTATTTTTACCAGTCCAGCCTTTCAAAATGTTGAAGGAAGAACATATTTCTATACAGAGGAATCAAATCAATTACCAAAAAAAACAACAAAAAGAAAAAGAAAACATGTTGTCCGTTTTCCCTAAACTTTCGCACAGGGGAATCTAATACTAACCACAAAAGCAACTGATGCCACAAAAATGCTTATTCAGGGAACAAACACAATATGACAAAAACAACAGCAAATGAAAATGTCAGCACAGTCCTCTAATCAGAGCAATCATATTTGTCAGGGAGACTAGTGTTGGTTGGCTCCAGCGAGATTGACTGGCTCAGGGTTTATTTGGGTTCTGCCACAAAAATGAATATTGAATATAAACTCAGTATTTGCCCTCTTTACCTTCACTCATTGATTATGTTAAACATTACAAGGTCAAAGCCTACAGTGGCCGTGCTCGCCTGCTCGTATCATCACTTATGATCTGTGCTTTGCCGTAACGAGTCATCTTTTTGAACTAAACGGGTCTTGTCTACTTGTGTTTGTGTGTCATATGAATAATATATGCCCCATACATGGAATCAGAGTGCCTACTGTATGTAGTAAATGGAAAATCTCCACAGCAAAAGGCCAACAACTACATGCATATGGTTTGTTCTACCATTTATTAGTAATGATTTACACAGTTTGTTTATTACTTACTATATACCTGAGCATTCAAATATTGTGCAACATAGCATACAGAAGGTGATAGACATTTTGGGGGAAAAAGTGCTGCATTTTATCATTTAAACATGTGACTTTTCATGAAAATTCTATAGACCTTATGTAGCCCCGCCCCTTTCAGTGCTGCGCTCGTTGTCTTTTGCCTTCCGGTCTGTATTTTCACAGTGATCTTTCATAGGCATGAATGAACTGCTCGTAAAAAAATACCGGTCAACATTTGTTAAGACATCTGCTTTACAATGCTTATGATAAACATTACAATGCTCATGACTAACTTTTGTTAACACTACAATAAGTAAATTCACTTCACCAGCTAATTATTCATCGACAGTGATGCCATAGAAATGTACAGAGCGACCACGAAACCGGAAGTTCAAAGACAATATTCTAAGAGACATCCTTAATATTTCTCTAATTTACAGAAAGTATCTATCTTGTTTCACTTTTAAGATATAGTCTTTTGAAATTAACCTAAAGGGTTAAGGAAAAAAGAAAAAAAACTACACATTTCACCTTAAAGGTGGACACAATCCTTTTTGGATAACACAGAGAAATTTTTTTTATATTGAAACAGGTAGTTTCAAAACCAACAATCCACATATCTTGCAGCACAATGAATAAAGAACTAAATACATCATAAATCGCTAAAATTGCTAAGCATCTATCAAATAATTACTAAAGAGAAGAGATATCAGATAGTTCAGTTCTATTGGCTTAAATGTCTGAAGTAAAATGTTTTTGCTTTCTTCTTGTTCCATTTCTGGATCTTGCCAAAAGAGCACCTGGTGGTTCCCCTGTGCTGTTTCTCTCTGCTTCAACAACAAATTTGAGTAGTGACAGCCATTGGCAGGTACTCGAGCTTACTGCCCAGCAGCAGATACCTGGGCTATAACTCACACAGCAAAGCATTAAAATCCCAGACCTCCACATAAAAAGCACGCTATACAATTGCCATCAAAATGTCATCCCTGCATTAATTCTCTGCAAACTCTGGACCGTTGCCTTCAGCGAATACACACTTCCAGCATGGTAAGGAAAGACCTATCTGTAAGGGCTTAGTCTATGAGTCCAAGGCTAATCCGTTCCCATTGGCTATTAGCATTTCTACTTATTTGACACATCATATTTAGAGGAAAATAAGTCCAGTGAATGAACCTTTGCTTTTTGAATATGGAGTGCCAAGGACAGCATGCTGCTCCCAGGTCACTCACCACTATTACAAAATGTTGGCTTAGATAGGTATTAAGGAGGTCTTTAATTCCCTGAAGAAACCTATCTTTTAGATCCGATTAATACTTAATAGCAGTTGCTCGGCTGGCACAGGAACGAAAGGAAAATTACATCATGCTAATGCCCCAAGCCCTTCACTAGTGACTATCCTGATCTGTGAGAAAGGAAAACTATTGTATTTCACACAAACAAAATTGTGAAATTGTAAAACATTGAAATATTAGCAAAAAAATCAATACAGTTCAAAAGTTTGGGGTCGGTAAGATTTTTCAAATATATATTTAAAATAAAAATCTTATGCCCACCAAGGTTACATTTAATCAAAAATACAGCGAAAATAGTAATATTGTGAAATATTATTACAATTTGAAATGTTATAATTCCTGTAATGTCCAATCTGAAGACTGGAATAATCAACCATTACTCCAGTCTTGTCCTTGCTGAATAAATGTATTCATTTCTTTAAAAATAAAATTAAAACTTACAGACTCCAAACTGTGAAATGGTATGTTGCTTATTATTAGAATAAGCTTGTTTCCACAACAGAATAAAACATTTTAAAAGATAATTGCGACTTTTTATCTCACAATTGCGAGTTTACATATTTCTCAGAATTGCGTGATATAAAGTCGCAATAGGATGTTATAAAATCAGAATTGCGAGAAATAAACTTGCAATTGTGAGAAATAAAATTTAGCAGTTATGAGTTTATATCTTGCAATTCTGACTTTAACACACAATTGTGACTTCTATATCCCCAATTGCATGTTATAAAGTTAGAATTGCAAGATATAAACATGCAATTCTGATCTTGCCAACACATTCTCATCCCAAGACATTCATCTGACTGACGCTTTTGACCGTACGTCAACATCCAACATTTTAGGGTACCCTTTAGCGTCAGTTACTGTAGATGATGATCCTAGGGCTTCATCCAACTGACGCTTTACCTTTCACGTCAGTTAGATGACGCGGGTAAGTTTAGGTCTTGGGTAGGGTTCAGATTACGAATAGCATAGATCTAACTGACGTTAAAGGGTACCCTAAAACGTTGGATGTTGGCGTGTGGTCAAAAGCGTCAGTTATATGACGTCTTGGGATGAGAGCGGGCTGATCTTGCAAGTTCGGACTTTATAACTCGCAATTGAGACTTTATAGCACGCAATTGCGGACTTTACATCAGCGCAATTCTGAGAATAAAAAGTCAATAGAATCAAATTGTAAATAGAGTTATATACAAATATAAAAATTATTTTCTGCTTGCATAGAATAGAAGATACTTAATAGATCACATTTTAAGGATTATGCTGTAGTGTGACTTGGTGAACATTTTATATCTGTAGCATTAGAAAAAATGAAAGTCCCTATGACAAGCCATCAAACAGTCTGTACGGGAGCAAAACTGTCCTGCCTTTCACAATGAATAGAGCCAGAGACCTCTGGTTTTGTTGTTTAGCCACATTAAGCGTATACTTTGGCTCTGTTCTACATCCAAGTTTTGCATGCTTTTTAAAGCTATTCCAGAAGGCTGATTTGTATGCTTTGCATGTTGAGTAATACAGAATGCTCTGACAATCTTGAAAAAGAAAAAAAGTGAACACTATTTCACAATAAGACACTTTGGTTTCCTTTTTTCTGATTACTGCAATGAGAACATTTAACAAGCACATAACCTTTTTCAATTTCTTGAACTAAAAAAAAAACTCAGTGCAGGGATAGGGAATGCTTTCAATCATTTTGTCTTGGCCTCTAAGGCCTAAAACTTAAATTCAAGCAGTTTGGTAGGAATATAAGGAAAGGATACATCAATGTACATAGTTGATGTAATGATATGGTATAGGGTTAGGCTGCTGGTTGACTGCGGTACCTGGAATCGGACTTCAATAGAGGCAATCGTTTAGTCAAATATCATCCTGGGGGTTTTATGCTAGAAAGATTTTGCAATCCTTGAATTAAGGACCAAAACATGAACCATCTTGCACATACCACTAAAATTATGCCTGGGTTCAAGTTGCCAAAGTGGAACCATATTGAAGCACAAGCTTACCTCTGAGGAGACTCTGGATCAGAAGCAGGTCTTGGCGACATCTGTGACCTCAGGGTCACAGCAATACACCATCATCATAATCATAGTGAATACTGTTGCACTCTGGGTTGCAGACTCCATCTCTCCGCTTCCAGTTGTAGCAAGGCCCCATGCCGCAAGCAGTCACCCCATCGTGGCCCGTGAAAGGATGGTCGCACTCAGGATCACATTGGCGGTTTCCCACATTTGCAATGTGGCGGCAGTTGTTGAGGATGAAGCGCCGTTGGAGAGAAGAGTTGTAGATGCTGTGAATGCTGAGTTCCAGAGTGATATTATAAGGTTGGAAGGCATCTTCCAAGGCTTGGTGTTGGAGCTGGATCTGCTGCAGAGAGACTGTTGGGTCAGTGCCGTCATCCTTACAGATATTCACGATGCGAGTGACGTATGCGCTTCTCGGTGCGCAGCTGCCAACACTGGTTATAACTGAGGGCGACTTCGACGTTGTCACACACAGTCACGCCGCATGGAGGTGGCAAAAATGGAGACACACAGCTGCCTTTCTGGGATGGGAAGAGCCACGATGACCGGGTTGTGACGGTCTTTGTAGGGCGCCCAGTGATTCTCGGCCTCTGAGAAATCTGCCCACTGGGACAGGAGGGGAGATTGTCTCTCTGCATGGGGTTGGTGACCTTTAAGTGCTTGGTGAGATCGCGCATAACCCCATAGCGTGACCCCTCCCAAATGTCCGCGGAAACTGTGCTCGTGATCAGACTGAGTCCCCGCCGAGCAGAAACAACCGACAGGCCTTGATGTAGGGGCTGTACAGGTCACCTGACTGTTCGCTACTCTCGCTGACCTTGGAGTTGTCTACGAACAGCGCCATCTTGTGGCCATCATAACTGACCGCCACATGAGTCCAGCCGTTGGGCTGGTAGCGCTGGTGTCCGAACAATAGTGGTGGATTTAGCGCCGACGATCCGTCCGAAGGGAGAAGAGAAACCTGCCATCTTTTCTTCCTGTAGGATCTGACGCTCGAATACCGACAAGACCAGCCTTTTTCGCTCAACGGATATGAGCAGTTGTCAAACACGCCTGGAAGAAAAAAAAGTCAATAAACAGAAATGTACGTTAGCTTCATCGAGCACAGAGTAATCGTCATTTAATTATCTGAAAAGTTTAAGAGTTTAAGTCATTTCCATTCAACAAATCCACTGATATTCCCAGCTGCCTTTCATAAGGAGCAGTCACATCTGGCAGACAGATGTAACCATCGAAGGACAGAAAGAGGTCAGGGAAACCCTTCACCCTCCCAACAACACACGCACATGCGAGCACATACACACTTGGGTGTATTATTCCCTGCAAACAGGGGAACGAGAGATGGGCAGCTTTAAACAAAATATCCTGAGGGACGTGGACCACACTGAAATTTCATTCATCGGAAAAGCCTGCCGACATGTGTGTGAAGCTCCTGCATGTGACCACATCTCCTAATTTCTGTGTGTAGCAGCCCTGAAGTTATGAATTTGAAAATAAACCTTCAAAGAGTACTATCCAATTGGATGCTACTACACTTGCAAAGCCCAGGTTCTTATCTGACTGTTTTATAGTGTCTGTCTCCCACTAAATAAAGTAGTAGTACCTCAGACTGGCCCGGAGCTAGTGCTGAGTTTGGCTTGAGACAAAGTGAGCTAAAGAAATACTTTTTTGTAACCTTGTATGAGTGATGGCTTCGATATGATAAGTGTTTATGAGCGACAGAGAAAAAGTGAATGTTTTTGAATAACATCACTTATTAGCAAAAGAAAAGTTAGCGCTGAAACGATCATTTCCAGTAAAGCCTTTGAACGCTCATTTGGCAGAGTGAGTGATTTTTTTCACTGGTTTTATAACAATAGATTCGTCCACTGATTGTAAAATGAAAGTTATTGACCTCAGAGGGAGCTGGAGTGAATGTTCACATGATTTTAGTGATGACGAATATGTCAAAGTGAAATAATGCTATCTTAACAATAGCAAGATGGTAGAAACCCTCATTTATTTAAGAGGTTTGTGAGATTTGACATCATTGGGGGATACTGATTTTATCCAAGTGGTAGATAATTTTCAAAATGGAATATCTAATGCTCTCTTTGAGGTCTGATAGATGACTCATCAGTGTTAGAAACAGATGAATAATATTTGCACCCCTTTTTGCCTAAAAGCATGTTTTTTGGCATCCATGGAAGAGGAAAAGCCTTGTGCAGGTTACAACCAGAGAACTCTGGGCTTTGTTCTTCTTACTGGGAACTAGTCTCAGAAGCACTTCCAGATATAATTATTTCCACATTGACCCTCCTCAGCAGCAATAAGAACATGCCCATATACCGGATTATAAAAGCACCTTCCACACTTTTTTTTTTTTGGTAATCATAATATGTGCATCGAATGTCAACTCAGTTGCCTGTCAATACCATCTGCCATCTAACAGTTAAGGAAAACCTGGAATGCTGCCCTTATTACAAGGAGAAGGTTCAATAAGGTCCTCTATAGAAATTAAATAAGCATAATTGGTAATGCTTTGTAATAACTGCACACTATTAATCAATTGTTAAGCATTAGTAAGCAATTAATTCATCATTTATAAAGCATTAATAGACATTAATAAACTAAGTTTAGAAATACAGCTATACATGTTTTTCTTGATTTACAAGCATATCTATAATGCGTTTAATAATTGTTTTTTCATACTTTGTTAGTGATCAATTAATAAATTCTAAATGAAGTATAGCATTTTTACAAACCAGTTATTTAAGAGTTGTCAGTCATTCATAAGATCACTTAGAAAGTGTAAGTAAATGTAGTAAATACATGTAGTTATAAAGCATTTAGTAGTGGTCAGTTAACTATATTTGTGAACTCATCTAAAGTGAGGAATATTTATGCCTTGTAAAGCATTTATAAAGGAGATTTAAAGGCGCATCATGCTTTACAAGGCATGAATAGTCCTTGTGACCTCACAAACAGTAACTGACCACCACTAAATGCTTTATAACTACCCAATTAACCCTGAATTGCAGCATAAATACATGTTAATAAAGCATTTATAAACACACCAAGTACACACCATCTCTGAATAATAAGATGTATGAATGTACATTTAAATAGTTTATTAATCATTTACTTACAAGTTCTAAGTAATCTTCTGAAGCACTGACTGGTTTATAAAAAATGCTATTCTTCATTTAGAAATGATAAATTGATCATTAATAAAGGATACAATTATTAAACAAATTATAGATATGCTTTTAAATCAAGAAGAAAGTATTTATAGCTGTATTTATAAACTGCTTATTAATGTCTATTAATGCTGTATGAATGATGAATTAACTGTTTACTTATGCTTAACTAATAATTATTATCGTGTAGTTATTATAAAGTGTTACCGAATAATTCTGAATAAATTTTAGTGATCGGTTTGCAATAACAAAAAAATAAATAGAAATAAAGCAAAAATATATATTTCCTTATTGTATTATCAAATTAGGAATAATTGCCCCGAACCCAATGAATTATTAGATAATATTAGAAAATTATAATTTTTTCAAACAAATCAACAGACCAGAGTCAATTATTCATCTATGGTGACCACACCTCACAACAAATTTGTTTAGATCATGTATTTCAAGACATTTGTCAGGTTTTTGTCCTTAAATCCTTTCTTGTGTGTAGGACAAATTTCTTACACATCTCCTCCGGCAACTCTGTTGCGAATTCCAAAATGCGATTTAAGAGTACTACACTGGAGGATTGAGCCATTGGCTAATGGAGTTATGACATTTTCCTGACATTTCATCCTACCCGCCTAAATGTTCTACCAGGGCTTGCTGTGCATGCACGCATCAATATTTCGCCACTAAATAAATAAATATTTGCATTGTTTTAAGGGAAGGTTTTGGTTAGGGGTAGGTATGGATGATAATAAAGTCTCAACCCACATTTTTTGCTGTCGAATTGTGCTACCTGCTGTTTTAATTGAAGGTAACAAAATCTGACAAGATGAACCAACATAACACCGTTATTAGAAGGAGAGAGAGAGAGAGAGAGAGAGGAGGTTATGTGCGAATTACCTAAATCTCAACAGCTAGCGAGAAATGTCATGTCGATTTTAAGTTGCTAAACTATTTACAGATAAAATTGTCAGATCAGAACTGACAATATGTTTCTGTTTGAGTGTGTATCCATACTGTATGTGTATACGTTCAGCCTGTTCTCATCTCAAGGTGTCATATATGACAGTTTTGCCAAAACGTTTGCCCTTTAGCGTCAATATGGACGCAGATATATATGGGGCAGAAGGCGCCTCCTCAGTGGTCTAACACTAACCCTACCCAGACCTAAACCTACCCATACTCTGTGCGTGCTTCAATTGGCGCTAAAGGGTGCCATGTGCGTTAGATGTCTACGCCAGGGCTGTTGGAACGAATTTCGAAATTCGAATATAATTTGAATATTAAAAAAACAATACTATTCGAATGCTGAAATCACTATTCGAATATTGCTTTTATAAATATTTAAAAAATATTTATCTATATATGCAATCTTTCTCGCGGCTTACACGCATTTGAAAATGAAATGCTTTTGTTTTGTCTAATGAACAATAAAATTTTTGAAATCGTAACGCAATTGTGTACGTTATCCAAGCTGTAGGCTATCATCAGGGTTTCCCATCCAGACATCCCAAGTCTCCCGGAAGATCCGGGAGTCTCCCGCATACTGATAGCGTCTCTCTGATGCCTGCAAATTAGTTAAAATCTCCCGGAATCTAGAGCGAGAACATACTGCACGCATAACGTACAAAGTGCGCGGCGCGTGCATGGCGGAGAGGGAGAGAACGAGACCTTGCTCAGTGCCGTGCGAAAGCCAGTCCCAGCGCACTCTATCTAATAAGGTGAGCTAAGTTATTATTAGAATACAGCTGTATTTTCGAGGTTAGCACGCTGTATAGCTGGTAGTTAATATCGATGGACACGCGTTTGTTCCGATTATTTAATAAGAAAGCGATCTAAATATTTATTGTAGTAATGTTAGATGTCCCTCTAGTGGACAGAACGTGTAACAACCACAGGCTATAGTGGCATTGGCGATCCATAAGAATGTGTAATGTTGTACATATTAATAATAGGATGAATTTGAGCATTTAATATTCAAATATTGTTCGAATATTACATAAAATATGGAATGGAATTCGAATAGTATTATAGAGGAATATTGACAGCCCTAGTCTACGCATTGGCAAAAGCGTCAGTATATGACGCCTTGGGAATGAGAATGCGTTGGTATGTTTGAGTGGGTAGAGAGAGAGTATGAAATCTCCGCACAATAAAAATACAATTTTTTGGCAAAAAAGAAAACAAATAAATAAAATAACATGGATATAATTTGTTGTTTTTATCCTATTGTTTGCTATATTTATTGGTTTTGGTTATTTTGCTCGCTGTAAGGACCTTTGAAATAACTGAAATCATTTGGCGAAGTGATTTGAACATGAAATGCGGTCAAGACCTGCCTGGAACTACTTTAGCTGTGCATTTTTGATCATTTTTCATTTGATCAACCAATCAGATTCAAGCATCCAGCAGCCCCATAGTATGAAAGATAAATAGGCCTAAACTATATACCTAAATTACAAAGCATTAACAGGCAATCAGCTTTGAAAAAAAACACCTTCTTTCAGCAGCAAATTAAATGTTTTAAATATACCAAACTATTGAGCTGGATGGAGAGTAGCTGTCACGTCTTAAGTATTGTGTCCAGAACATGCTGCTGCTTATGAATCAAATCTTGGCGATGTGCCATATGCACTGAACAAGTGATTAAGCAGACAAGACACACTGAGCAGGTGGTGGCCACTTGTCCCTCATACACTCCCCCCTATAGCACTACTCATCGTTTGCACCTCATTCCCCATTCTCCTTTCATCTGCTTGTCAGCTGATATCCTCAAACAAAGGCCTCTTAAGTGAAACAACAACGTGTCAAAGCTGTGACACAACACAGATTCTACCGCACACCATTTGGTGCACTTGATGAACTGAGGGAGTTCGAAGGAATTAATCTGACTTCCCATAATCAATTTGGTCTGCATGGCTGTATGCCTTACAGCAGAATTTATTCTGATTAGACAGTTGCTAATTGTGAATTATGTCTCCTAGTACAGTAAGTAATAACTACTGCTTTCAGCAATAGCCTATGACAATTCCAGTTACTAGAAAAACTAATTTGAGAACACCCAGCCCCCCAAAAAATAAGAAAAGCTGCATCCCTGCTTTCAACATGAAAAAAGTGATTTGAGAATATGAGAATGATGTATGAATCCACACCCACCTGCGATGATGGCAGGATTATTCTTGGCCCCCCTCCGGCTTGACCCACAGCTCTAAAGTGAATTGGGAACGAGGAAGTTCTATGCCAAATGCAGGGTTCACCTTTAGTTGCTCCGCCTGACCTCTGAAATACACAGCTGTCATCCACTTTGCAGGCACATCTTGTACATCGGCCCTCCATAGCTCCCCAGTAGAGCTCTGCAGCCCTTCTTGCTCCCCAGAGTACTCATCACTATCTTTAGAGTAGTCGATATGGTGGATATTAGTGTCCTGCGTATCATTTGGGGCATCTTCTTCTTTGTTGAACTCTGGAAGGCTCCGTGCAACCCTACTTGGTGAGGACAAGCTGTCTATCAAATCACCACCCAGTTCTGTCTGTATAGGGTGTCCTTTTGATTTGGATTTAAAGGGTCTGTGTGACTTAGTAAATCCAGGCGCAGTGGCCTCCTCTGATTGTTTGCCTTCTTTCTTCAATATGAAAGTCTCTTCTTGTAGTTCATAATATTTTCCATTCTCATTACTATCCCAGTTAGTTAATTCAACCGCATTCGTGTCACTAGAGCCGCACTCACCTGAACACGAACTCGCCGTTTTAGTTTTCTTTAAGTGCAAATCTATTAGGCTCAGCGTACTTTTCGACTACACCCACAAGGGGGAACTGTTGCGCCGTGGAGCGCGGCGGCCGCTTGCGGCTGATAGAGCCGCACTGCTCTCCAGCCAGCGCGCGGTCCGCTCTCTGTGCCAGTGTCCGCTTATACTTCTGGATGTGATCTGACTGAGCGCTGTTCAGCAGCCATGTGTAAAATACTGCGAGAATAATAGCCAGTAGTCTAAAAAACGTCATTTTATTGATGAGATAGCGTGGACATCTGATTGATTGTTTTGAATTACACTTGGGAAGGGAGATAGCCTGATATTTAAATCGGTTTAATGGTTTTGGGTGCCCTTTTTCTCATCAACGATAGCATGTACTGTGTTTAAGTTAAATGGGTGTGTTAATGAAAATCTTTTTTTATTGTTTGAAAAACAAATTAACAAGGGAAGTCGAAATTGTCAGTGCAGGTATATAGTCTGGTCCTCAGTCGGCAACTGTCGCTATTAACGAGTAGTTTAACTGACAGCAAACTGTCTACTTTAAGTATTTTCTCCCTCCCTTTTTAGTACTTAGCTCCAAACAAATAACATCTCGTGTCTAGTGGATCTCCTCAAACCTGTCTCTGTGGCGCGCTCTGACCGCGCAAAGGTCTATTTGTCATTCACTTAGTTCATTTACGCGCGGAATAATGTATCCTCATTGTGGTCGCGTTTGATTGCAGAGACTTACATAGCTTGATGTCTGCAAAGTGTAAGGTTGTTTGAAGAGATGTCACGCTGGGAAAAGGTTATGTGAGGTTGCCACCTTTCACCGGCGCGCAATTGGTCGCGTCCAAATGCTCGCGGTCACACTTCTTCACCCGAATAAACCGCCAAAATGTTCAAATAAAAATAAAAAAGTCGAGGTTTATCTAACAGTGGGGTGTTTCAGATATCATGGAGCTGTGAAAGTCAGCTTAATTTTTCTTTTCTTTCTCACAAATATGGATCAAAATCCAATAATGTGAAGGTACTGAAAGGAGATTGGTCTTTTTGTCATGCTGTTCCAAGTGAAAACGTCTCTTTGGATCACCTTGAGATGGTGCGCAGACTCCTCTTGCGCTCCGTGTGTGTTTATATTCCCAGGCTGAGTCCCGCTGCATGCGCTCTCCACATCTCCACATCAGATCGAACTAACGCGCTAAACGTTTTATCTGTTTCCTGCAGCCTGACATCACAAACCCAGCCCCTTACCCAACCATTAGGAAAGAAAACTTCATCCAGGTCCAACCCAGCCCCGCATGCATGCTACTCTCACTTTCTCCCAGTGCCATTGACATCTAGCTGCTACACCTACTTCTGTACAGTAATGCAAGAGACAGCACATCTGCCTGGCATGTGAAGCAGGGCTGTAGGAAATAGGAAAAGACAAGTGAGGGATGTGTAAACACTGAAAAACAGGGATGGACCTATGACCAATTCCAGAACACTTTCTTATGGAGAAGTTAACTGGAAAGGCTAAAAGATGCAGAAGGTATATAAAAAAAGCAAATAGTCAGGTGGATATGCGTTCTGCGCAGGCTCTCTCTCTCTCTCTCTCTCTCTCTCTCTCTCTCTCTCTCTCTCTCTCTCTCTCTCTCTCTCTCTCTCTCTCTCTCTTCTCTCTCTTCAATATAATTATTATTTTATTAAAATGGATTTATTATGCTAATTTCCTGACCAGTCATTTGTGATTAAAACTGTTAAGACCATTAAAAGCCAAAGAGTGTAAATTAATATTACTGCTGATCCTGTTTCTGCATCTTAAAAATGCTACTATATATATATATATATATATATATATATATATATATATATATATATATATATATATATATATATATATATATCCACTCTAAAAAATGCTGGGTTGTTTTAACCTTAACCAAATTTTGGGTAAAATATGGACAAACCCAGCCCCTTGGGTTATAATTGTAATTTAAAAATGTAACCCAATGGCTGGGTTTGTCCATATTTTACCCAAAATTGGGTGAAAACAACCCAGCATTTTTTAGTGTGTATATATATATATATATATATATATATATATATATATATATATATATATATATATATATTGAAAAAAAACTGTTAAAACATACAAATAGGTGGACAGTAGCCAAATTCCTGTGTTATATAAAGCATTAATCTTTTGAATGAATTCTCCCTTTTACACAAATCACATGAAGGCCCCTGAACACAATTCAGCTTCTATGCTATGATCTGTTAATGTATCAATTCAGTATATAATTTATCTCTGTGTATTTACCTGAGATCCCATCTGTTACCACCAAACCTGATTTTTTTATTTTTTTTATTATTTTTTTTTTACATATTCAGTTGTGAAGCGGTTGCAGAGAGGCAACTGCATAATATAATATGACTGCAGTAAATGTAACTATTTCTGATTATTAAAATGTCGGTTGCAACATGCATGCTGTGTGCCTCAATTTTCCCTGTGTGGAAGTGTGCCTCTTTCCAGTGCTTTTGCAGGGCATATGAGGATTTACACACTGATAAAATCTAAGAGAATCTTTTGTTCTTGTCACTCAGTCTGAGTTTTATCATCAAATTAATTCATAATGCAAGTAAACTTAAATTACTAGTGTGACTTCTATAATTGACTTCAGTCATTGGGCTATCATACACTCTTAGAAGAAAAGGTTCTATATAGAACCTTAAAAGGTTCTAAAGCGCTACGTATTTGGAACCCCTAAAATGCAATGCATGAATGATCACAAAATTCAAGATATGGGGGTTAAAAAATGTAATTAATCAATATCACACGAAGAGTGCCGTTTCAGTTTTTATCCTCCAAAAATCTGCATGATTAAAATTGGATATTAAGTTACTACAACAGTTTAATAAACAATAATTTAATTACAACTGCAAAATGTTGCAGAATAATGTAATATATGAATGAATAATAGCCTATAAAGAACCTTGTGCCAAAAGGGTTCTTTCTTGTCATTATCATCTTTTTTTGCATAAAAGGTCCTTTGCAGTTAAGTAAAGAACCCTATGCTACATATATAGAACCCTTTTTTCTAAGAGTGTATGAAGACGTGCAGCTAGGGAAACCCGCAGTGGCTCCATGTTATCGTTATAACAACTTTTCTTGATATGTGTAAAATCTTGACTGAAAGACCCAGAATTTATGAATGATTTAAATTATATTTTTGATCATGTTTGTGAATAAACTGCACATTCATTTCTGTGCCTTTCAAACAGCTTGTGTAATGTCTTATTTCCTCTCATCTAAAGAATCTAAAATGATAAGAGAAAAGCTCATTCTGAAGTGCCTGTATAAGCACTTTGATCTCACATTAATGCTAGTGTGCAATATTTCTTTCCAAAAATATCCAGGAATTCACACTTTCAGCTGAGAGTTCAAACACATTGTCAATGTTCACCTGCCACATTTGGAATATGTGGTCAGAGTGTCTTTACTGTTTTGTACAGTAAATAATAGCCCTGAATGGCACTCAGCACTGCAGGTGCACATATGGAGTGATGTGACTTGCAAATGAGTAGATTTGTGACCGCACAACAACTCGGCAAACACGTACAACATCTCATCGCAATGGTCAAAAAGTTAGACATGCCGCTGTTTAATTTCCGAAACGTAGCAGTTTTTGTCAGGCTCAATTTGCAAAAGGCCCCGACTTGGGGTAACTGGCAGTTACGACAGGGGCCCCTTCAGGGGTAGAAAGGGCCCTAACAGTGGGAGGTAGAATTCGCAACCAGCCCAAAGATCTGCCTGCAAAACATTCAGCTTTTTTGTATCAAAGTGCTTTGAGACACAGCTGCAACTGGGTAAAAAAAAAAAAAAAAAAAAAAGTGAATGGTCGCTCCCGGGCCTCACCCCCCACTGTAAAGGACCTCTAAGAGATTATCCTTCATTTGAGGCTGCCCTACCCCAATCCAAATCTAAATGACCAGAAACGCAATGGGAAAATCCAACCTGATGTGCTGGACAAATAACAAGGAGCCTAGCAAAGTCCAAAGGCAACCCCCATTCACTTATCAGCAGAGGTAGAAAATCAAAAGTAAATCCGTTGCAGATATTTACTACATTTTCAACCAGTGACAAAACTGTTATTCTATCACTTAGGAGACACAACTAACTTCCACAGGGAGCAAATAATTCCACCAAATAGATATTTGAAAAGATACAGTGAGGGAAGCAGGTGTGCACTGTGTGAACTATAACGTCATTTCCTAGTTAGTCATGGCTGGCTTGGCTTTAAGACTGGATTATTCTGAGAGAGCATCTGACGGCGTGTTCTTTTTTTCTTTATTTCCCTTCCTTATGTTCTAGATATACATCAAAAACATGTCTCAGTGGATTCGACTGCTTTGCAGAGGAGTTGTTACTGTTCAACTTCAACAAGCCAGGACTCTATAATGATTTTCAACCACTTTTCTTGATTCTGTTAAAATAAATAAAAAGTTCGTATTAATATTCAAACTTTTGTGTTTCAACAATGTTAACATTTTAAAAAATACATGTTTTGAGGTGATTCTTTAAATAAAGTGGTATTATAGTATTTCCTTTAGAATCGCCTCATAAAAGCCTTTTGATGGCATAATATAAGTGCATCATATCGGTTTTATATGCTTGTATCCATATGACAGTGTGTTTGCATATGTGTGTGTTGGCAGGCGGGAAGCAGACAGCTGGGAATTGTTACTCATTTTCCTGCTTTGCCCATTAATATTGAAGGCAGACATCTGATCCAATTAAAGTGCCTAATGTTTTAACAGATTTTATTTTGTTATTGTTTTTGGCATCACTGGATCTTCACTCCAAGCACATAATTGTTGTGTCTCAAAAATTAAATAATACACTTTTAATAACAGTAAGAAGACACTCACATAAAACAGGCTATTCTTTTAGCCAGTGACTAACAACATAATTCATAATTATTTTCATTTAAGAACAAAGACATGAATTCAGCATGATATTAGCTGTGTTTGTGTGTGAGTGTGTGGTGCAATTTACCACTTTCCTTGCAAAAGACATTGTACTCAACAGTGGCAGATCAGTCAAGTATCTCCAATATATTTGATATATATTTCTATCAGTTAAAAGGGGTTTATTTCTCCCTTTAGAGACATAACAGAAGCACTAGAGATGAATGTTACTATAAATGTTTGAAATGGCAACCACAGTTAGTCCATTTGTAATTGAGACACAGCGCTGGCCAATGTGAGCAGACACAACTCATCCAGACATTTTGTCCGATCCCCTACCATGATGGCTTATCCATTTGGAATTTAAGTTGGCTTTAAACGCTTCTGTTAACTCAGTTAACACCGTTAACAGAAAATTCCAAACGGATAAGCCAATCAGACAGTGGAAATGTATATATCTATATTAAGCTCTGCTGGCATTGTCACAAACAATGCCAGCTATTAGAGCTTCATTTCCAATGAGAATTAACAAAGTGTTAGAGGGCTTTTGAATTTCCCATATTTGTCTTTTTTTTTTTTTTACAGGTGGTTCATTTTTCCTGCGTTTTGAATTACAGACACATTGTGTTTAGGGTTAACGGAAATTTTAATGAAATTACTGTATGATGTCCAAGCAGAAAATTACCAGTATATTTTCCATTTTTTACAGTGTATCATGGACAGTGAAAATAAATTATGAATAACAATTTAACAAAAAATCTGTTTTAAATATATATATATATAAAAAAATCAATTACTTAGAATAACAATTAGTAAATTTTTTTTGTAATATTTCATACCCAAACCCCACAAGTTAGAATTATTAAGCATTTAAATCCAATTATGTGGCAAGTGTCAAGCTGATTTTAATTTGTGTAATTGAGCATTGGAAAATAATACTGGACAAGTGAAATATATGCACAGTTAGGCTATATGTGAGTGCCCTTGTTTGAATCTGTAATGTTTCTAAAGATACAATAATAACTCCCCCTGCTGTGTAAAAATTAAAACTTCAGTCATGAGTGTTTGTAGGAATTAAAGCTTATCAATTGTGGCTGTTATACTGCCATCCATTCCCTGTGTGAACTTAATGCAAATTGTATACAATAACCTATGTAGACTGACACTAGTTAATCTCACTAATATCCTCAAGCTCTGCAGTGATTTACTGGTTAACATTAGCTTACTTTGAGGGAAAAATAGTCTTTAAATGTAAGCACTGATGCAAACTATTTTTAATGTAATGTAGCTAACACATGCTTAAAATTTGCTGAATATCGCTAGATCAAGTGCATGCGCTAATTAGCTATTTATTGTGTTGTTACATTGCATTTGCTTTCTTCATATCAGCACTTTACACAGAGAAGTGGTAGAGAAGTGAACAAATGCATTTTCTGTGATCTATTAGAATAGGCTATATCCTAATACAGCTTAATTGAGACAAAAGCTCTCATGCATCAAAAAAGGACCAAAAAAATCAACATGAATGCACTATAAAAAGACTTGCACTTTATTCAAAGACTTCTAAAGTTTTGCGTAAGATAGGCCAAGTACAGACTAAAATGGTTTCGTTAAACTGATTTAGTAGCCTAATTCACTGATGATCTTCCACAGTGTGTTGTCAACAACTGCAACTAAACATTGAGTCATTGACTTTAATTTAATAACCAGTTCAGTCCAATACTTGTCAAGTCACCTTTATTTATTTAGTGGTTTTTACAATACATTTTGTTTTAAAGGTACAATATGCAGGATTTTTCATCACCAGGGGTCGTTAACCTCCAACAATAACTTACTCCGCATTGAGCGGAGTTATGGATCTTGTCGTCAAACTGATGGATCTTGTATGGATGAGTGAATACATTGATTTTAACATGACTGTAGTGTGAAGCAGGGCGCGATTGCAAGATGCATACCAGCACCACACGCAACGCCAATCCCGCCAATATAAAGGAACAAGGACATTTCATTCTACCAAACTACAGTACATCGAAAGTGCTAAATTAATACTCACCCAGGTCAGTTTATTAGGAATTAAACTAACGCAGCGCTGTTTCACTTGCTCTAATAGTTACACTATCACACTAAACGATAGTGTAAGTAAGTTTGTTTGTTGGCTGTATGTGACTAAGCTACATTAACATTAGAGAATAACAGATCATATTCTTAGTTTTCATCATGTTGAACTTCTACATAACATTGATTAGTTTTATGTACATTTGCTCACCTGTCTAATAAAGCACATGCTGCAATACTCTTTTTGTTTCGTTTTTCACTCTTTTCAACACTCGTTTCTGTCAAGTCGAAGTCGCGCACGCGGAGATTCTCGGCATCTGGAAAGAAGTTGATCTCTCGTTTTAGTCCTTTTTGTCTCAAAGTCTGCTTACCGTGGTCCATAATGTTTGAACAAAACAACAACAGCGAGAGCGGCCTTCCAGGCATAACGAGCATAACCCAGTTGTCCACGTCTGTCGCCACGGTTACTATTGCAGTACTAGGTCAAACCTGGTGGAAACCGGGGATGGCGCGGAAATGACATCATTGACTCCTCACCCCTGCTCACACGACCCGTTTCCTTGGTTAAAATCGCAATTTCTCATGATTTATGAATAGTTAGAAACATTTAGGATATTGTCAGTAATCAACTAAACAAAATATATAACATTGGCCTAGTGTTTTTGGATATTTTACTGCAAAAATCCTGCATGTTGCAAGGAATATTTAAAGCAGCTTTACGGTCCGTGTATCGATAATTTGATTTCCAATTTGAAATGAAATATGCAGAAATTAAAAAACGGCACATTTATTAGTTTTTTTGTTTGTTTGTTTGTTTCTTTAAAGTTTCTTTTGTTTCTTTCGTTTTTTTAGTTCACAGGCAAAAACGAATAGATGACTTAAATTAGTTTCCCACATGAGATGCCCCCTTCCGCTGATTGGTCAAGTAAATCTGAGCATATGACATCATCAGTCGTCGCTGGGGTCTGTTACACAAAATAATACGGTAATCTACCCATTTAGGATGTAATTTGTCTTTTTAAAAACCCGAACAAATCTTTAGAATCTACTGGTAACTTCCTTGTCCTTGTGGCCAACTCTAACTTTAACAAACAGAGGTTTCTTGAGAAAATTCCTACTTTTTCCTACTTTTTTATTTTATTTTATTTATTTATTTTATTACATAAAGTGCTCACGGAAGAGATGAGTTTTCTGCTCTTCAGTTTCCGATTGGGGAGATTTAAAGCGGAGGAAAACCGAGGAAAACGGGAAGAGTCTTCAAAATTTACTGTCCTCCCATCTTTAAACGGAACTTTAAATACGTTTAGATGTACTTTTATATATAGTTATGTTAATTTAATATAATAAACAAAGGAAAAAAAGTATAATGAAAAAATGTATCTAATGATGCTGACTTTTGTTTTATTGTTTTCAATAAAATAATAGTGAAAGGTTTAGCACTGAGCCTAAATATTTTTATTTGTTTGCTATAATGGGTATTTTGAGTCACCCGTTTTATTTTGGTAATAAAAAGTCTTTCATAAAAACTATAGGCCTATCATCAAATGATTGGATGAGACATTGACCTTTTACAGTGAAAGCTGTATAATATACAGCCGC
Source organism: Hybognathus amarus (assembly GCA_030378365.1). Lineage (NCBI taxonomy): Eukaryota > Metazoa > Chordata > Actinopteri > Cypriniformes > Leuciscidae > Hybognathus > Hybognathus amarus. Next base: position 81,602 of record JAQIUQ010000047.1, on the reverse strand, counting down.
TCAAGAGAAAACAGTGATGTCATCGTCCAGCTCAGTTCAGTTCTTATATTGGTGTCAATGCTGGCAGATCAATACTAGTTTTAAATATTAAGTGTACTTGTACAACATTAAATTACTTTATACATTTATCAATGTTGAAAACATGTATATCAATATCATTATATATATACCAGTATGATCATATATAATGTGTGATTGCTGAATAAAAGTTTTTTTTTTTTAAATAACTTTTGAACGGTTTTGTACTAAGGTGAGTTAAGGCAGATCTCAACATTTTTTTGTGAATAAAGTTGACCGTAAGTATAACTCTCAAAATGCTGGATTGTTTCACCCCATGTTTGGGTCAAATATGGACAAACTCAACTGTTGGGTTTAAAAATGAATGTAAAAATGTAAACCAACATGCATTCGGGTTTGTTATTTGACCCAAACCATCATTTTGTGTAGTGTAGGCTTAACATGGCAATGATAAACTGAAGTTTTGGTCTGTTTTTCATACAAGGCTGCATAGCTTCAGGAGACTTTGTGTAATATAGTACACAAATAATATGGGCTATACTTTTATGATCCTTTCAGTGTTTTTATGTCCTTGAAAGATTCAGTAGCTGGTCATCATCAAAGCAGGTGAAAGAATAATAAAAGCCATGTGAGTTTGGAAGAACATCAGCGTGAGTACATGATGACATAATTTGTATTTGTGGATGAAATATCCCTTTATGATGTCTGATAGAACCGAGCCTCTGGTCAAAGATGTACCGATGACAGAGAGAATGTATGGTACAAGATCAGAGAAGACATTTTGGATCAAGAGGGCAGGTGGTCACATGGTGGGTGGTAGAAAGCTTAGCAGCTTCTACTCTGGCATGGTCTCAAAAAAGTCTGGATCTGAGTGTGTTGTGTATTTGACTGTGGGCTACTGATGTTGACCACTTTGTCTTAGAAGTAGATGAAGTTTTTTTGGCAGTGCAAAATCCTGGCTACACTGCTCAGGTAAAGAGGTAAAAAAGGACTTTAGCTGAAACCTTCACTGCACAACTTAAACAAATAAAGCTAAACAAGTAAAGAGGTAAAAAGGAAGTTGATGAGGAATGCAAGTGGGATTCAGCTGAACCTTTCACTTCACTGCTTTCACAGACAAAAAAATTGAACAGTCTAGACTCTAGAACTGACTATCTATCTATCTATCTATCTATCTATCTATCTATCTATCTATCTATCTATCTATCATCTATCTATCTATCTATCTGTCTATCTGTCTATCTGTCTATCTGTCTATCTGTCTGTCTATCTATCTATCTATCTATCTATCTATCTATCTATCTATCTATCTATCTATCGATCATCTATCTATCTATCTATCTATCTGTCTATCTGTCTATCTGTCTATCTGTTTATCTGTCTATCTGTCTATCTGTCTGTCTGTCTGTCTGTCTGTCTGTCTGTCATACTGATTGTTTCAAAGCAGCTTTACAGTGAAAGCACTGGAATATAATACAGCCACTCAAGCTTTTGAGTTTTAACATGTGGTGTCTTTAATATCTGGTTTATTAAACCTATAAAATAAAAACAAAATAAAACAACTAATGATTAATCTCATGGTTTCTTTCTTTTTGTTACTGAAAACCAAAACAAAGCCAATGTAACAACGGTTTGCCTATATGTTTTATACAGAGTGGTGTATGGATAGGCTATACATAAACAGCTAATTGCTAATCCTAATTTATTTATTCATGAGTAAAACTAGGCCAGTGGTCAGCTCAACATAAAGATCGAGGCTTTGACGTTTTGCTCTAGGCCACAATATAAATATAAACAAATATGACAAGGATTTGAGAACCATTTTTGCGGTTTGGGTAGATTGTTTTGATTGATACCTGCAGTTTTTCTCCAAGCCAGTGTGTGCCGCTAAACTTCGAATAACACGCAAGTTTCATATGGGGAAGTTCTCGCGTGAACATCCTGCAGACAGTGGATTGAAATTTCTAAAGCTCTCAGAGTTGTCAACAAATCTCTGCGGAGCTGCATAACTTATCCACATTTACATCGAGTTGACCCAATACAAACTTGCAGGCGGAAGAACCGTCTCATCTGTGCTCAAATAAGCGCCGTTCAGTGCAAGCAGTGCGCTTGCTGAAAGTTTCTGGCGATTTCTCTCGATCTGTGACGCTTTAGCTTGTTAGCGTACCTCCCACAGCCGCCCGGATGCGGTGAAGCCCCGCAGCTTTAGCTTCAGCTCTGGCCTTCCGACGTGCACGAGCGGCTTCAATCATGTCAAGCACTCGGCAGCAGCAGTCCGGCGGTGCAGCGGGGTCCGTGCCCGGGACGAGCTCTGGGGAATGAGCTGCAGCAGTGGCAGCGGAGCCGGTGGAGCGAACAGCGGGGGCAGCGGCGCCCAGAACGGCAACAGCTCTGGTAACGGAGTGTCCTCGCGGACTCTGGGCTCGGTAGCCGAGGGACAGAGTTCTCGACTGGCTTCGTCAAGCAGGAAAAGACCCCTGTACAACGGTCTGATCAATCCCTATGAGGACAAGAGTAACGATTTTGTATGGTAAGTCCTTGCAGAGGTCTAAATCCTGAAGTAACGTCATCACTTTGTTTGTTTTGAACAATTTCCCACACGCGGTCTTAATTGCAGGTGTATCTGGCAAATCCTGTGATTTACTCTGCACGTAATCCTTTCATTCCATGGATGAAGTCGTAATTGATAATTGTCAATTTGGTGTGAAAGGGGAACGTTCCCCCATGAAGGAACGTACCGTCATGTTGTTTTGGACCTATATGATTTCCCTTTTTTCTGTGTGTTCGTGTTGAGTACAAAATCGGATATTACACACTCCCGGTTTCACAGACAAGGTTTATGCTAAGCCTAGTCTCAGACTGAAGTGCATGTTTGAGCTTTTTTAACTGAAAGAAAAATGCACTGGCATATCTTAAAATGTGTCATTGCCATTGTTTTGTCTCAATATTTAATATTATTGTAACTATTAATAGCTACTTTAAGGCTCTAATTGAACTAAGGCCTAATCCTGACTTAATCTAAGCCCTGTCTGTGAAACCAGACCATAAGAATTTGTTGTCAAAGTTTTTTTTTGACAACAATCCCAGAAAGTTTAATGATTAGCTTGAGTGTGTGTGTGTTCAAATTATTTTTATGCTTTAACTTACCCTTTAAGTCAAAATTATGCTGATAATATAATTTGTCATGTGTTTATTGAAAATAATGTTTTAATAGTGGTCTCAAGACTTTTAAACTCTTCTGTATAATTCAAAACAACAGTCAAGTCTCAGCTTTTTGTTGATGTTTTAGAAATGGGAAGCAAGCCTCGCATGTCATGATTATTTTTTTTTGTTATTTCTCAACAGCCCTATATGTTTTGAGATGATAGAGGAAGCTCACATGACAAAGTGTGGCCACAGTTTCTGGTGAGAAACACTTCTCTAAACCAATAATTTATCGTATCTTCCAGACTATTTATAGATTTTGATCAAATAATCATGTCTTCATTTCTATTCAGTTATAAATGTATACGACAGAGTTTGGAGGACAGCAACAGATGCCCAAAATGCAATTATATCATTGACAATGTGGATCAACTTTACCCCAACTTCTTAGGTATGTGTATGCTAATGCATGTCAGTTGTTTTTTGCATACTTAATGGACTTCGAACATTATTGTTACTTACCACATAAATGTGTGTGTATATATATATATATATATACACACACAATTAAGGTAGATATTTTTTTCAGTGATTCTCTAATTGTTTTACAGTGAATGAACTGATCCTAAAACAAAAACAGAGATCTGAAGAAGAAGCGTCTGAAACGAGATCATCCTGTACGTACACCAAGCTCACCGTTTCTAAAATGAGTGGAAACTTCTTAAACACATTTTATTAACTTTTGCAGATAATTTATAGCACAAAAAGTGATGTCTTGTTGTTTTGTTTCATATACTGTTTATAGAATGGAACCAAATGGCAGGTTTTTCAAGACGTCCTTGGTGCAGATCAAGAGAATATGGATTTAGCCAATGTCAACTATATATTAGAGTACCTGTTGCAAAAAAAGAAACAACTGGAGGCGGTTGGTATACTTACTGATAATATTACTGTTGCTTTAAGAACCCAGCAACACTTCTGGGTTCTTCAGACACCCTGGGAATAGCCGTTTTATATTAGCATTTTATTTACATTCTACGGAAGCGTATTGCATTCACTTAAAGAAAAAAAATTACACTGTTTTTCTGAATTAACAACTTGATTTCATAAAAACAGTAAAAAATATTTTTCAAGAAAATATATCTCATAATTCTGAGATAATTAACTCTTTAATTCAGAAAAACAGCAACTTTTTTTTCTATTAAAAATTCTCGTAATTCTGAGATAATTCAAAAAACAGAGCAAAAACTTTTTTCCTTTAAAAATTATCTCGTAATTCTAATTAATTAATTCGGTAATTCAGAAAAACAGAGTACATTTTCTTTCATCAAGTGAATGCAATACGCTTCCGTAACATTCAGCTGCAACTATGGTGTTGAAACGCATATAATTGTTGGAGATGGGTATTCTGTAGATTTTGGTTTTGGTTGATAAAATAAACCCAAATTTGACAGAAATCATGTTCACTCAACCCCTAATGTGACTAACCTCTCTTACACTTTAAATTCCAAAGTGTAACTGCTATAACAAATATAAGGCCAAATAATAAACCACAAACCGGTATTTCACCACTGCAGCATGGCACATGAGTTCTTGTGAAGGAATTTACATTGGTCAAAATCTGCAGTTAGTAAGTCTGATTCGATGTCAAAGGTTAAATGTGATAAGCAAATGTGACAAGCATTATTATAGTGCTTAAAAGATTTGTTGCTTAAAGCTGCTTTTGTGAAGAGCCTGGAAGCGTTGCTGATTATCATGATAAGCCATAATAATTAGTCTTATAAAGGCACACACAACCCTTCTTGCTCATCTTTTGCTGATCTCTTATTCACAGGAATCACAAGCTGCTCAGCGCCAGATCTTAATGGAATTCCTGAAAGAAGCCAGAAGAAATAAAAGAGAGGTTTAGACTCCACATCTATTTTTAAAATGTTGAATAATCTAGAGTTGACAGCCATGAGGTCATTAACTCAAAGTCTCCCTGTCTTTACTTCAACAGCAACTGGAGCAGTTACAAAAAGAACTGAACTTTTTGGAAGAGGATATCAAACGAGTTGAGGTCAGTTTAGTATGGTGACCCAGAATTGTCAAAGTTGGGAATTTTAGCATAGATTTATAGCATATAGCATAGAGATGTTTTGTATTTTTCTAAGGACATTTTCACACCTGGGTCAGTTGGAGCATTTGTTTTGGAACCTGGTGCGTTTTCTCCCTTAGTTCGGTTCATTTAGGCATACACAAACACGGTTATTGTTCAATCTGTAGCAAAACAATTAATCCGAGTCTGCCTGAACGAGGTGGTCAAGTCTGATTTAAAATGAACTCTGGGGCGGTTTGATTGAGGTGAGAAAGCAATGTCACCAAGCAGTGTCGTAATTCATAACGGGAAATGTTATATAAATGTGCCAGTATCTGATTCAGTTTTTGTGGTTAAAAATCAATGTAATTGCCCTTCCCCATGCATTGCAAGAATGCTGCCCCGATTAAGCCATCATTCCCGCTCTAACTGCATTCTAAATTATATATATATATATAATATTAAATGTGTGTAAGTTATCAGTCAGAGAGGGAATCAAGGCTACATTCATAAGTGTTCGCATGTGTCATGACCGCTACAGATAAGCCGCAAAGCGAACTTGTTACTTGTTGATGCAGAGGAACAGGTGAACTCTCACCAATAAGGGGACAATTTTACTCGCATGTGATTTGCATAAACACATTTTGTTACTCTTTGAAATGTTGCCTTGTGAAAGCGAACCGAACCAAGAAGAAAATGCTAGTCTCTTTTTCAGAACAAAGAAAACGATCTATGAGTGTGAAAAGTAATATATTTACATACACTACCTGTCAAAAGTTTAGGGTCGGTAAGCTTTTTATGTTTTTAAAAGAAGTCTCTTCTGCTCACTAAGGCGGCAATTTTTTGATAAAAAATACACAAAAAACACAGTAATATTGTGAAATATTATTGCAATTTAAAATGGCTTTTTTATGTTAATATATATTAAAATGTAATTTATCCTCTGAAAAAAAGCTGAATTTTCAGAATCATTACTCCAGTCTTCAGTGTCACATGATCCTTCACAAATCACTCTAATATGATGATTTTATGCTTTTATGCTTTGCATGTATGTTTATTATCCATGTTGAAAACAGTTTTTTTTACATTTTTATTTCAGGATTCTTTGATGAATAGAAAGTTCAAAAGAACAGCAGTCTTTACATTCTTTACTGTAACTTTTGATCAATGTAACTCATCCTTGATGAATAGAAGTATTGATTTCTTATTTATTTCCCCCAAAAATAAAATACAAATTCTTACTGACCCCAAACTTTTTAAAGGGTAGTGTTTAATGTAACAAAAGCTTTCCATTTCAGATAAAAGCTGTTCTTTTGAACTTTCTATTCATGGAAGAATCCTGAAATAAAAATGTAGAAAACTGTTTTCAACATGGATAATAATCATACATGTTTTTGGAGCATAAAATTATCATATTAGAGTGATTTGTGAAGGATCATGTGACACTGAAGACTGGAGTAATGATGCTGAAAATTCAGCTTTTTTTCAGAGGAATAAATTACATTTTAACATATTTTAACATAAAAAAGTCATTTTAAATTGTCATAATATTTCACAATATTACTGTGTTTTTTGTGTATTTTTTATCAAAAAATTGCAGCCTTGGTGAGCAGAAGAGACTTCTTTTAAAAACATAAAAAATCTTACCGACCGGTAGTGTGTATGTATACAGTATGTATATATGTATATATTAAATATTAAATGTGTATATAAAATATTAAATGTGTATAAGTTATCAGTCAGAGAGGGATCAAGGCATTCACATAAGTGTTCGCATGTGTCACGACAGCTACAGATAGAGCCACAATTAGCCGCAAAGTTTGAACTCGTTACTTGTTGCAGAGGAACAGGTGAACTCTCACCAATAAGTGGACAATTTTACTTGCATGTGATTTGCATAAACACATTTTGTTACGCTTTGAAATGTTGCCTTGTGAAAGCGAACCGAACCAAGAAGAAAATGCTAGTCTCTTTTTCAGAACAAAGAAAACGATCTATGGGTGTGAAAAGTAATATATTTACATATGATTATACACCACTGTTCAAAAGTTAAGAGCTGGGAATTTTTTTTATGTTTTTGAAGGAAGTCTTATATATTTTCTATTTGATCAAAAATACAGTAAAAAGAAGAATATAGTGAAATACCATTACAATTTAAAATAACTTTTTTCTATTTGAATGTATTTTAAAGTGTAATTTATTACTATGGCGACAAAGCTGAATTTTCAGCCGTCATTACTCCAGTCTTCAGTGTCACATGATCTTCAGAAATCATTCTAATATCCTGATTTGCTGTTCAGGAAATATTTGTTATCAATGTTGGAAAAAAAAGTTGTACTGCTGAATAATTTTGTGGAAATTGCGATATGTTTTTAAGATCACTTTGATGAATGGAAAGTCCAAAGCAACAGCATTTATTTTAAATACAAAATATTTTGTAATATAATTGTATACCGTCACTTATGATCAGTTTGTGTCCTTGCTGAATGAAAGTGTCACTGACTTTCAACTTTTGAACAGTAGTGTACATCTGATGCTTATGTTTTTTTATTTTATTTATATATTTATTTATTTTTTAAGGAAATGAGCGGCATGTACTCACCAGTGAGTGACATGGACCCCAATTTAGACAGTACTGTACCTCAGTTTGAAGCTCCCTCACCTGCACCCAGGTAAGACTGCGTTTTATACTGCTACTACTACTCACACATGATATACTAACCTAATTATTGACATTTACACAGTATTTTTGCATTAAAAAATTCTAATCTTGTTTGTTTCTTTCTACAGCAGTAGCATAATAGACCCCCCAGAATACATCCAGCCCCCTTTTGGTGGAAGCTCGCAGGTAACTTGCTTTTGTTTTTTTGTGAATTATTCCTGTTTGCTGTTATAGCTGGTTAATATCCCTTGGAGTAATGCTGACATTCACTGTTTAAATTACCTTTAGGGTAAAAGACAAACATGGTACAACAGCACTCTGGCGTCACGGCGGAAGAGACTGACGGCACACTTTGAGGATCTAGAGCAGTGTTATTTCTCCAATAGGATGTCTCGCATAACGGGTTGGTTGATTCAAACCAATATTATTATTATTTTTTTTAAATTATACTGTTATTATACACTTATATGAGTTGGTTTATAATGTTATTATATCTCTTTTCTTGTTGTAATAGATGACAGCAGGACTGTTAACCAGCTGGATGATTTCATGGAGTGTCTATCAAAATTTACCCGTTACAACTCTGTGAGGCCTCTGGCCACCCTCTCCTATGCTAGTGACCTCTATAATGGCTCCAGTATTGTGTCCAGGTAAGGTTGCAAAGACTTAAATGAATTAGGTTAAGAGCACATGTTGTTGGACTTTAATCTTTGTTCTGTTCCATTTCTGAAGTAACCAGCAGAGGGTAGTATTGCATTACTGAATAATATCTGACCTAGCATTTTGAAGATTATTTTCCAAAAGCTGGAATTGTGGCCTTTTTCAAGGTGTGCTCTAATGTATATCCATTTTGTCCTTTGATCTCCATCCTAATACTTCTCATTAATTACAGTTGTCTAATCCTCAAGTACAACATAACACCTTGACAGTTCTTTATTTATCTTAGTTATTGTAGCTTATTTATTGTTAAAATGAATGGCTTGTGGTTTAATGTTGAATTAGATGTAAATTCAAAACAACTACGGCTGATAAATTGAGCGAGCGAACGAGTGAGTGAGCAAGTCAGGTATGCTGATTTGTTCGGCTTATTTATAAATTGCTTTGCAAAAAACATTAATAAAAAAAATGTAAAAAAAATAAATTGAACTACAGATCTCGCTTTATGCTTGATATTTTGATCAGTACTTTTCATCAAAAAATCCAGAAAAAAATGTATCACTGTTTCCACAAAAATAATGAGCTGCACAACTGTTTTCATCATTGATAATAGAAAGTGTTACTTGCACATACACTGATGCAGAAGAAACAATTCTGAAACACTCAGACAGTGAAAGATAGCAGACATTGAGGAACTGTTAATGAATCCGAACGTCATTATAAATCATTTGGTTCAGTTCTCAATTCCCAACCATAGAATTGGGTTTATAAATATAATCATTGGCTCAGACCAACTGTAATTTCCGTATTTTATGTAATGTTCAGTAATATTACACCAATCCTCAACTAGCAACAGAACATTGTTCGGCTTTCATCACACACACACACATTTTTCAGACATCCTTCTATCTCCTAAGCGGCTGAGTGGCTGTTTGGATGCATTACAGCTCTGGTCTCTTTCAGTTTCCTTGTTTGAGTGGAAGTAGAGCAGATAATGAGCATGCCACAGTCAGGAGAACTCGCTGTGTTAACACTTGTTCTGTCTCCTCTCTTTCCCTCTTTTGCAGCATTGAGTTTGACCGCGACTGTGATTACTTTGCCATTGCCGGTGTCACTAAGAAAATTAAAGTGTTTGAATACGGCACTGTGATCCAGGATGCTGTGGACATTCATTATCCTGTCAACGAGATGACATGTAACTCCAAAATTAGGTATAAATAGTATCTGAAATCAGGGGTTGGCCTGAATGTTGTTGGTGGATTATGCAGTGGCATAGTGTGTCACATTTTCTTCTGTCTTGTCTCTTTCCAGCTGTATCAGCTGGAGTAGCTACCACAAAAATCTGTTGGCTAGCAGTGACTATGAAGGGACTGTCATTCTTTGGGATGGGTTCACAGGTCAGAGGTCAAAGGTCTACCAGGTACCCTTATGTGTTGGGCTGCACCAGATGACATTCATTATTCTTATACCCCTTTCAGTAGGAGAGCAATTTATTAAATTTTCCTTATTAACTCTTAAACTATTACAGATCTAAATGTCATATTTAGTTGTAAGAAACTTAAATGTATTGCAAAAATAATAGTTCCATTAATATACAGTTATTATTTTTTATAATGTTTTCAAAAGAAGTCTCTTATGCTCACCGTAACTAAACAGTAATATTGTAAAATATTAAAATTACACCTTTCTATTTGAATATAATAAGTAATTCCTATGATAGCAAAGCATTTTTCACAAAATATTCAGAACTTCAGAAATTATTTTAATATACTGATTTGGTGCTCAAGAAACATTTCTTATCAAAATTAAAACAAATGTGCTTAATATTTTTTTGAGGAAATCATGTTAAAAAAATGCAGTTTTTTTGATGAATAGAAAGTTTAAAAGAAAATTAGCCTATTTATTTAAAATATAAATATTTAATAACAGTAAAAATGCATTTATTGTGACCTTTATTCAATTTAGTTTGTCCTTGCTCAATAAAAGTATTAATTTATTTCAAGAAAAAAAAATAAAAAAATACACTGACCCCAAACGTTTTTGTTTGTTTGTTTTGATTAATGATTAATTGTATTATTTTCTTCATTTAATGAGGTGTAAAAAAATAATTTTCTGTATATTATATGAAAACATGTATACATAAACGTATTGTAAACAATGTGCAAATTAAAGGATATAAAATAATGACTCTACAAATGAATGTACTGTAGGCTATGCATTGTGTGATTAAACAGAAGCAGAAACTATTTTTATCATCAATTGGATTAGCTGTTGCAGCCAATCCAATTATATTTTAAAATATATTTAAAATATAAAAATATAAAATATATTTACATAGAGCTGTGGGTTAATTTTGAATTTAATTTGCAATATAACACATGACGTGTGTAATTTGCAATTCCCTTAGACTTCAACTAAGTTAGATTTTGATTTTCACAGGAGCATGAAAAGCGGTGTTGGAGTGTCGATTTCAACCTCATGGATCCCAAGCTCTTAGCATCGGGATCAGATGACGCAAAAGGTATTTTTTGCAACCGAATTGTTCCGATATTGTTATTTGATTTGGGATTCTTACAGAGATATTCTTCTATAAATACTTATGAACATACTCTTTATCCCAGTCAAGTTGTGGTCCACCAACCTGGACAATTCGGTAGCCAGCATTGAAGCGAAGGCCAATGTATGCTGTGTCAAGTTCAGTCCATCCTCTCGATATCACCTTGCCTTTGGTTGTGCAGGTACATAATTCATTTGAATCGATCTATTAAAAGTTTTACTTCCCGCAATAATCGTAAAACTTTTCAGCTCATTCTTATTCCTTTCCAGACCACTGTGTGCACTACTATGACCTGAGAAACACTAAGCAGCCCATCATGGTTTTCAAAGGCCACAGGAAAGCAGTGTCCTACGCCAAGTTTGTCAACGGAGAAGAAATTGTGTCTGCGTATGTATACACTGAAAACTCTTGTACTTTTTTTTTTATCAGTGGAAAATGCATGTCATGGTAACTACCTGTATTGTACATTGTATCACAATACTTAAACAAAACATCAGCTATTGCAAAAGTAGTGGTTTACATTGTTACTTAAATATTGGTTATACATTTCCTAATCTTTCAATCAACTAGAACCATGATCCAAACCGTGCTGTTGCACCACTAATTAAAGACAATTTTTGAGTTACTTTAACATTAAAGTTACATTTTGACATCCCCAGCTCAACGGACAGCCAACTGAAACTCTGGAATGTGAACAAGCCTCATTGTTTGCGCTCCTTCAAAGGTCACATCAACGAGAAGAACTTTGTAGGTCTGGCATCTAATGGAGACTATGTAGCATGTGGTGAGTGACACGATGAAAAATTGCTTAAAAAGGTTTACTTTTGGTTAGGGATGCACGATATATCGGCCAGCATATCGGTATTGGCCGATATATGTTCATTTTTAATGTTTACGTTATTGGCCTGGTAAGAAAATGTGGCTGATGTATTAAAGCGATAAATAATATATTATTCCCTTCAGCTGAGACACTTGTTGAGCACTGTTTGTTTTTGAATTTCTTGAAATATGATTGAAATCTCTTAAAAAAATTAAAATACGGTTCGGTACAATATGTGCACCACAAATCTCGGCTATACAACACTATAATGAGAACATCATTATAATTGTGTGCTTGGGACATGGATTTAATTGTGAGACTTTTGTTTTTGTAATCAGGCTCTCAAAATTTGATAAAAATTTGGATTTAAGTTTATCGGCAGATATATCGGTTATCGGCTTTCAAATACAAAGAATTATCGGTATTGGCCAAAAATTTTAATATCGGTGCATCCCTACTTTTGGTACAAAACAGGTTGAGTTGATTTATAATCAAAGCTGTGATAATGCTGTTTGATTTTAAACTTCATCTGATCATTCAAATCAGTTAATTATTAAAGAAAAAGGTGAACAAATCAAACTTTTACATTGTAATCCATGTTTATGTGGTGTAAAAACCCTCAATAATGTTCTCACTTTATACCACACCCACAGGAAGTGAAAACAACTCACTGTACTTGTACTACAAGGGGCTCTCTAAGACGCTGCTGACTTTCAAGTTTGACACTGTGAAGAGTGTGTTGGACAAGGACAAGAAGGAGGACGACACCAATGAATTTGTCAGTGCAGTGTGCTGGCGAGCTCTACCTGATGGGGTATGATTCTGTCTTCTCTCACTTACATTTAGATGATAAATCACTCTTCTAGAACTGACAGTAGAACATGATCTGGTAGGGCCATGGGGGCATATGGGGACAGTAGAATCTGAACTTGTTGGTACATCAAGGACAAGTAATGGCAGGGTAGAATAGAGCAGTGGGTAGGAAGAAGGTTGGTGTGCATCCGCTTTCAGAAATCCATGCTAATTAAACCCACACTCCTCTGCTTCACTGTCTAAATAGTGTGGTTTGCTGTAAAAGGCATTGCTATAAAGTCATCTTTTAGCCCATGGCTAATTTAACATGTGAAGTGCTGTATTTATTAACCAAGAAGATTTATAATGTTTACTCTCCTCTTTAAAAGGAGGACCAAACAGGGATGTCACGATCACGGCATTTTGTGATTAATGATTTAATTGTCTTGGCTTTCTTTAATAATATAGGCAAATTTCACAGGGTCACAATAATATGAAAACAATATGATATGATTTTTTTTTTTTCAATTTGAATTTATTAAAACATAATATACTAATGTTCAAAATATATCTCTTTAGGATGCTTTAGTTTTTAGATTTCCGAACACAGCCAAACTGAATGATATATTATAGCAATATAATATTGATAATAATAATTTAATACAATAATATTACATTATAAATAATATATTATTATTATCATAGAACATGAGACTGCTATTTTGGAACAGTGATAGATTTCTATCCTATAATCTTACTTGCATAATTTCAAGGCAGTCATATTAAACTGGTGAACCTTCATTTCCGATGATGGAAGAACTTTGAGTTTCTTTTTTTTCTTTCTTTTTTCATATATTCCTTATTCTTTCATCGAGAGTATGTGGGTCATGTTTTTTTTAATGTGTGTATTTGTTAACTTTGTTTGGCGTGTCTGTAACGGCCCAAAAAATGTGCCTTTTTTGCAAATGTTAAAGTTAAGTGAAACCAAAGTACTCTGCGATCCGGTGTTATGATGGTATTATTTATATAGCCTTATAGTATGTATTACTATTATGAATTAGCTTTATTTATAAAAGCTTTATTATATTTTCAGTGTTCATTTTAGGTCAAGTTTTAGTATTTTTTTGTGCTTTTGTAATTATTATTTTTTTTTTAATTGTTGTTTTAAATGTTTCGATTCAGTTTATTTTAGTTTTAGCAATTCTAGTACTTCCTCTTAAACTTGTTTCAGTTAGTTTGGTGTCCCAGTTGATTTGGTGTGCTCGCACAACTGCGTAGATACAAAAATTAGCAATATCTATTTTCACTTATAATTCATTATATTTTCTTATTTTCAATGCCACTATCCCATTAAAATGGAAAAATAAATGCACAGTAATTGTGGTTTTCCCAAAGAATTAACATGACCGTAATTTTGATCAAGCCTTATAAGCTGAGAAATCTTAGAAAATACAAAATGTGGATTCATGCTATGCCTGATTTATCAGCTGAAACCCCCATGTAAACATTTACGTCTACTTCAAGATCCCTAGTGTATTACGTACCTTTTATACTTGACATTTTCCTAGAAAAAAAAAAAAAAAAACCACAATAATTGTGTGCAAAACCAATGTGCTGACCTGACTGAATTTCTGCTTAGTGTCTTGGTCTTAATTAATTGCCTTTCTCATCTGAACATAAATTATGTAGAAGTAAAATGTCAAGGCCTTTTTGTGAACGTATAACAATGAAGCGCAACTGAGATTCGAGTCTGGAATGACCTGGATGGTTTATGCCAAAAATCCCAGACAGCCAAATACATTGTCAGACCACCTTCCCACCCGACATTCAATCAAATAATGTTTGTCGCACTCTACCAATGTACTTTCTCTGTTTTGATTCTCAGGAGTCAAATGTGTTGATTGCAGCCAACAGTCAAGGAACAATCAAGGTGAGTTGTACTGCAAAACAAACTGAATAGCCACATACAGGTCGATATTTACTGCTGAGTGCTGTATTACTAAAAGCAATAGGATCTGCAGTTACATTCACTCAGTTTTGGAATATTGCATCCATTTCTCAAAACTCTAAATTGATACTAAGCATGAATTGTACACTATAAATGTCCTGCACCCATTTCTGAAGGTACTTGAGCTGGTCTGAAAGGTCCACTCAAATCAGTTGTCAGAGCCTACAAAAGAACTGTTGCTTCACTGGCGGATTGATGGAAGGATGCTAAAGCTGGACAAAACTAAAGCAAACATTTCCAAGGAAACAACCAGCAGAAATGTTTTTTATCAGCATTATATTTGTAAAGGACTTGATCATTCTGCATCGTCAAACTATCGCTGTATGTGAAATGTTGAGCTGTTTGTGCTGACAGGGAGATGAGCGTGAATGCCTTTTTGAATAAATTGTTGAATCAATGTATTAACAAGTTATTGTTGAATAACTCAACATCTTTAAATGTGGAGGGAAGAAACCTTCTCAAGCGAAACTGGTTTAAAACCTTTACTAGAGGTAATTCTAGCCAGAACAAGAGCTATGAGGCGTTTTTGAGGCCAAAGCACAAGACCATAACACAATGAAATACTTTTTGTTCTATAAATTAGCTGTCTTTGATTATTTTGAGCCTGTTGTATCCATTTACTTGTTTTTGTTTTTTGATAAACTGCGTCTGTTTATCCGTTAAGATATGGTGTTGGCATATTCCGATGGTCTCCCCACATTAAATTACAGGACTTTTCTTTAGCTTTTCTGTTGGTTATGTGGATGTCTATATCAAGGGTATTTTTTAGGGTATTCATAATATACTCTTAATTTGGTATTTACCACATTTTGAAATGATTTAATTATCGTCCCAGGAGTCCCAGGAAGTCATATACTCATCAGAAAACCTTTGCATGAGGTTCTTCTCAGTTTTTCTTTTATTCACTGATGCGCAGGGCTCTTCCACATGGTCACAACTGATCAAACATGGACTAAATTATAACTCATCGAGGTTTAAAGACACTATGTATAATTCATTGGGATTATTTAACATCACCCATAACATTGCTGCTCTTTCATCTTCTTGTACAAGTGTTATTTATTTTAATAATTTATAGAAATTGTGTGAACATTGGACCCATAATAGCCTTTAGGTTTCAAGCTTTATTCGTAAGTCCTCTGTTGCATCTCAGTAATTCTGTTTGTTTATTTACTCATTTTAACTTTCATTTGAATGAATAAATGATTTTCTCCCCTTTGGTTACAGCTTGTGTTTATCTTTGCATTTATGTGTTGGAATGTATTTAGATTGTAATATTAGAGAATATGAGTTTCAAACACTTTCTATTGCAGACAGAGTTGCATCAGGGTATGTTTGCTGCCTACTCTCTCCACTGTATTATATTTTAAAGTAGTTTCCTGGCTGTGTAGAAGTCAAGCAGTGACATGATTAGAAGAATTGCATTTGAAGTTATAGGTTTTGGTTGTTCTTGCAGAACATTTTATATGCAGTCATGTCTTAATGTCTTAAACTAAAAAAAAACAGTTTGTTTTCGTTCATCACAATGAATTAAGTATGTATAGACATTTTTTTGTGCCGTTTATTCTAACTTTGAAAAAAAAAATCCTCAAAATAATCAATTTGTTTTTCTAAAATTTCTAAAAAGTAAAATGTTTCAAAGTAAATATGTTTTGGGAGTTTATCATTTTTATTTGGTTTTCTTATGTTATTTCACTTCCCATCCTCTAAGGATTATATAAGATTCCTTTAAGAAACGACATATCCAGAGTTTAACGCATTCATCCTGTCGGATAAGATTACATAAATCGCATGACAATATCAAAATATTAAAAAGTGGTTAAAAATATCAGAACTTAAATTTAGTTGATGCCCTCATGTAAGTGAAGTCAATCCCCTGTCTTTTTTTTATTGTTAATTCAGCCTGAACTTGAACTTAATTTGAGTATGGTATTCCATTTTATAGAAATACTAGCTTAAATTACAAAATATGCTAATTAATTCTAAGTGAAGTTAAAGAGATATTGAATGACAGGAACAACCAATTTATTCTATTCTGAGAAAGCGGTTAAAAGGAATTCAGCATTCAAGAACTATCTCAACTGTTAACAGATATAAGATAAAATAATATCAGACTTATTTAAAATTAACACAAGAAACTTAGGCTACTTTTTCTATGGTTAAATAAATGTTCAGTAATATCTTCAATATATTGGCTATATATTTTTAAAATTCTATAGTGTTGATGGCAACTAGAAAATTCGTCTGCTAACCTCCATAATGTGTTGTGTTTCAAATCAATGCCAGTAGGTACTCCTAATCAAATGATAATTAATTACTGCCAGGTGGTGGTTAATTAATTGAATTAACGAGATGAATGCATTCCTGATATATTAGAGTCTGAAGAGTGGCTTGTTAAGTGTTAGTCTTGGGTGAACTGTCCTCATGGCTGTGAGGAGATTTGTGTTTGGAAGAAGCTCATTTTCATCCTTTTTCTTTTTGCTGTTGATGGACTTAAAGAACCAGGTAAGTACCATTAGGCTTTGAAGTGAACAGAAGCATTCTGTTTTTATGTTAGAGTTGTTTACTAAACTTTATAGATGGTGAAAATAAGCTTTGTGAACCATTGAAGCTTTCCTTCAACACCATTACTACTCTTGTTCGGTTTGCCATCCAGTGATCAAATGGATGATGGTTGTGTGTGTGTGTGTGTGTTTTTTTTTTTTTTCTAACCTTGATCATTCCCAACAGATATCCATGACTCGTTTTGATAAGACTCCAATTGCAAACAAAGTGACAGCGTCACTCCAGCAGTGCAGATTCGGGTCTACAGTGTTCTTCCCAGTGTAGCTGTGCTCTCTTACCACCCTTGACTCCAGTGTGGACCATCGGCCATTCGGCCTCCCTCAGTTGGACGTTACATCTTCTTCGCCAAGGACTTGCGGCCCATTCGCTGCCCTACGGCTCTCCACCTCTTCGCCTTTGACTAGCGCCGCCTCCCTCGGGATCCACCTCCATCTTTGGTTGCTGCAGCTCAGCCTCTAACCTCAGGATCGCTGCTTCCACTTCAGGGGTTCGGCGCTGTGGCCTAGTCGTGGTCGCCTAGGTCTTTGTGTCTCACTGCCTCATCGCTTCTCTGGCTATGTGGTGTGCTCCACCTCCATCACCTCCAGTAATCCCCTTGGTAGTGTTGGGACTCTTCACTCCATGGCTACTCCATTCTGCGACACCGCCGTGGGATGCAGTCCTGACTGTGGGCTGGGTCTCTGTCTGCCCTTCCCTGCTCAAGGCCAACCCCTGGCTGTCACCACCATTTGCACCAACCTTTTGCATGGTTCTCTTCGGCTTTTTATTGTCCTCCAGCTAAGCCGCATTCTCTCCAGACGAACGCCTGCAGGTGCTAGTATAGACCATTACAACACAAAAGACTACATTTTATCCAATGGCTTGCAGTTTCAATGTCCCTAACTAGTCTAAGGGATGTCGAAACTGCAAGCCGTTGGTAATGTATGTATTGTTGTAATGGTCTATACTAACTTTTGTTACTCAATGTGATCTTTTAATGTGACGGGCGTAAGCAGTTAGTCGTTCCGTCTGTAGGCGCCCATGCGTCCGTCATCAGCGCACCCGTCCATCCATGCAGCAGCCCCATCCTGTCCGTCCGTAGTCCACAGCCCATTGGTCCATCCCATCCATAGGCAGCCCATCCAGTCCATCCGTCCACAGCCCATCCATCCATCCATCCACAGCCCATTGCATCCATCCATGCAGCCACCAGCCCATCCATCCATCCATCCACAGCCCCCATCCATCCATCACAGCCCAGCCCATCCATCCATAGGCAGCCCATCCATCCATCCACAGCCCCCATCCATCCATCCACACCCCAGTCCATCCATGCCAGCCCCATCCGTCCATCCACAGCCCATGTCCATCCATCCACAGCCCCAGTCCATCCATCCAGCACCCATCCATCCATACGCAGCCGCCCTCCAGTCCCATCCATTCCACAGCCACCATCCATCCATCAGTCCCATCCACATCCATCCATAGGCAGCCCCACATCCATGCCATCCATCACAGCCCCATTCCATCCATCCCACTCGCACGCCCATCCATCCATCCATCCATCCACGCCCATCCATCCATCCATGCACAGCCCATCCCGTGCCAGTCCGTAGACGCCCATCCAGTCCCATCCGTCGAGCATCCGTCCGTAACGCCCGCCCCGCCCCGTCCGTAGCACGCCCGTCCGTCCGTAGCTGGAGGAAAGGTTGGTGCAGGTGGTGGTGACAGCCAGGGGGCTGGCCTTGAGCAGGGAAAAGCTGATGGAGACCCAGCCCACAGTCAGGACTGCATCCCACGGTGGTGGCACAGAATGGAGTAGCCATGGAGTGAAGAGTCCCAACATTACCAAGGGGATTACCGGAGGTGATGGAGGTGGAGCACACCACGTAGCCAGAGAAGCGATGAGGCAGTGAGACACAAAGACCTAGGTGACCGCGACTAGGCCGTGGCGTCGCAGAATGGAGTAGCCATGGAGTGAAGAGTCCCAACACTAGTCTCCCAAGTTTTTGAGGTGAAAAAATACGGTAAGTTGTTGTGTGAGGGCAGTTCAATGACCAATCTGAGACCTTAATCTAAAGCGCTTTGTTTCTGGTTTAGTTTTGCCCAAGTTTGACGTGACCGTAAACGCACAGCAGACCTACAGCTGTTGCAGTTATGGGACTGAAAGTTCAGTCTTGTGCCAAGTGAGTGATGCTTTATTTTCTTGTCTTGTGGTTGGTCAGTTCTTTATCTTGTTGTGATGTTTCCCAGATATGCATATGGCCAACCTGTACCTGGTCAAGCCTTAGTGGAAGTGTGCCGTGATCTATTTCCCATACAGTCTGCTTCATAATTTGACCAGACAAGACATCCACTTTAAGCCACAAAGTTGATGTTTTTCACTGTTTTTTGGACTTTCTCTCGCAGATGTAATGGTGTCAATCTGCAATGGCGTCCTTTACAAACAAAGCTGTATATCTCTTGGAGGGAGCTACTGGCCCAACAAACTGCTGTTGAATCGAACCACAAACAAGAATGGACAGGCTGCGTTCTCCCTAAACACTGCTAATCTTAAGGCTGATCTGAATCTGGTGGTACAGACTTGTATTTTGTAAAACTTAAGACTTTCTCTAGTATGATACTGATTAAGTTTGATCTTCCCTAGGTGACTGCTAATCCACACCTTTTTTATGGTTATAAATCGCCATACTTCACTACAGATACAAGGTTTGTTCAGCTTCTCCTACCTGTTTCTCCTGACAAGCCATCTTTTAGTGAACTGACTATAGTGAAGCTCAATCAGCCGCTCAAATGTGGTGCTTCGTTTCCAGTGACCATGGCGTATTCATTTGTTGGAGAGGCTGGTAGCTACAGCGCTGACATAAAAAGTGTTTCCAGAACCAGGTACTGTATGATGTGACTATTTTTCAATTTGGGAATGATGGTGTGTCCTACAGCATGTTGGTCCTTGTTCCAGGTGTCTGCAGTTTTCTCCAGCTACAGCTGTTCCTGCAGAGGGAAACGTTCTGATGGTTTCTGCTCAAGCAGGATCTCTGTGTAGCCTCAGTGCTGTAGATGAGAGTGTCCGGATCATGGAGCCAGGAAGACGTCTGAGTGCTGAAAGGATTTCTGTGTGCCTCAATCAGGTTTTTTGTTTGGGCTTTTAATCAGAATATTTCAGTGTGTGTGTGTGGCACTTCTGATTAGAATGCCACTTTTTACCCCTGTGTCTGAAGTACAAGGGCCTGAATTTTTATCGCAACTTCAGTTTTGGTACGTCTGTTAGTTTGATTCTTGCTTTAGAAATTGATACATGACTTAAAGATAAAATGTAGTCTTGTGTTGTATTGGTCTATACTAGCTTGTGTTACTGAATGTGGTCTTTTAATATGATGTGCGTGCGTCGTCCGTCCGTGCGTGCGTGCCGTCCGTGCGTGCGTCCGTCCGTGCGTCCGTCCGTGCGTCTGTCCTGTGCGTGCGTCCGTTGCCATCCGTGCGACACAAAGACCTAGGTGCCGCAGAATGTAGTAGCCATGGAGTGAAGAGTCCCAACACTAGTCTCCCGAGTTTTTGAGGTGGAAAAAATACGGTAAGTTGTGTAAGGAAAGTTCAATGACCGATCTGAGGCCTTAATCTAAAGCGCTTTGTTTCTGGTTTAGTTTTTCCCAAGTTTGATGTGACCGTAAACGCACTGCAGATCTACAGCGTTGCAGTTATGGGACTGAAAGTTGAGTCTTGTGCCAAGTGAGTGCTTTATTTTTCTTGTCTTGTGGTAGGTCAGTTCTTTATTTTATTTTAATTTTTTATCCTTTTGCCTGTGCTTGACTTAATTGTGTCTTTGTTCTCCTACCAGATGAATGCCATGGGCTGTGCCTCTCTTATTGTTGATACGTCAGTGTTTTTCAACACCAAATTTGAAGACCAAATGCAAGACGCATTTCTTGTAAATGTGAACGTTACTGAGGAGGGAACAGGTGAGCTATTGGCTGATCTGAACCATATACTCTATCATCTTTACAAGACATGCACTTTAAGCCACAAAGTTGATATTCTTCACTGTTTGGACTTTCTCTCACAGATGTAATGGTGTCAAAATCTGCAATGGTGTCCTTTACAAACAAAGCTGTATATCTCTTGGAGGGGAGCAACTGGCCCAACAAACTACTGTTGAATCCAACCACAAACAAGAATGGACTGGCTGCGTTCTCCCTAAACACTGCTAAGGCTGCTCTGAATCTGGTGGTACAACTTGTATATTGTTAAAATTAAGAAAAAAAGGGCCTGCATTTAAAGACTTCACATGTATTGAAAGCGGACCAGAACTAACGAAAAGTACGAGCACTGGATCAAGTGAAAGGAGTTCGTATGTGGAGACATAATAAGATTTGCCGCCATCACCGCCGCGGCCAATGCCCTGTACTCTGACTTCTCCAAGGCGATTTTGCAGATCAGATCAGTTCTCTCCTCAAGTCCATATACAGCAGTCACTGAGGGCAGGCCAGTTCTGCCTAGAGATCAAGACGATCCTCCTCAGCCCATGAGGGCACTGCCTGTAGATTCACGAGGTGACCTTCTGCATTCTCATTCTGTCAGTCACAAGAGATTGACTATCTCACTGACAACCTAGGAGACCTGAGACTACCAGGCTCTGCAACTCGGCTAACTTCAAGTCACCCTTTCTCTTCTTATGAACCAACTCAATCCCAACACAAGCTAGCCCATCAAGAAGATGCTACATATCCGCAACCTGGTATTAGGCACATAGGTAGACCACGTGGTTACTACAACACAGACCACAGAGGCCATAACTATATGTCCACTGACCAAAGAGATCGCAACCAATATCCCACAGCTGTTCAGTTTATGCCTCAGGACTACAGTCAAGAGACAGCAGCTACGTATGGGACTTATAAAGATCTAGTCTGAACTGCAAACCTGTCCGCTATTTCCTTTCCACTGAACCATATGCTTATCAGCAACCTTATCATGGGATTCCAGCTACAAGTCCAGTCTATCAAGATGAGAGACTTACTCCAAGGGATACATTAGCTCACCATGCACATGAGAGACATGCATATGAGAGACACTCAGACAGCTATGGTCAATCAGCTCCTAATCCTGCAGACAAATCAAGTTTCTTGACCCCACGACAGTATGCAGATTACACTCAGCCTGAGACATATCAGCCATACCACCCAATGCGCACTCCTTCTCTTCCATATCCTCATGTAGAGCCCACCTACAGAGATCCAATTCCCACCATTCCTCATTTTTGCAGTGAAGATCCCAGAGAGTTTGCACGACTCTATTGCACTGGAGAATTTGCTACCTGCAGAGGCTACAGAACGTTTCAAGTACCAAATACTCGTTGATCATCTGAAACAGGAGAATGCCTTGCTCATTGCAGACTTGTACGTCAACAGCAGGTACCCATACACCAACACCATGAGGTCTCTAACGGCACTTTATAGTCAACCACATCAACTCGCACTACAAAGAATTGCAGAATTGATGGATGGCCCAAAAATCAGGAGTGGTGACACTAAATCTTTTAGAATGTTTGCCCTCAAAGTGCGTGCATTAGTTGGAATGCTGGACCAACTTGGAGCTAAAGGATGGACGGAACTCAAATGTGGGTCACGTGTTTCATGTCTCCTTGCCAAATTGCTTCAATGATCTTAAAGCAAACTTCAGAAGGTTTGTTAACCCCATTCAGAACCCAGTTCCAACACTAATAGGCTAGAATATGAGCTCAGAATACAAGAGGATGAGTCACAGTACGTTAGTAATGTAAGCAGAGTCTACTCTCAACCACAGAGAGAGCAGCAAAGGAATCGCAAGCCGGTTCAACGATTTTCTACTGTCTTGCATGGTGGTGAACAGAGTAAACCAGCAAGTGTTACAGCAGTCAAGAAGGAGAAATCGACAAAGTACTGCCCCTTCTGCAACACTGTGCAGCATTACTTCAATCAGTGCTCTAATTTCAAACTGCTGAATCAGAGAGTCTTGGCTAAAGTCAAATCAGAAGTGCTTTAGGTGTGGCTGTGATCACCAGATCTCACAATGTAATCTTAAAGCCAAATGCAAAAAAATGTGTAAAGAGATGTTTAGAAATACTGCATGACTTCAATGCCAAAGGTAAACATGAAACACAAGCTTCAGCAAAAAAAACAGTTGTCTTGTGAACTCAGAAGTAGAGACTTTGTATATGGATAGACCAACTGCAGGCAGCAAAGTTCTTTTGAAGGTCAGCCAAGTGATCTTGAGAAATGCAGAGAAGGAACTTGACGCATACGCTATATTGGATGATGGATCAGAGAGGACAATGTTACTGTATGAAGCAGCACAGCAACTTGATCTTCAAGGACTTCCTGAAGATATAGCCCTCTGTACTGTGAGACAAGACAGACGGGTTGTTCATGGGGCGGCTGTTTCATTCTCAGTAGCTTCTGCATTTAAGCCGAACAAATCCTTTACCATTAAAAGAGCTTTTACAGCCAAAGAACTGAGCATGGCAAAACACACTTACCCTGTTAAGTTGCTGCAAAAGAAATACAGATAGCTACAAGGTCTGCCCATTCCCTCATTGCAGCAGGCTCAACCACTCTTACTCATTAGCTCAGATTATCCACATTTAATCACAGCTACAGAGCCAGTACGTCTCGGACCTCCTGGTGGTCCTGCCGCTGTGAAAACCAGACTCGGGTGGACTCTGCAGGGCCCCTCAAAATTCCTTGCCAGTCATCTCTTACCACAACAGTTTTTATTAACCTCCACTTTGTCAGCAGAAGCTGAACTGTTCAACAATGTACAGAAGTTGTGGCAAATGGACACACATCCATATAGGAGTGAGACACAGAAGGCAAGACACAGAAGCGGTGCAAATCCTTGAGGAGAAAACATTCAGGGTGGCAGTTGGAGACGTCTCAAAGGTATGCAACACCTCTCCTCTGGAAAAGAAATCTTCCACCTTTGCAATCAGCTAAAGAAGCAGTAACAGCCCATTTAAGAAGCACAGAAAACGCCTTTTGAAGAACACAGATCTTGCTTCAGTGTATGTTGAAGTGCAGAAACTTGAAAAGGCAGGCTACATCTCAAAGCTAAAACCAGAGGAGACAGATAAAAGCCGATGGAATCAAGGTCCACAGTTCTTAACTCAGTCAGTTAGTAGTTGGCCCAAACAGCCTCATGATTATGTAAGCGATGACGTCCAAGAACAGTTATATTTTCTGTGGAGTGCTATCCTCCAGTCAAACTGATATCCCAGATATCTCTTGATACAATTCACTTCAAGATCTGATTAAGGCTACTGCTATTTCCCTTCATGGGGCGGCAGACGAAAGTTAACTCTCTGCTGACGACTATACACAAGCTGAACAGGAACTTCTGAGACCTGCTCAAGTTGAAAGCTTCCCAGAAGAAATAGCCCAACTCCAGTTAGGTAAACCTGTATCTCACTCTAGTCGTCATTCTAACTCTAGCCCCAGAGTATGATCACAAAGCCAAATTAGTCATAGTATGTGGACGCCTCCACAGATGTCAGCACTTGCACTCAGACACTCTACACCCTATTGTCTTAAGATCCTGCTCACCCTCTTGTAAAGCTTCTGATTCAGCATCACAACAACCTCCTGTTACATCCAGGACCTGAGCGCGTGTTCGCAGAACTGAGACAAAAATATTAGATCATGAGAGGCAGTAAAAAGACACCAGCACAGCTGCTTTGAATGTAAGAAATGGTGAGGGAAGCCAGAAATTCCTATGATGGCAGATCTCCCTCGGTCTAACTTTCGGTTGTTTCGTCCAGTTTTCTATTCAACGGGCATTGACTGTTTTGGCCCCTTCCAGGTTAAGTTTGGACGCAGTTGTTTATCAACTTGTATATTGTTAAAATTAAGACTTAAGAAAATTAAGAAAAAAAGGCCTGCATTTAAAGACTTCACATGTATTGAAAGCGGACCAGAACTAACGAAAAGTACGAGCACTGGATCACGTGAAAGGAGTTCCGTATGTGGAGACATATCAAGATTTGCCGCCATCACCGCCGCGGCCAATGCCCTGTACTCCAGACTTCTCCAAGGCGATTTTGCAGATCAGAGAGTTCTCTCCTCAAGTCCATATACAGCAGTCACTGAGGGCAGGCCAGTTCTGCCTAGAGATCAAGACGATCCTCCTCAGCCCATGAGGGCACTGCCTGTAGATTCACGAGGTGACCTTCTGCATTCTCATTCTGTCAGTCACAAGAGATTGACTCTCACTGACAACCTAGGAGACCTGAGACTACCAGGCTCGGCAACTCGGCTAACTTCAAGTCACCCTTTCTCTTCTTATGAACCAACTCAATCCCAACACAAGCTAGCCCATCAAGAAGATGCTACATATCCGCAACCTGGAATTAGGCACATAGATAGACCACGTGGTTACTACAACACAGACCACAGAGGCCATAACTATATGTCCACTGACCAAAGAGATCGCAACCAATATCCCGCAGCTGTTCAGTTTATGCCTCAGGACTACAGTCAAGAGACAGCAGCTACGTATGGGACTTATAAAGATCATAGTCTGAACTGCAAACCTGTCCGCTATTTCCTTTCCACTGAACCATATGGTTATCAGCAACCTTATCATGGGATTCCAGCTACAAGTCCAGTCTATCAAGATGAGAGACTTACTCCAAGGGATACATTAGCTCACCATGCACATGAGAGACATGCATATGAGAGACACTCAGACAGCTATGGTCAATCAGCTCCTAATCCTGCAGACAAATCAAGCTTCTTGACCCCACGACAGTATGCAGATTACGCTCAGCCTGAGACATATCAGCCATACCACCCAATGCGCCCTCCTTCTCTTCCATATCCTCATGTAGAGCCCACCTACAGAGGTCCTATTCCCACCACTCCTCATTTTTGCAGTGAAGATCCCAGAGAGTTTGCACGACTCAAATTGCACTGGAGAATTTGCTACCTGCAGAGGCTACAGAACGTTTCAAGTACCAAATACTCGTTGATCATCTGAAACAGGAGAATGCCTTGCTCATTGCAGACTTGTACGTCAACAGCAGGTACCTATACACCAACACCATGAGGTCTCTAACAGCACTTTATAGTCAACCACATCAACTCGCACTACAAAGAATTGCAGAATTGATGGATGGCCCAAAAATCAGGAGTGGTGACAAACAAATCCTTTACCATTGAAAGAGCTTTTACAGCCAAAGAACTGAGCCTCGCGAAACACGCTTAACCCTGTTAAGTTGCTGCAGAAGAAATACAGATAGCTACAAGGTCTGCCCATTCCCTCATTGCAGAAGGCTCAACCACTCTTACTCCTTAACTCAGATTATCCACATTTAATCACAGCTACAGAGCCAGTACGTCTCGGACCTCCTGCGGTCCTGCCGGTGTGAAAACCAGACTCTGGTGAACTCTGCAGGGCCCCTCAAAATTCCTTTCCCAGTCATCTCTTACCACAACAGTTTTTATTAACCTCCACTTTGTCAGCAGAAGCCGAACTGTTCAACAATGTACAGAAATTGTGGCAAATGGACACACTTCCATATAGGAGTGAGACACAGAAGGCAAGACACAGAAGCGGTGCAAATCCTTGAGGAGAAAACAATCAGGGTGGCAGTTGGAGACATTCAAAGGTATGCAACACCTCTCCTCTGGAAAAGAAATCTTCCACCTTTGCAATCAGCTAAAGAAGCAGTAACAGCCCATTTAAGAAGCACAGAAAACGCCTTTTGCAGAACACAGATCTTGCTTCAGTGTATGTTGAAGTGCAGAAACTTGAAAAGGCAGGCTACATCTCAAAGCTGACACCAGAGGAGACCGATAAAAGCCGATGGAATCAAGGTCCACAGTTCTTAACTCAGTCAGTTAGTAGTTGGCCCAAACAGCCTCATGATTATGTAAGCGATGACGTCCAAGAACACACAGTTATATTTTCTGTGGAGTGCTATCCTCCAGTCATGATATCCCAGATATCTCTCAAGACAATTCGCTTCAAGATCTGATTAAGGCTACTGCTATTTCCCTTTATGGGGCGGCAGACGAAAGTTAACTCTCTGCTGACGACTATACACAAGCTGAACAGGAACTTCAGAGATGTGCTCAAGTTGAAAGCTTCCCAGAAGAAATAGCCCAACTCCAGTTAGGTAAACCTGTATCTCAACTCTAGCCCCAGAAGTATGATCACAAAGCCAAATTAGTCAGAGTATGTGGACGCCTCTGCAGATGTCAGCACTTGGATTCAGACACTCTACACCCTATTGTCTTAGATCCTGCTCACCCTCTTGTAAAGCTTCTGATTCAGCATCACAACAACCTCCTGTTACATCCAGGACCTGAGCGCGTGTTCGCAGAACTGAGATGAAAATATTAGATCATAAGAGGCAGAGAGGCAGTAAAAAGACACCAGCGCAGCTGCTTTGAATGTAAGAAATGGTGAGGGAAGCCAGAAATTCCTATGATGGCAATCTCCTCAGTCTAACTTTCGGTTGTTTCGTCCAGTTTTCTATTCAACGGGCATTGACTGTTTTGGCCCCTTCCAGGTTAAGTTTCGACGCAGTTGTTTATCCGGAATCGGAAATGCTCAGTCGTAGAACATTTCATTAATGTTTAATAAATGACAAGACAAATCTGCTCAGTTCTTTGAGTTTTATTTTAATTATTCATTGTAAAGAAAAGCCAGTGATTAAGTCATCTTTTGTCTGCAAATAATATATATTGTACTCTGTGTGAAATAATATCTTTCTTTTTTTCTTTAAGTTGTCAAGTATTTTCAAAATATTGTTTTCTAGGGGTAGGGGTGAACCTGTCAACACATGGCTTATGCATCAAACATTTAAACAAAAGTACAACACTGCCCAACTCTGCATCACGGCTTTGTGCAGACTCTTCTGTAGATGTGGACTCCTGCAACTCATTGCATTCAGATATAATACACTCTTAGAAGAAAAGGTTCTATATAGAACCTTAAAAGGTTCTAAAGCGCTACGTATTTGGAACCCCTAAAATGTAATGCATGTGAATGATCACCAAATTCAAGATATGGGGGTTCAAAAAGTAATTAATAAATATCACATGAAGAGTGCCATTTCAGTTTTTATCCTCCAAAAATCTGAATGATTAAAATGGGATATTAAAGTGTGTATGTCAGGTTAAAATTTTTTTTGGGATATATTAAAAAAAGGTTTAGATGTCTGAGTGAAAATGTAATTATCATTAAAATTATTACTGTAATTGCCCTACATTAAGCTTTATAGCCATTTCTGTCAAGATCATATTTTGAAAACACAGTGGAGCTGGCTGTGACGTCAGAAGAGTGAGACGTGACAAAAAAGTTCTATTCAAGTATGGAGAGTTTTGAGTCTGAGGAGATCCAGAATCCCCTTCAAACCTATGAGGACCCACAGCCTTACAATTTTGAGCCTCCCAGGTGTGAGACAGATGAGGAACCAAACAGAAATTTAAATAATTCCTATCGAAGAGAACATAAATATCTGGTGTGAAGAGAACCAGAGTGGGGAGTTGGTCAGGTGTCTTGGTAGGCATAACTTAGAGGTGGAACGGTACATGTATTCATATTGAACCGAAACGTATGGGCGTCGCGGTTCGGTGCATGAATATACACGGAGAATATGGTTGAAATAAATAAAACTCGCGTGCAAATTAATTAATGCGGAACTACTGTTAGATACGCGGTAGAGATGCGCGGTAGCCTATGATTCAGGTCAGTGTGAAGAGGTTCAGTGTGTGTGGAAAGAAGAAGACAGGGTCGGCGTGACTGAAAATCTCTCTCTCTCTCTCACTCATTCACTCACTCACTCTCTCACTCTCTCACTCTCTCTCTCTCTCACTCTCTCACTTCTCACTCTCACTTCCCGCCGGTTATATACGGTCTCTCCACGGAAAAATACTGCAATCAGACATAGATGTTCATCTTCTGCACCCGCCGCGGCTCCGTCCTTTCTCTCCCGCTACAGACTTTGCAAAATCACGCCCCCCTCGCCACAGTCAGGTTGGCCAAAGTGCGTTTCATTTATTTATTTTTGTCCCTGCGTGCCGATCGGAGACGAGTTCACTGCTGATATTCTGAGAGTGAAGTGGACTCCGTGTCCGGTTTAACGGTGTTTTTGCACCCAGCACAAACACAGTACTTCACCATCGTGATAATACGCCTGCATATACCTTTCTTCTTTTTCTTCTTTCTTTCTTCTTCTTCAGGGTTTAATTGCGGTTGGCAAACCTGTTTCCTGCGTATACCTTACTAACTACCTAACTTAAATAACTAACTAAATAACTAATAAATGTCCTAATCAAATAATTCTCTCGCTCTATCATTCATACAATTACTCACACAGCTCACTCACTGATCACTTTCTCAGCGACCTACTGTAGGGACTAGGGAGACGTCCCTCTTATGACATCACGCGATTCGTTTGGGGGGAGGGGCAGTTTTAAGTCAGTACTGAAAATAACGAACTTTTTCATCTTATATTCTGCCTTTAGGTATCGAAAAACATACAAAACAATACATCAACTTGACAAACGTGTTTTTCCCCTAACTATTTTGTGTTAATCATACTTACAAATTTAACCTGACATATACACTTTAAGTTACTACAACAGTTTAATAAACAATAATTTAATTACAACTACAAAATGTTGCAGAATATATGACTGAATAATAGCCTATAAAGAACCTCTGTGCCAAAGGGTTCTTTCAGTTCATTATCATGTTTTTTTTTTTGCATAAAAGGTCCTTTGCAGTTGAGTAAAGAACCCTATGCTACATATATAGAACCCTTTTTTCTAAGAGTGTAGGTATTCAAGTGTAAATTAAGTAAAGCTATTTATGCACTTAAAGATATCTGAGAGGGTTTCTTCACTGTCCTGTGCATTGGGGAAAAAATGGGCATTACAAAGTGTTGTACTTTCTTCCCTTTTGATGTAAAGTTAGAAAAAGACTTACTGCACATGCTTCAGCCAACAAAAGAGTTAGTGTATTGAAATGATATAATGAAGTACACTGGGGAAATGTGATCAATAACTCATAGCAACATATTTTTTTTTTACATTAAGTATGTAGTTTCACAGTCACACATGTAAAGCAGTCCATTACTTCTCAACAGCTGATATGACTGGACAGCCATTTGGATTATAGGCCTACTTAATTTAATGCAGCAACAAATTATTTTATAGTGTACTAGGATAATTTAAAGTTCATTTACCAGCAGTGAAGGTGCTGTGTGTGTGAGGAAGAGCTGAACACAAGGATGCCCTCCACAAGGTTCACATTTAACCCAAGGGCCAGCTCTTCTGCCTGGGTAATGTGGGGGTGCAGTTTTTTCTTGCTTTTATAAGCAGGCAAACGTTTATTAACAGTGCCTTTTTAAAAGAGATTAGTTAGTACAAATTACTATTATGTAGAATATTCTAGTACTTCACTTTTACTTGTTCCTATGTTCTAGCAGTGGGTGGTGACTCTGACATTACAATGAACAACGTTATTAATTATTTAGAAATTATTAAAATATAAAAATATAACTACAAACTTAATTTGTCTGCTACTTTTTGCCGGCTCTCTCTCCTGGCTTTTGCACACTTTAAGGTGTTTCCTGCGTTTTAATTAAGTTTTCCAATTCAGCTTATCCTTCATGCAATAACTCTCTTCTGTTGAGAAAAAAACGGAGCGCGCTCTTTGGCCACGGCGAACAGCCAATAGCAGCGTTGCTGATCAATGTTTCAACTATCGATACATATCCCCTTTTAGCCCAGGTTTTTATTTTTTATTTTTTCCTTTTAGCCCAGGTTCAAGCTAGCGCACCTGTTGCTATGACGGCAAGTCCAGGATGAGCGTCGAAGAACCAAACGATCCAAGATCATGCCAAATCGCCAACAATCAAATCCAGCTAACTGAGTTAGCGACGTACGAAGAACGGGCCCCAGATCATCAAAGCGATGTTGATGTTTGCACCTTCTCTGACATCCACTGACATCATGTCGTCGGCAGATGAGGTAATTTGATGTTTTGATTCATTTATAGTTAACTTAAGCCCTGAGTGAGACTGTATCTGGTTATGTGAGAATATAGTTTGACATTGAATTAATCAAACTACACAGACTTTGACATTATAAAATGGCATTATCCTGAAGCATTCATTTCAAAAGCGTGAATTGTTGTTGACCTCATTGAATCCTTACAGAACATTGTTGTGTGTATGTCTGCTGCTATACAGAAAACTATTTATTTTAGTTTGTATTGTAGTGTGTTGTGCGTTTGTCAGCGTTAGTGGACTCAATCAAGCTAAGGTTAGCTAGTGTTGCTAATTTAGAACCGCAAAGAGGCTCTGTAAACTTGACATCCTTCTGATTTTCCTGGCAAAAATGTCCCGAGTCCTTTTTTAACTTTTCGGTGCAATCTTTTCAAACATATGCAATATAAAGCTATTATTAGCCTAAAATCAATAGTCCAAATAGTCCTAAATCACAAATTTTTGACATACAAAGTAACAGTTTTAGATATAAAGTATAATTTTTAGAGATAAAGTCACATTGTGACATTTAAAGGCCCAGTTTGATTATTAAAGTCACATTTTAAGACTGTTATATCTTGAGATATAGCCTAAAAAGTCAGGTTAAAAGTCTCAAATTTACTTTTAGATTAATGCAATTTGAGAAATCACAATTACCTTATTTCTTTACTCTGATGCATAATAAACAACCTTACCAAGGAGTTTTACAAGGAACAAAAGACAAATAATAATAATAAAAAAATAAAATAAAAAAAATGAAAGGGTGGTAAGGTACTGCTTAAAGGAGCTGTATGTAAGAAATGTATTTAAAATAATCATAAAAGGGCCCTGATCACTAGACATTAAGAAATCATGTTCATTTCAAATACTTATATCACTGACAACAGTAGTCCAGCCAGGATATTGTCATTTAAAAAGTAAAGTTGCAGCCCTCAACTGATGTTGATGTTGTCATGTTGTGTTTTGGTATGATGCTCCACCCTCCATCCGATCTACCAGTTAGCCGCTACAAATGTGTCAGATAAAAAAATGTTGGATCCTGCCGCCTATCTGGCAACCTCAGAGTCGGGGGAAGGGGATACACTGCTCTACGGTATTTTGAATGTTATTGCAGTACCAGTTTTGGCCACAATCTTACATACAGCTCCTTTAATGTCTAACCAGCCATTTAAAGGTCAAGTCATAAGATATCGATCAGTTTAGAGTACAAGTTTTTCCCCCAGTTACAGTATGTTCATTGCCTGTAGCTTAACTACAAGATCGGGTATCAATAAATAAATAAATAAAAACACCTTGGACAAAAATAGTCATCAGTCATAGTAAGGTGCATTAATATTATTTATAAAACGGTTAGTTCGAATCCTTGATTCTGATTGGTCAAGAGAGCTGTGCTTTATTCACGATAAACACGCCGACCGCTTCACCCAACGGTTCTATTGATTCGCTGCGCAACACTGCGGTTCTATGTTGTTTTTATTTGAGCTTTCATGCATTTTACACATTGGAACGTTGTTGCTGTTCACGCTCAGGGACTATTTTTTTTCTAGCGGAAGGAAGGCTTTTAGTGATTTTACTTCAAGAACGTTGCAATAATACATTCTTTTTTACTTTAATATTGTGTGGCAACCGTTTTATAAAGTAATAAGGACTCTTTGTCCAGAGCCTCTCGTACCTTGCTTACATAACCTACATTTGGTCATAATACTGGTATATGGGTTATTTTTAAACTCTCCCTGAGTCATGTGTTAATCTCTTACAAGTTTTTATTTTATTTTGCGGACTCTGTCCATGAGGACCCAAGGTTGGGGCTCTCTTTAGGTTGCTTTGATGTGGACTGTGGAGGTTTAGTGAGTCTCCAGTACTCCTTGTTAGACCACATCATTATCGGAACCCAAAGAAAGAGGATTTGGAAGCTTCCTGATACATGGAGAAATCTGTTGAGTTTGGCCAGTTTGTTTATTTGTTAAAGTTGGAATGAAATGGAAGCTGCCATAGTATTTTCTTCTCAGTACTATGATATTTATCCAAATGAAATGGCTTCTCAAGCAAGAAAATCCACCAGGTGGGCGTTCTGATGATTTTATTTCATGATTGATCTTGAAGATGTCCACAATCTACTTTAAGCAAATCGTTCAGCTGAAAATTGGCAGCATGAAGTTTCTGCCACTGGCAGCTGACAGTACCTGCCACTTAAACCGACATCGACTGCCACAAGGCAAATAATGACAAGACAGTCCTCCCCTCAATACGGTGCAGTCATACCCTTTGCAGAAAAGCATCCCCAAAGAGTGATGTTTCCACCTCCATGCTTCATGGTTGGGATGGTGTTTTTGGGGTTGTACTCATCTTCTTCCGACGAGTGAAGTTTAGACCAAAAAGCTCTATTTCTTTTCTCATCAAACCACATGACCTTCTCCCATTCCTCCTCTGGATCATCCAGCTGGTCATTGTCAAACTTCAGACAAGCCTGGACATGCGCTGGCTTGAGCAATGGGACCTTAGTGCTCTGCAGGATTTTAATCCTTGACGGTGTAGTGTGTTACTAATGGTTTTCTTTGAGACTGTGGTCCCAGCTCTCTTCAGGTCATTGACCAGGTCCTGTCGTGTAGTCCTGGGCTTATTCCTCACCTTCCTCATGATCATTGATGCCCCATGAGGTGAGATCATGCATGGAGCCCCAGACCGAGGGAGATTGACCGTCATCTTGAACTTCTTCCATTTTCTGAATGGTTGCGCCAACTGTTGTTGCTTTCTCACCAAGCTGCTCGCGCTATTGTCCTGTAGCCCATCCCAGCCTTGTGCAGGTCTAAAATTTGGCTGATGTCCTTACATAGCTCTCTGGTCTTGGCTATTGTGGAGAGGTTGGAAGATTGAGTGTGTGGACAGGTTTCTTTTATACAGATAATGGGTTCAAACGGGTGCAGTTAATACAAGTAATGAGTGGAGAACAGGTGGCCTTCTTAAAGAGAAACTAACAGGTCTGTGAGAGCTGGATTTCTTACTGGTTGGTAGGTGATCAAATACTTATGTCATGCAATAAAATGCAAATTAATTACTTAAAAATCATACAACGTGATTTTCTGGATTTCTGTTTTAGATTCCGTTACTCACAGTTGAAGAGTACTTATGATACAAATTACAGACTTTATATGTTTTGTAAGTGGGAAAACTTGCAAAATCAAATGTGTATCAAATTCTTGTTATCCCCTTGTTACTTGTTATATATTGTGTAGATACACACCCTTCATTCTCTCATCAGTTATATTTAAAATTGTAAGTAGCATACAAACATTTAAAGTTCAGTTTACTTTATGGAAAAAAAACAGTATAAAATGATAATATCATTCATCTTTTTGTGTTGATCTAGGTTTTTACACTGTATTTGGTATTTGTTATAAAGAGTGGAACTATTAAGACAGAATAAATAAAAATCACTCTGCATCATATATTGCACATATTCAGACAACTGGCACCAATTACTGCAGAAACCTAGATGGGTATTTTTAATTCAAATCTCTTTTGTCACATTACCGAACAGCACTGCCGTGATGGGTGAAAGTCTTAAGAGCGTGCTCTAGACAGTTCAGAATACAATTAGACATACATTATACACAATATATAGCCTACAAAATAAATAAACAAAAAATACAGATTATACACATAATACACACTTAAACATATAATACAGTTGCAGATGTGCAGCGGATTGATAAGTGGGGATAGCAGAGTTGATTATGTGTTAGACTGTTTTCTGTCCTTTCTCCTGAAATCCACCACTCTACTTGGCCTTGTTTATAGTGTGTGTGTGGTGGTTCTCCTGACACCAGTGTATTTCTGAGTTAAAGCATTTTTCTCAGTTTATCTCTTCCTGTGTAGCATAGAAGATACATAAGAAAACTGTTACACAAGATTTAAATGACATTAACAATATAAATGCATGCACATTAATGTGAATACTATTTTTGTTGCATTTTGCCATCAAATAACAGTGATCACCTGGATAAAGTTGCATTAGCCGTTCAGAAGTTTGTTCTTAAATTTGAACGTGAAGTCAACAGAGGCTTAGTAACCACCAGGTAGCTTGTAACTTCATCTGTACTTCATTCCATTGCACCATTAGTTCGTAAGACAAAACACAGCTAGTAGGTCGCAAACTCTCTGTAAAGTAATGCGTAGTCACATTAAATGACGCTTACCCTCGAGGATCCAATAGCAGCCTTCAAATACGTGAGCAGTTGTTTAAATTCTGGAAGTTTAAATTTATCATTCATTCTAACTTTTGTCTCACTGAACTAACAGTAAAAAATAAATTTTCATTAAAGGGTAATTCCACCGGTGGAGACATGAATATGTATTGAAAGTTAGACATATATGTAGTAGAATAGTATCATATTCATCATACATTTCTAATTTGAGTCCTTCTTGGCCGATAAAAGGCAGAAAATGACTTTTTAGTGCTTGTGAATTGTAGACAACAATCCCCATAGTGCATTGCAATACTCAGCTGTGCAGGCCACTCCCACTATTCCACCCATCATTGTAGACTAGAGTTAAGCTCCACTCTACGCTACCGCCTGGAAATCATTTCCGCACAATAAAATCAGATAATGCACGCTAATATAATATGATGACGTAAGAGCGTCAAGGCGGTGCTTCTATATGGGCTTCAGACAATCGGCACACTTACTCTGACGCATACTTTTACACGTGAAATGCAGCCAAACCGTGGAACGTTTTGTCTTTGGCATCTTCATTAATCCCCTCGCTATTAGATGTTCAGGGAGTCTCCTGCATATTGATAATGGCTCCCTGATTCCCGCAAATTAGTTAAAATCTCCCGGATTCTAGGGCGAGTGACCATGAGTGCGCATGCGAGACAGATCAAGAGTGAAGAGCTGACAAATTTACAAATAAGTGGACTCCACCCTCCATCTACTTTTAGTCAATCAGATAACACCTGTTTGTGCTGACCAGTCATAGCATGCTCTCGCTCCAACCAATCACGATTTTGTTTACAATCAGGTAATTTGGTCTTGTCCTGAAATAACTTCGCTCATTCATCTGCATTGGCTCAAATAGGAAGTATAACGTGTGTACAATTGACCCTTCGCTAAGCCACGCCCGAAAACCGCCACTGGCCAATCGTGTCTTAGCAACCGTAACTATGCGCGGGAGGTCTGGCAAGCTTTCGAGTGAGGGAAACATGCTGAAGCATTGTGCGTATGGATTTTGCAAATCTGATACCGGTATCCTAAAAGTTTGGATGCGGAGAGGAAGGAATAGTTTTCCTTCCAGAAAATCTAAAAGCCAAGGGGAGAAATGATGGGTGTGTTCAAGCAGTATGGGAGACCCACTACCGGTAAATGTCGACATGATAAACAAAAACACCTAACATTATTGCTTGGAAAATGGAAATATTGACGGTTCTTTGGTCACAATGATATAACGTAAAATAAGACGATTAAAGACAAGACAAAGGCTCACTGACATACTTTAAAATATATTTCAGCATTTTGGTAATCGACGTCCTACTAACGTTACCCCTGACTAAGTTACTTTAACCCAATCCGATCGCGGCTCTCTCGGTATAAGTTTTGTTCCACAAAATTTATGGATAAACTGTTTGATTTATAATTATTAGGATTTTCGCATACCCTGCTGTGCATGAACATAGCTGTTCCTCAATTTGTGTGTTTCCCATTTGAATGGTCAGCATATGAGGCGGTTGCTGCTTGCGCTGGGACAATAACGTTAGGCTTTAGCTTCAATTTTTAAGAAATTATTCTCTAATCGGTTGCATATTATGTCGTGAATATATCCCCTCGAATGCAATGCAGTCCCTTTTGTCTCACTTTTTCGCCGAAAATGACTAATTATCTCATTGGGAATGTCTGACACCGGTGCAGACACACTGTAATAGATGTGCCAGCCGCGAAAGCTTGACAGGCGTAGCAACAGTAACTAGGGGAGGGCGGGGCTTAGCGAAGGGTCAATTGGTACAGTAAAAGTTTTTGGTTTAGTGAGCCTTTAGAAATGCCATAGAAACAGCGTTTACATCTTTGTTATGGGAAGAAAGCGTTCTGGAAGTGCAACGTTATTCAACATGGAACAGAAAAGCATCAATAAGTAGCTGACTAAGGAATAACTGGATTCAACCTTGTGATAAACATGCGAGTTTGTTTAATATGTGAAATTACTGTTACACAACAGCCAACAGCATTTCCCACTTCTTCTGTCAAGGAGTTTTAATTTTTAATGCAGATATTATCACTTTCTTGGCAAGTATTGCATCACAGTAAGGTACAGGTACAAAACCCGTTCAGGTCCAGTTGGGTTTGTGTCTTCCTGGCCAGCTTTCAAATAATAGACGGGTCCGTATTGGGTTCTGGGTTGTAGATTTATGGCATTTCTTGGTTCTGCGTGGGTCTGGGTCCAACTTTCAAATTGAAAGGTCTGGGTTGGTTCCGTGTAGCACATTTATGCTATATTTTATAAGATCATGAAATACAATTTTGGGAAGATTGCCCACACTGTGCCCAACAATGTGGTTTGATATTGCAGCAATCTAAAGTGACTTGACAGTTTGTCCGCCCTCGCAGCAGAAAACGCATAGCCTAATTAGTGGAGCGATTTTTTTATTTTTTATTTTTTTTTAAATAATGGTTTGCACAGAATAATCATTTATAATAAATACTGCAATATTCCATAAAAATATAAGAATTGCTCATTTTGAGTTCATAATGACTTTAAAAAGCACTTTCATGTTGTCAAAATGACACCATGTCATTAAACAGAGCTTAGAACAGAACATAATGTAATGCTCATTATTGGATAACATTGAACTTCCTACAACACTAGGAACTTCTGTTGTCAGCATTTCTATCAGGCGATCGATATGGACCGTGCACACACCTGGCTGGTTCCTTTCCAAGATATAGATTAGCAATAAAGGAAAAGTTTTGTCCATTTCAACCTTTTTCCAATGCGAATTAATATGTTAAGAGTTACCAAACACTAATCCTTGTTTTATATAAGTGATTTAGAAAAACTTTTAATGGTGTAACATGCAGGTCCATCAAATCAGGAATTCAGCCTTGCTGGTCAAAGTGTAGCTTAAAGAAGCTTTCTTCCTCTCTCAAGACTAAAACCATTAAAGGTTCATGCTAGCTGTTATGAATGCTAAACAATGGTCTAATTTAGAAGCGGTGTTCCATGAAGCTCTGTACAACAGTTCATAAATTACAAACATAAAAATGCCCGTCAGTCTGAATGGAATAAAGATTGAATCTCATTCCATTACTACGACACCACATTCTGCCTGAGAGCATCGAAATAAGAATACAAAGAATCAAGACAATGCTAAAATGCTTCCCTCCTTTATCTCTGACAAGCAGAACGTAGACAAAACAATATACAGTGTTAGTACTGTATTAAACAATATCAGAATAGTTAAAGTCAATTCTCTGTTGTTTTAAGGTGGATTGTCAAAGCTGTTCAAAATAATGTTCACTATGGACAAATGCAGGTTGCTGAATTTTCACTACTTTTTTTTCATTACCGATCAAAACTTTGGGTTTTTCAAAGAAATTGTCATGTGACTGTGTAGTAACGCCTATTTCACACATGCTCAGTTTGCAGTGCGTATGCAGTGCATATACGGTACTGGAGCAGTACGTGCTTTAGTGTTTTCACATGCTGCGTTTGCAGTGCACAACTGATCCGTGGCTGTACCACAAACACATAGGCCTACTCAGTATTTTTTATTTCAAATCCAGAAGTTATGCAGCAATAAATAAAGCATTGACAGCATTGCGATTCTCTTTGTACATATACAAACTTGAATGGATGTATGCACATTTAAACTAAATTTAAACGACGTATGCCTAATTCCATGCAAGTTGCTCAAGCAAGTGGTCAAATATTTAACCATGTAGGCCTACTTATATTAAAATCGCAAACATTTTAAAATTGCCAAAAAGAGCCGACTCTAATGCCTTTTCTTTTGCATTTCAATTTTAATACAGTCAATCTTACATGTCACAAAGAACTTGTTTTACCACCTCCACGAATGAGGCGAGTGTCGTTCATTATGCCCTTATAGAGGTTAATAGTTTTCCTTGCTTATCCCTGGCCTTAAAAATGACTGTGAAAAAAAGTAATATTTAATTGAATACATTTATGGTGAGATACATTATGGTTCATTTTGACCACAAACCGTGCGCTGTCACTTTAATTCAGCGTTTGCAGCACAGCAAAAATAGACTCGGTGCGGAAACGATCTCTGCACTGCTGTATTGCAACTGGAACAGGTCGACGGACTGCATCCACATGCAGTGTAAAAGCTCTAACCTGTTAACATGGGTACGGAAAAAATACGCAACGCATATGCACTGCAAACAAAGTGTGTGTTAAATGTGCGTAATGGCTGCTGAAAATACAAATTACATTTTAACAAATTTTATTATGATAGAAAACAGTCATTTTAAATTGTAATATGTCACAATTTTACTGTTTCTACTGTATTTATTTTATCAAATAAATGCAGCCTAGGTGAGCATAAGTGACTTCCTACAAAAACATTAAATTGTACCGACCCAAAACTTTTGGATTTTGAACATTAGGTGTAAAAAGATGCAATGTGTGGTTTAATTCTCGCTGATTCTGTGAGTGAGCTCAATTAGCCCCCCTGTCCATGAGCTGGTTTTTCCATTGCAACATTATTGCTTGGCTGTGCCATCCTGTAGCTCAGTAACTTTCCTATGCTTTAGGGTTTGCGATCCAATTTGCATCTAACATCGTATTTACATGTCAAATATGCAAACATGAAAATTGTGTATGACTGTTTACATTTACATATAATTTGCATATTTATAAATGGCATGTATATATATTTACATACACACTATGGCTGGAAGTTTGTGGACCCACTACAACTGTATGTGCTTGTGCAGCATTTAAGGTTTGAAACGATAATAGCGTTTTTCTTCTTTTTGCTGATATAACTGCATGCACTTTTCTTGGTTGATTTAGACTGTATTGGAACATGGCTGCAGGGATTTGCTTCTATTCAGACACAAGCAATTGGGTCTTGCTCGCAGTCGGTGTTCCAATTTATCCCGAAGGTGTTCAGTGGAGTTCAGGTCTGGGCTTTGTGCAATTCTAGCTCTTCCACAACAGACTCAGTAAATCATTTCTTTATGGCACTTGATGCAGAGGGGTATTGTCATGCTGGAACAGTAAATGGTCCTCCCCAAATTGTTGCCACAAAGTCGGAAGCACCAAGATGCCATTGTATGCAGCTGCATTTGGATTTGTCCTTGCAAGTCTGTGCATAGACCATTAGACCTTGCAAGAATTCCGTACCCTGGCATTCTCAAAATATGGTAAAAGAAAGTCTACTTAAAGGTACAATATGCAGGATTTTTAAAATATCCAAAAACCACTAGGCCAATGTTATACATTTTGTTTTGTTGATTACTTACAGTATCCATTCCCAAATGTTTCCAACTATTTGTAAATCGTGAGGAAATTGAGATTTTAACCAAGGAAACGGGGCGTGTGAGCAGGGGTGAGGAGTTGCCAGTCAATGGCGTCACATTCGCGTTACCCTTGGTCTCCACCAGGTTTGACCTCGTACTGCAATAGTTACCATGGCGACAGACGTTCACCACTGGGTTATGCTGGTTATGCCCGTTATGCCTTGAAGGACGCTCACGCTGTTGTTGTTTTGTTCAAACATTATGGACCACGGTAAGCAGACTTTGAGGCAAAAAGAGGATTTAAAGATGCCAAGACCTCCACATCCGCAACTAACTTTGACTTGACAGAGACGTGAGTGTTGCATGTACTTTATTAGACTGATGAGTAAATGTATATAAAACGAATCAACGTTATGTATTTCCACGTGATGAAATGTTAGAACATGAACTGTGTGTTATTCTCTAATGTTAATGTAGCTTTGTCTCTTACAGCCAACAAACAACCTAACTAACAACATTCCACCCACAAATGCCATTTAGTGTGATGTTGCTGTTAGAGCAAGTGAAACAGCGTTGCATTACCTCAAGTTTAATTGCAGCATATCTCACAGCAAGTGTCATGGCGGACAAGCAAACCACTGTAATTTTTTTTAGGCAAGAATTTAGTTATTTAGACCTCAAATATGCAACTTGATGAATTATAAATTATTTGGCTAAAATTAGCAAAAGCTCACCAAAATTGGACAGTTGAAGACTGGAAAAATGTTGCCTGGTCTGAGAAGTCTCGATTTCTGTTGCGACATGCAGATGGTAGAGTCAGAATTTGTCGTAAACAGAATGAGAACACGGATCCATCATGCCTTGTTACAACTGTGCAGGCTGCTGGTGGTGGTGTAATGGTGTGGGGGATGTTTTCTTGGCACACTTTAGGCCCCTTAGTGCCAATTAGGCTACCTGAGCATTGTTTCTGACCATGTCCATCCCTTTATGGCCATCATTTACCCATCCTCTGATGGCAACTTCCAGCAGGA
Source organism: Hybognathus amarus (assembly GCA_030378365.1). Taxonomy (NCBI): domain Eukaryota; kingdom Metazoa; phylum Chordata; class Actinopteri; order Cypriniformes; family Leuciscidae; genus Hybognathus; species Hybognathus amarus. Next base: position 39,784 of record JAQIUQ010000047.1, on the reverse strand, counting down.
TAATGCACCATGTCACAAAGCTTGAATCATTTCAAAATGGTTTCTTGAACATGATAGTGACTTCACTGTACTAAAATGGCCCCCACAGTCACCAGATCTCAACCCAATAGAGCATCTTTGGGATGTGGTGGAACAGGAGCTTCGTGCCCTGGATGTGCATCCCACAAATCTCCATCAACTGCAAGATGTTATCCTATCAATATGGGCCAACATTTCTAAAGAATGCTTTCAGCACCTTGTTGAATCAATGCCATGTAGAATTAAAGCAGTTCTGAAGGCGAAAGGGGGTCAAACACAGTATTAGTATGGTGTTCCTAATAATCCTTCAGGTGAGTGTTTGTTTTATTTATAAAATTTATCTCAGTATTTAATACAGTAGATATTATGGTGTGAAGCACCATATCGACATGTCAAAAATACCTCAACACTGGGTAAGACAATACATAATGACAGTAACATTTGATGGATCGTTTTTGTTTAAATCTCATTTTGAGTAGAAAATGTTACTCCAAATGTCACAAAATTGCAAGTTACTAATCCTAACAACAAAAGCCATTATAAAACATTTGAAATAGAGCTGAAAAAACAGTGTATACTCAACCTCATTCATTATTCAAGGCCCACTGCATGATGGGAACACCAGTATCAAAAAAGTTAGGTCATTTTACTTAATTTTATAACATTGATATTTACTTTTTCATTTCTACAAGATTGAATTGAGTTCTAATTATATAATTTACTTTTTCATGTAAATTACATTGTTTTTTTTTTAAAGATGTGAGCTCCAGGCCATCAAGCGGCCATTCAGCGCTCATGTACATGTTGCGCTCGAACATCTTTATCTCGGCCAGTTTTTCAGGAACTTCCTACTGGCTCTTATGTAGAACGCGGTTTTAGACATAAGATATACAATTTATTTTGTCTTATTAATCTATTACTTGTTCCCAAGGAAATCGATTTGGCCAAGGGCAAAGTTTCTTAATTTTTTATTTGAATGAAATCCTCTACTATAACTAGTGCTGCTTTTGTACGTTCGTCTGAACTGTTTGCTTATTTCTTATTGTACAAATTTTTATACTTTATAATGGCTAATATAGTATATTTAAACATTATTGTTCTTGAAATAAAGACAGCATAATTAAATGATACAACTGTAAAGTTTTTCTTCATTATTAGTAATAATTTCAGGATGTCAAAATACATAACATCAGCTTATGAGATTCAATTTATGAATACACAGAAGTCAGATTGTCACCATATTTTGCAAATGGTCCACCCGTTGTCTTGGGCAGTGTTCCCGATTTCTCTCAGGCAACAGCTTGCACTTTAATTCCCTCCGGTATGAACTAGTTCTTAGCTCAAAAAGAATCAGAGAGGAGCAGAAAGCTCTCATGCCATCTTGAAACTTTTTTGCTTCGTTAAATGATGCAAAAATTGGCACAACTTCTTCCTCAAGCTATCTTGTCTAAATTGGGTCAACAGAGAATCTGCTTTTTATTTTGTTCCTCCAAATTCCATAAGCCCATCTACTTAAAAAGATGACATATCCTCCCCACATGGCTTCATGCAATCTGTGATATTACATAGGCCTACAGTACGTATTTAATGTAAGATAAATGGGTCAGATTTCGCAACATTGACAAATATATTTGCTGACTCATCATGACTCAACAAACTGCACCATAGGCATAAAAAAGCTTGTATATGGAAATATTATTTTTTACATCTTAAATGTTTAATATTAATTGTATGCAATATAGACTATTTTGCCTATATGTACAGGTTCTACTACTGACTATATTGTTCCTCAATAGCAACTTATGCTACATAGTTCACCCAAAAATGAAAATTCTGTCATCATTAAAAAGTATTTTGGTGACCAAACAGTTACCAAACAACATTTTCTTTTTTTGTGTGTGTGTTCTGCAGAAGAAAGGAACTTGTGCAGGTTTGAAACAACTTGTGGTTAATAACTTGTGTAAATTATAACATTTTTGGGTGAAACCAAATGTTCTAGGTCTTTAAAAATATGAATTCATAAAAAATGTATCTGTTAATAGAAATGTTTGTGAGAAGAATGTTCTGACATACATACAGTAGTCTTCCGAATGCATACTGTTGACTCTCAGAGTACAGTGTATCCACAGGATTTTGTGAAACCCTCTCACGGGTGGTCCGAATGCATTTTCAATGTGCACATTGAATTTTGCTACATTGCTGCGGGACATTTCATGTAAATGCATTCGCAAGTGTCTTGACTGAGTGTAAATGCAATTAAGAAAAATAACATTTGAATGATCATTTTGCCACAGTTTTTGCTTGAATATCTAATAATATATCTAATCATTTCTGTAATGCATTTTCCTTTTAATTTTGCAACTTATAAAGCGTTCCAATATGCATATTAAAACTAGTGTATGAAATGGCAAATGTAAATTATTTCATTTTCATTTTGCACCAAACGTTGCAAGAATGGTAATGCGAAATGTAAATTTAAATACAGAATGCAATGCCATTTTACATACTGCATTGTCATTTTGCATATTACATTTCAAATTGAATATTGCTACTCGTATGCTTCTTTACATAACACCAAAGGACCCACATTTCAGAAATGACAGTTAGTGCAGTAATATTGCATGTATTCTTATTTCAATCATGACTTTTTCTTTGACTTGCACCTGCTTCATGGGTAAGATGACCTCGCTCTAACCGAATACAACCGTGTATATTAAAATTTCAGCACTGCTTTGAAATTACTCCTTGATATTCCAAGACTGTGCTTCTGTTTCAGACTTTTAGGGTGTTTTTACATATATTTAGTTTTAAAAGAACCAAACCCAGTTCACTTAAAGGGTTAGTTCTCCCAAAAATGAAAATTCTGTCACTAATTACTCACCCTCATGTTGTTCCAAACCCGTAAAACTTTCAAACATCTTCGGAACACAAATTTAGATATTTTTTATTAAATCTGAGAGCTGTCTTACTCCTCCATAGGATTCTATTGTCCTTTCTTCTAAGGAATCCTTAATTTCTGACTTAATTTTCCGCTTCAGTGCATTTTGTCACAGGTGCTCATGTACATTTTATTTTTAATTTTTTTTTAAAATTTTTTTTTATTTATTTATGTGGCATTATAACACTGATCTTCTGTTATACCCTCTTTAAGTTCGGTGGCTGAAATGGTCAAAAATATCATATTACAATTTTTTTCAGGAAAATCAAGATTAATGATTTTACCACAAATTCTTTTCATGTTGTTTTTACTATTTTACAAGTGACTGAGCAGTACAGCCACACTTATGTCTCTATTTAAAAACTAAGCCTTGCAAGTAGGGTTGGGTATCGAAAATAGAGTACTGAATTGGAAGCACGGGACTAACTTTTCATTTTTCCTGGAATCGTTCAAAAGTTAAAATTTCGATTCCTAGTTTCGATATTCACATTCCGCCGACCAGAAGAAGAAACTGCTGATCAACACCGACGAAGAAGCGTCTACTGGAAGTGGCATAACAGCGCGAGTTCGAACATGAGTAGCTTACGTTCGGTGGTCCAAAGTGTGGCTTCACTTTTCTAAAAATAACGAAATCTCGGCAAAATGCAAAATTTGGGACTAAAGGAGTATTTCCTTCAGAAAGGAGTATTTCCTTCAGAAAGACTGTTGGTTAGCAAGGTTAGCTAAACTTTTTTGACACTGCCTCTTAAAAGAATCGAAATCGAGAATCGTCAGGAACTGGAATCGAAACAAGGAATCGGAATTGGAATCAGAATCGTTCAAATTCAAACGATACCCAACCCTACTTGCAAGGCAACAAAAAATAGGTAACAGTAAAATTAAAGAATACCATGTAGGCTGTAGTGTGCAAAGAAAAAAAAATCTTTATTTTATTATTTTATCTTTGTTATTAAACTTAATAACAAAACTGCACATTACAAATACAAAACATACTATACAAATTAAACAAACAGTGCATTATTTTTTCAGCCACAGTTGGTGTATGTAACAGCACCATTCAAATGTGAAATTTAATAAACCCATGTAAAAAATTAAATTCAACACTTCACTGTAAAAAATATACATTGATTCTCAACGCATTCTCATCCCAAGGCGTCATCTAACTGACAATTTTGACCATGCTTCAATATCTGACGATTTAGGCACCCTTTAGCATCAGTTACATGACGCGATCCTCACGTCAGTTCAGATGACGCGGGTAGGTTTAGGTCTGGGGTAGGGTACGGGTTCAGCACATACCTAGGGCGTCATCTAACTGACGCTAAAGGGTGCCTAAAACATCAGATATTGAAGCATGGTCAAAATGCGTCAGTTAGATGACGCCTTGGGATTCTTATTTAAGCTACTGAAGTTTTTCTGTGAAGATCAGTGAGTCAGTGAGGCTGCGTTTACACTTAACACTTAACATGCATTACGGATGTATACGGATGTTGTCCACATACACATTGAAAAGACAAGTAAACGTGCTTCTGATTGGAATGTTATCCGACTCTCGTGTCCAGATTTTGAGGTAGTCAAGAACGCATTGTGATCGGATCTCAGTGTAATGTAAACGCAATCCAGCAATCGTGTCTGCTTACACAGGTGGCCGTCACACAAACCCCGCCCACTGTCATTATTCACCTCCTCTCTCCAGGAATTGCTGCATGTAGGTGTGTGGTTTTGCGATACAGTCGAGTGCAAAGTACATCGCAAATTTACTAAAAATGTTTGCCTTCGCACCCGGAAGTTGCAGAAGCAGTTATTTTCTGTAAAGATATACGTTTCTGTGTACTGTTTCTATTATGGCATCTATCCACATTTTTAATACTTGCAGCCTCTTTATCCTCCTAATTTTGCTATATTTGTAGAATGTCCACCAACTAAAAGCTGTTTTAAAAAGAAAACCCACCACTTCAGGTCGACATTGCACCGAACCGACATTGCACCGCACCAACATTTTCTTTTTTTTTTTGTTGGAATGTAAGATTCTATTTGTTATTCAGATTCAGAAGCAACTTGATGTGGACAGGTGTAAACGCTCCATGTCCTGATTGGCTTATGATCTGATCTGCTTGATCAGATCATGGGTCTCATGTTAATGCCAAGTCTAAATGCAGCCTGAGATCACTTAGTATGTTCACATATACAGATACGGAGCTGAACCGCTCCGAGAGCATTTGGATGGTTCAGAACGAACTAGGGTTGAAAACACCCTGAGACAGCTGGTACCAGGACATGTGGCGTTTAGTCTCTGTTTTTGTTTGCTGCTGTAAAACACTAGGAAACAGAGGTTCACCGACAGCATGTGCAAACAGTGAAGCTCCAACCACATGCTCTTGAACGTCTCTCTGTCCCTGAGCCCGCTGGGTAGGAAGAGTAATTGGATTTGATGAGAGGGAGGAGAGAAAGAGTGCCTATATGTGCATGCTTAGATTCTCTTAGTCATACCACACACTGCCAGTAAGTTCACAGAGGATGGCTTTATCGGACTGACAGTTTGAAATTGCCTGTGTCCTCTAGAAGGTTTAAACCAATTAAAATATTACTATTATATACAGTGAATCTTTAGGATAAATTAATGTTTATCTTTGTAACAATAAACACTGATTAATGTCAATCGGCTTATCCAAATGAATGCGCCTTGAATGAATGATAGTCTTCTTTCCCGGCAATCCGGTTCCTATTAATTGGTTGCTTGAAATGGATGAAATTTTCTGCCAGCTTTTAAGGTAGGGATGAATATAAACTTCTTTAATCAAAAATAATCAAAGTAAATGATGACAATTATTCAGCACATGCACCTTTTGTCTGCTTGAGAGAAAATGGTGCAATAATAATTTTAAATTCAAATCATATCTATTTTATCTTGGTTGAATGTAAAGACTGTTTCTTACATTGTCACTATAGTGTACATGCAAGATTTTGTCTTGACTGTGAGGTCTGTGGCAATTTTAACACTATGAAATAAAAATTGGTTAAAACTATTCAGTAATTATGGGTGCTTTGATGCATGATCTTATTTAAGATAGACTGGGTTTAATTTTCAGCCTTTACAATCACTCATAATTAGTTGTATTTAATATTGCAATCTTTTCATTAGAGTCCAGTTTGTTTTGGCAGTTGACTATATCAAAAGATGTCATACATATTGTAGTTAGGCCTGTCACGATAGTCAATAAATCAATTAATCGCACGATTCTGTATAATGGCAGTTCCTCTTATCATAACAAACAAAGTGTGGATATTATGAAATATTCATTGTGCTGTCAACTTCATTGATAATAACAGAGATTAGGCTTGGGCAAAAAAGAAAACGATTTTTCGATTAATAGTTTTTTATTTAAAAAAAAAAAACTATTTTATGTGGTCGATTCAAAATTGATTCTCAGTGGCCATGAATAAATTTTTTCCATATTCAGGTGTTGCGTCGTCTCTCTCTGCACAAGGTGCGTCAACCACTGCAGGCGCCGATACACTTGTGTTTAGTATTCGGGACATGACGGAATATTCACTAGCACAATCGGGCCAGGATTGCAGCGTAACGTTTACAAAAACAAAACAACAAAAAAAAACGTAAAAACTGAACGATAGAACTATCTATCTATCTTAAACTTAATATAACCTGATCCTGTTTGATCAAGGCGTGCGACTGTTCTGCGACTTTTCCAATTATCAGCATCAATTTTGCATCTTGCATTAACATCTTGTCTATTCATTTTATGTATTAGTGTATACGTAGTGTACCTAAAATATAACAAAGAGTAAAACAAAGAGTTTTATATTCTTAATAATTATTTGTATTAGTTAACCACTTCTAAACTTATGTCCACTATTCTTTTTTATAAATATAGGATTTGTGTTACATCTATATTCATTATAGTTGAATAAAAAATAGAATCAAGAATCATAATTGAATATCAAAAATAGAAATAGAAATTGAATTGAAATGGGAGCTTGCGAATCGAAAATCAAATTGAATTGCATTGAATCATAGGGTAGGGTCAGGTTTTGTTTACATCCGTTTCTTTTTTTATTTTTTATTCAAGTGCATTTTTTGTTAACAAGACTGAGAGTCCATTACTTGATTTGTCCATTGCCCATTGTCCCCCCACCCGACACACTCACACAAACACAATTTCGATCATTAATTAAAAAAAAAAAAGAAGACCATAGTAATTTAATCCCAACTGGCTGGCATTTGATGTCAGCTCTATCTATAGCACACTAGCTGTGACGTATTCTCGGGGTCACAGGTAAGCAGCGCTGTTGGAAAGTACCAGGACCTTTTTTCCCCAAGGGGTTCAGTAAGGCAGCTTCAAGGAGAGTCAAAGACTTTCCTTACAATATCTCCTTGACAATCGGCTTTTATAGCGCCACTTCCTCTAGTTACCTGCCCTATGATGGGATTATTGCATCTATTGCTTTGGTCCCAAAATCTCTTGAAATAAGTTGTCAATGGCACTCACTCATGTCTGTCAAAATGATAGGCAGCAGGACGAAGCCACTAAATCTGTTATGAACAAGGGGTTACATATGTCTGTCTGAAGCTCAATGTGCACAGAAGCCAGAGTGCAAAGAAAGCCCTTGACAAATTGTACAACATTTACAGAAACCAATACCTGAAGAATTAGCCAGCCATGACAAACTGAAAGGTGAATGCCTTTTCAAGGTATTTTATGTATTTATCTCATTGCCTTGTTTTGAGCAATTATAAACATTTCAACACTTTATTCCATAACATAAGTGCCATTTATGTATGATATAATAGGGATTTGATTTCCTTATTTTCTGACATTTCTGCAATCCAGACACATTCTTTAGCTACAGGAATCTGACCTCATTCAGAAAGGCATAATAGCTTTGTGCAAGTACACATCTTAAGACAAGTAATGTAAGGACAACATGTATGTTTCTGCGGGTTTTTTGAAGCTATTAAAAAAAGGTATATCTAATTTTGTACATATCATTTCCCTCCAAATTGCTGTCAAGTGACAGCAGCTATTAAATTCAAAGCTAAAAGGTACAACAGTTCTGTAATGCAGGGGTTCTTAAAGTGGGGTCCACTTTGCATGTAATATAATATATTATATAGACTCATTACATGTGAGATACTTCAAGCCTTTATTTGTTATAATTGTGATGATTATGGCTTACAGTTATATAAATCTTTTCACAATATTCTAAAAAATCTTAAATTTGGGGGTTTCATAAGCTGTAAGGTGGCCTGGTTAAAACCAGACCATTCTCAGTTGTAACTGAGTTATGGTCTGGCAAAGCTTCATAGACAAATTATTTAAAAAGGGGCATCAGCAATGGCCGTATCTCAAATGCCTCTGGGTGCAATTGGATAGACATAAAACCAATCAGAGCGATAAAGGAGATGACATATGCAGAGAGACGTTTGTCTGTTTTAGACCAGATACTGTTTAGCTACTTGCTCTACATTTATTTAAAATCAACAGCAAGACTAGAAGTGAATGTACTTTCCATTAAAGGGATGGTATAATGACCTTTTCACAAGATGTAAAATACATCTCTGATGTCCGCAGAGTGTGTATGTGAAGTTTTTGCTAAAAAAAACCCCACATATATTTTTATATGTTAGCAAAAACGCTCCGTTTAGTGTCTGGCCCTTATATGCAAATGAGCTGCTGCTCCCGAAACTCCGCTGGGTGGAGCTTCAAAAGTGTGTGAGTTCATCTTTGTAAATGTACAAAATTTGCTTCACCGTCGCTGTGCTGTCGTCATCGTGTAAAGCCTTCCCCAACGTTTCTGATTGGTGCCGTGATTTCGGAATGGATGGATTAGAAATGAGCTTGAAATGAGCTCTTTGCCAGGTTAACTTGCAGAGCAAATCTAAATTTCCCGGAAGTTGTCTGGGTTTTTCCAGGCTAGCTGTTAAACCAAAATCATCAAAATTACAACAAATAAAGGCTTGAAATATCTAACTTTGCATGAAATGAGTCTATATAATATATTAGTTTCACATTTTAAGTTGAATTACTGAAATAAATGAACTTTTGCACGATATTCATATTTTGCACAAGTTTCACATACGTTGTATACAAGTATATGCCCTCGAGAAAACAGTTGACAGAGATTGAGATGGCAGAAAGTTCACTCTGTTTGTTTTCTTTAGTTTAAAAAAACCAAAAGTTTTGTTATTATTTTGAATGCACACAAATATAATACAGTTTTGAAAGATGTGCTCTTTTCATGTATGTCCATAAATAAGTTGTAAAATACGTAAAAAAAAATCCAAGTGATCGCACCAGCATCTATCACCCACATATAACATATCAGTTCTAGTGTTGCTAACTTCCTATCACAGCTTATTCATCATTTAACTAAAAATGCAGTCAGCCAAAAATAGAAAAAGTTGTTCGGCTCAATTTAAATGCCCTTTTGTATAATATGCAGGCTGCGCTCAGTCAGCGTTGACCACTGCCTTACCGTCACATTGGTGTTATTCAAACACAATTATGGATGCCTTTTTATGTGGAAAAGTGCAAAGCCTTACTTACATAATAAATAGTTTAGCATCCAAATACATGCGAATATGGAAACATTTAGATTTGTGCCAAATAGAGAGGAGCCCAATGCCAGTTTCAGTTTTGCTTTAAATAAGTTAGTTTAGGCTTTAAAATAAATATTGTTTGTAATGAATGCAACTAAAATTAATGTTTATTTTAAAGGCTAGTATAAGGGGGACTAAAACATTTTTTGTAATATTTGTAAACATTTTTTTATTCACTGGTATTTTACATGATTTTTTTATGTAATACTGATATGCTGATTTTTTTTCTTTCAAACAACTAAGTTTGACCTAGTGTTGCAGTATTAAAAAAACTCCATATTTACAGATGGAGGACATTTGTGCCAATAAAACAAGCATATTGGGTTCATTACACCCACCCACCCTCTTGACTTTTGGTTAAATCACTGTTATAATTATGAGGGAGTGCTTCGGAAACCATCCAACCTATAAGGGGTCCCTGGCCCCAAAAGGTTTCAGAAGTCCAGCTGTAAAGGAATGTAGCTGTTTAAGACTTGGTTACAGAATACATTGTTAAATTGAATACGGAATTAATCAGTCAGCTTATTGGTTACTTTTTTCAACCAACTAACACTTTGTGTTATCTCACCGGTTAGCTTATCACTTTCGCAACACATGCTGCTCTTCACTTTTAAGCTTAACAAAGGTTAAATTGAGTCAATATTACATGTTTTGGTTATTGTGTGCTATAGATCATGAATGAGATGATTTTTACACAACTTATAGATGCTGTTTGGGAGAGCACTGGAATGCTTCCAATCATACAGAAATCATAATTAAAATTTACTCTAAGAACATACTGACATATCTGGTGGTCTAAAGAATCTCTTGCAGTTGTTAGTACATTTGATCATATTGATTTCTAACACTAATTGAGTTCTTGTAATTCTGAAGTAAATGCATTTGGCAGTACATTCCTGGATTCTTTTCACAGAGCTTCCTATCAGATCGCTATTGGTCTTCATTTGTGTTGTAACAGTTTAGCCTACTTAAAATCTGATGAAAGCATTACAAAATAAGATTCTACAGAAGAGATCACACTTTTAAGAGAAGATCATTGTTTCATGATTAGACTCATTTTTCATGAGCTCTCTGCCTCGCAGAGTAATGAAGCCATTATTGCCTGACCTTGAGGGCCCCAGTCAAGGACGGCACATTGACAAGTACTCAGCCATGCCTACAGGCAGGCCTACTTTCACTATTCTGCTGTATACACACATAATTAGATTTTCAGTTGTCAAAGCACATATCACGAAAGCACTCCCTAACCCTCTGCCCTCATTTACGTAGAACAACCACTGGCCTTGCGAGATGCCTGGCCTTTCATTTTGAAGAGTTAGATTAGAAAAAAGTCTGTTCCCAACTTGCCTGTCCCTTATTGTTGGACATTGTGGTAGGTCAGACTAGTAGAATGACCTTAGAAATGTTTATGGATAGCTTTTCTGACCAGAAACTGAAAAGTACAATTGCCTGTACACTTTGTCTTGACTTAGGTCAAGTTGTTTCCAAAGACCATTAGCTCCAAAACTGCTGAAGTCTATTAAATGTGGCGTAGACCTAATGAGCCAGTGTACAAATAATGTCAAAGTTACACTACAGTGGATTTCTCATTTTAATTCTTTATTTTAAATGATTTATTGAGCCAGTATACAAAATATTTGTATCGATACATAATCTTCACAACAGGGTTTAAATTTTGGCTCAAGATTGCTGGTATTGGCATAATTTTTGTGATTTTTGACAGGTTTCGACATTTATAAGGTGGGAAATTTCTGCAACTATTTAATCAGTTAGCTTGTTGGTTGAATGAGCAAATTAATCCACACAGTATTGAATCAGTCATTTGAAAACACTCTGTGAGACATAATTTCACAAACAATGAGAGGGATTCAGCGCTACCATTTCTTATCTCTCTCTTTAAAGGGGTGATGAACTGAGAAATCAAATTTTCCTTGAGCTTTTGACATCTAAGAGGTCATCATATTATAACAATATCCTGTACGTTTCAGAACTGAAAACGTCCTTGTTAGTCCAATAAAAGCTTTTATTAACACCAGGCTCAGCAAACGACTCGTTTTTAAAAGTGGGGAAATATGACGTCAAAGTTGTTAAAACACCACCCCAAAGAAGAAGATCAACGCCTGCTTCAACACGGCTGGTTTAGCCCCGCCCACCGATTCGCACATTACACGCATAGATAAGTAGCCTAACATACATGCCTACCTCATGATGACAAACCGGATCTAGCTACCGAGCAATACAGAATATTGTGCAGTGCCTGGTTGTGGAAGACAGTGGCTGCATAAGTTTCCTGTGGATTCCAATAGGACTGCATGGATAAACTTTATTTTTAATGACGTTCCAGCTGATGAGGGTAAAACATCGTCGTTGTTCGCTTCATTTCACTGAGGATTGTTTTGTAACAATCCTTGTTTTGCTCATTATAATATGCAAAACTGTTATCCACTCACAGCAGTGGGCGTTTACTTCCAAGTCTTCAGTGCGACACGCCCATAAAAACCGACCGTTTTCAGGTAGGCTCACAACTTGGGTACAAAATAGCCTATTTCTTATTTATTTTGATATTTTTGAAGGCAAAAAACAAGCGAACGTCATAAATTGACCTCAGACAATAATATAATAAAATGTAAAAAGCCAGTTCATGACCCCTTAAAATTTTTCTCATGGCTTCACATCACCACATCGTCTATACAAGCATGCTGCGCGCTGCGATACGCTTGTGTTTTTCGGGACAGAATAGTCACTGGACCAATAGGCGAAAAAAAAAATTAGGAGGTTTTGCTCATTTACGAAATAATTTTTCATAGAAGCTTGAATTTCGCTTTGAAAAGCTCTTTTTTGTCCTTCAAGTCATACATGTTTTGTTTTCAATACCATTAAGAACATCCTAAGATTCTAAAGTGGATAAAAAAGGTAAAAAGCCTTTGGTACAAATCAAAGTCATGGGCCTGCATGTTCGCTGACCAGGTGTGTTGGGAATTGGTAAGCCTTTCATTTGCTGATGAACCTAGTGGCACTAGATCCATCAAACCAGCTGGAGAAAAAAAAACACTGCCTCATCCACTTTGATCACTGGGGGCTAGATGATAGATGACTGAGTGTGGTGAGAGTGGTAAGACCAAAGTAATATAATGGAGGGAAAAAAGCCTCAAGCCTCATTCTACTCAAGACTGGAGTTCCTCTGGACACTGAACATTTCAGTAAAACTGCATGACCACTCTTTGCTGAACTGTTTATTTTCTCTTTTATGTCGTTTGTTTAACATTACATGTATGTAGCTTTAGTAACACATTTGTTCCCAAATTTTTCCTTCCAAAAACCTTTTAACAAAGAGGGTCAGGATAGCCCTGCACTTAACACCCACCCTGTAGAGAATGAATGATGACCTTATTTATGGATTACCACAATCATGGCACTGCTTTCTCCCAGCAGGGTGTGGCATGGTGGCAATGTTCCTCAAGGGCAAAAAGAACAGCACACTGACACCATCGCAGCATCCCAGCGGCCACATTAATTACCATCCATGTGATTCAAATGAGGTGAGTGATCACGTGGCCTTTCTTTTTCTGCCTTTACGCAACCCATCCCACCATCTCTCTCACTTTGGTCCTTTATCTATTATAGACTGTGATTAATGTTGTCCTCGTCTCAGAACAGCAAGTTTATCTGCTCTGCTTCAGTTAGATTGCTGTCATTTTCAGGGGTGCAACTGAAGTGAAACACTGTTACTCCTCAAATAAATCTATTAGAAAATTGTGCAATTTATTTGCTATTTTTCTATAGATAGTCTTAGTAGTGCACAGTATATCAGCCGCCGTTAAAATATTGGCTGATATGGTAAATATTTTACACATCGGTATTATTCCGATGTCAAAATAAGTTTGATGTGCACAGGCCGATAATCATTCCTGTGCATTTGAGGGGTGTGTGTGTGTGTAGCTTGGGCAGTATCCAAATTTTGATACCATCAAACCTCTTCCCTATTTTACCACGGTATACAGTATTACCACGTGACTGTTCAAAATTATAAGGCTCATGACGACATCACCAAACTGTTGGTTTGTGCAGGGATGATTCACGATTTTAGAATATTCAATTATAGATTTATCAATTATTAAATATAATATATATAATATATTATAATATATACAACTTTTTTATAGGGATTTAGGGCTGATGAGATATATAAAACACTGATATAAGTGATCACCCGGATTTAGACCTACCTATATTTTATTTATATAAAGCGTTCACAGGCAAATTTGCTTTATAGCTGCTTTCTGACCGGAGGGACTTTTGCAGTTCCTAGAACTAACGTTCCTATAACGCTTTTTTTCTCGTGTTCCGACCGGACTAAATTGGGCAGTTTTTAGTTCCTCAGACCGTAGTTCCTATAACTCTTTCAGTACCTAGTCTAGAGCAATGACTTTTTTGTTCCCTTTCCCTAGGTCTACGTTGATTGGTTCAACTTATAAGTCATGCCCACTGTCAACACGGAACTTGTAGCGCTCTCTGCCATACGCTGTATGTTTTTGCAAAACATTACAAAGAGGATTAAGACAAACATAACGCATTCAACCAGCTAATTGCTAATGCTAGCTAAACTTGCCTGTCGTTTTGTTTGCCTCCTGCGCTCTGCTCTTTTATCTTCTTCCATCATATTACTTAATATCATATTACGCTGGAGCCTTCGTCTTCTGTGTTTCTCTGTACAGAACTCAAGCATAATCTTTAAACGCCGCCATTCGTTCTCCGTTAATAAGGTCCTGGCAAGGCAGAACAGGAACATTGCAATAGCCATGCTGGTTTGTTGTTGTTGTATGTGGCCGCGCTACCATCGCCGTGTCTTGCGTTACCCCTCCTACCAGTTCCTATGGCTACTTGGCCAGTGCGAACGCAAGCAGCAAAACCGAGTTTGGGGAGAGTAGTTCTTAGAACTGTTTAGAAGTGGATAGTTCCTATAACTAAGTTCCTGTAACTACTTGGTCGGAAAGCGGCTTATGTTTAGGTTTATATTGCTTTTATTTCCCCGGTGTCGAAATCAGGCAAACATACATGTCAGGCAACACGATTCCTGGCTGCATGTCAATATCCATGGATCACTGGATCTTTAGTAAGTTGTAAGGAACACTATATTGATTCCAACATTTAGTTTAAATTGATAACATTTTTCATTTTAGTCGCATTTTCGCAGTTTCCCCTATTAAATCCAGTCACACAGCAGATCTTTTGCCATTCAGTCAGGCTGAGGGGGGTTGTTCCGCGGAAAAGTGACATCAATGTTATTCCCTCTATTAGTTAACAGTCTAATAAAATTAGTTTCTATGTGGAGTTACTCCATGACAAAACCACCCCAGTCATTCTAGATAATCATTCATTCTTTCCAAATAGAGCTATTCAAGTCATCTGGTGAAATTGTTTTTATATCACAATATATATCGCAGAAAAATCGGCAGCAAAAATTATTTTGCAGCAAAGTGTGGTCTAGCAACTTTCCTTTGGCTTTCGAAGTGGAAAAACCAAACTCTGGTCTGGCCAATCACATCGTGTATAGAGTTGGTGGGTGGGCTTAACACAATGACGGCAGAGTTGTGACGGTTCTGTGCCGTGATTTACATACTGTAGGTGATTTCCCTGATACTTGAAAACAAACAAGATGCAGCTGGCGAACAGCGGTCTTTCGATTCGGCTTTGGCCGCGACTCGGATGACTTGGAGTTAAGAGAATGTCACTTAAGTCATTCTTAAAAAAGGAAGATGTGTTCAGAGTTTTGACGACCGGATACGGCAAAAGTTGAATATATCACCTTGCTCCGCTGAGAGAAAACCATGGCGAAAACTTATGGGACTCACTCATGACTCACTCAGCCACAGCCATTCATTGCTCTGGTTGGTAAGCGCCATCCTATGGCGTGCAGAGGGATATTGAAAGACAACCTTTTATCCCGCCCCCTAGATTGAGGTATGCCAATTGTGAGTTCCCAGACCTAACATCTTGATAGGTCTGGCTTGCCAGGCTAGTGCAGCCCTAATCCTCGCTATGATTTTTTTCTATACAGAGATATCGACATCGGTAAATATTCGTATTGGCCATAACAGCAATATTATTATGGTTATTGGTATCGGCCACAATTTTCAAATTGGTGCATCACTAGATCATCTGTACAAATTTATCTTATAATGCCTACCTGTGGAATTTCTGAATTCCATGAATGAATAAATGAATGAATGACTACATGTTATTGTTATTCCACTGAATTGTTAGAATAATAACAATATGAAATGAGCTTTTTGTTATGCTGTGCATAATGATCTGAACAGATCTAGTCATCTGATCTGGTTATTTTTGTCTGTTGCCAGAGATGTCTGGTTAATAGAGATTAAGTGGAATTAGCTGTCAGCCTGTGGTAAGAAAATATGTCTGCCCAGACAGAGAATACAATGGGTTTCTAAGTTCAGTCTTATGACAGCATGCCTCCAAGGTCTGATTAAAAGGTGTAATTTTGAATTCTTATCCATTCACCTTACATCAAAGATTCAAGACATATTACACACAGTTTATTATCCAACTGGGGTTTGATGTGAAATTGTTTCTGCTCCAATAAATTGTAATTCAAAATGAATTCAAAGAATTTTTAACTAGGCTTAAATGACAGTGATAAACCAATAACTGATAAACTTTCCTCGCTGTCTTATACTGAAGCTCTGATGCTGATTCAGAGTACGTTCTGTTTGTAGTCTTGCTGAACAACTTTTCTTTATTCCCGATACAGACATGCAATTTTGGTAATGTTATAAGATCATGGGTATGACCAGGGGCGGAGTGGGAACAAAAAATCTACCGGGAAATTTCGTAGACCACCGGCCCTCGGTCGCCGGCAGGATTTATATAGCATTTACAGTTTTACTGATTAAAGAGGAACTTTGTTGTACTTTGCTGGAGTAAAGTTCATAAATGGTCACTCTTTCCTATAGGACTTTGTAAAACTATGTTGGGTGAACCTCTGTGCCTAGGGGTTTAGGGGCATGCTCCCCGCAAGAAAATTTTGTAGATTTTAAGGTTAAATGCATCAATCTCATGCTCTCTGAGAGATTTAAGAATTAAGAGCTTCTTCAACCCATAAACTGCTCGTTGAACAAAGAAAAATCGGTAACACTTTACAATAAGGTTCATTAGTTAACATTAGTTAATGTATTTACTAACATGAACTAACCATTAGCAATACATTTGTTATCTGCATTTGTTCATCTTTGTTAATGTTAGTTCATGAAAATACAGCTGTTCATTGTTTGTTCATGTTAGTTCATGGTGCATTAACTAATGTTAACAAGATTTTAATCAAGTATTAGTAAATGTTGAAAATAACATTAACAAAGATTAACAAATGCTGTATATGTGATATTCATTATTAGTTCATATTACCTAATGTAGTTAACTAATGTTAACTAACGAACCTTATTGTAAAGTGTTACCGAAAAATCATTGTTCCAGGACAATAAAGAGGGCTCAAGCATCTTTTTAGTTATGAGCGTCTCAGTCTACATTACATTATCAATGGTGTTTTAGGATGCCAAACAATTATTATAATGTATTAATGTAATTTATTATATAATTATTCCTATGACGTAAAATCCATTTAGCCTATAAATGTACTATATAAAGGAAAATTAGTATTTCAAAAGTATATATTTAGCCTACATTACACTATAATATTGGAAAATTAAAATACTTTTGTCCTAATTTCTTCACTTGCAAGAAAAAAACCCTTCAGCTTTTATTTAGGAGAAAACACCAGATGACCGTTGGATGACCATGATGATCGCGTGAGCAGAGTAATCATGCAGCACAAACAGGATGCTATTCTTAAAGTCTTGTGCTGTTTTATTAATTCACAAAGCCATATCATGGTTTCAATTTTAGTTTGTTGGCAAAATATAACGCTAGAGACCTTAATGTTAGGTTATACATTTTACATCTTTCCATATGTGTTGGGAAAAGGGAGAAGAGAGAGTTCGGCAAAAGCCGGATTCGAACTTGCGTCGAGCACATCAAAAGCTGCTTTCATAGGCTTTCGCCCTACCACCTACACCACTGTAGCTATTCCATTGCGAGCGTCTTTTTGCTATAAAGAGGCACTTATTGCAAATATATGCTCCGATTATAGAAAATGTTAAAAAAATGTTTTCTTCCATTCGCTTAATTGGGCCCCTGGTGCGCATGGCGAACTTGCAATAAATACATTTTATCAGACCGGCCATCGCGGCCTCGAAACACTACCGGCCCACCGGGAAAACTCCTGACTCTCCCGATTGCCACTCGCTACTGGGTATGACATATATGTTGACTGTACGATGAGAACACCCATTGAATCATGGCTACGGCACATATGAGTATCAGCATGCACTAGTGATAAACAAATAGAGCAAGCTGAAATTTTTATTTTTATTTTTTTTTGCAATTGTGGCTCTTATGTGCGGTGAAAGAAAGAGGAGAATATGGAAGCGTTCATGGTTAGGGAAAAAAGGGCAACTGAACAAGAATAAATAGACGTAGTTTGTAGCAGCAAACACACTGTGAGATGATCATGCAAAATTTCGGAAACTGCCAGGACAATGGTTGTCTTTAAACCTATCTCACTACGACGTAGGACCAAAGTTAGGAATGCTCAAGAGGAGCATAGAAATCACCACGATTGGTCATCTTTCATCTGGGACAGGCCAACATTTTACAATGTGTTACAATGGGATAAGACACACAAAACTTGCGTAATTGATTTGTAGTGGAATGGCTAATGATGTACATTTAAATAGCCTGCTAATCCAAATCAGGTATACAAGGGCAAAACTCTGAAAATGTTGTAACGAATTAAGCTTACATAATTAGATGTATAACATGTTTAAGCAAATTTGTCATTCCATTTGTAATGCCACATCAGCTGTTAATGCGTAATTATTCAGAGCCTGTTTCAGGACCGAATATAATCCATTCACAACTAAATTTACATTCTAAATCGTATGTCTCAATAAATCGTATGTCTGAAAATGCTGTTTTTGCAGACTACAGGACTAAATTTGGGCTATGTCCAATTTGTATATCATAAAAATATAATTAATTTAAAGGGCACCTATTATGCAAAATTCACTTTTACATGGTGTTTGAACATAAATGTGTGTTGGCAGTGTGTGAGCAAAACCACCCTAGAATGATAAAAATCCACTCAGTGTTTTTTTTTACAATCTCAATAAATCATATGCACTGTCTCAGAATGAGCTGTTCTAAGATTCAGCACTTTGTGACGTAGAATTGAGCAAGGGGTTTGATTGACAGTGTGGTTGTGGCATAGACCCAGCCCTCGGTGATCTGTACACCATCCTCCATTGTTTTAACGACAGCCGGAAATGTCTCTTGGAAACATAAGTGTTCTGTTGTGGGATGGGATGTAATTAATGACATTCATTGTAGTTTTTACTTATTTCTGACATCAGAGCCACTAAAAACACAGTAGATGTATTGTATTTTGGAAGTTTAGGTGGCGCCTTTCCTTCATAAATAAGTTTATGTTTGAGCAAATCATTTTCTGACTGACTGTTTTGTGAACGAGAGTCAATTGAAAGCAGGTATTGCTTCAAAGTTAATCCTCAAGTATGGATCGTCGTCTACTGTTTGCGATCCAACGTCACCTCTAGTAAGTGTATTTTATGATTTTTGAGCAAATAGTCATTTCAGTCGATGTCAGCCAATTCAACAACAAATGCCTCTAAAGTTGTTGTCATCGTCGCTGTAGGATGTCTGTGTATATAATTTAAACCTTGTTTGTATAGTGTGTAACCAAACGTTTATACATAAATATATTTTTAAAGATATTGTATTAAAACTGCATATATGTCCTTGTTCTGTAAGTTAGACATCTTCTCACATTTGCCACAGAAGCACCTGTATGACAAGTAAATGTGACGCAACAGGTCCCTCGCATAAATGTAATTTCGCTTGTACGCTGCAAACTTTATCAAAGTATGTGTATGTAGTTTCAAAAAATTGCGCCAACGTTAGTGTTTATGTGTGCCTGTGTGTGTGTTGCACATCCATAATTGCAAAGGGGACGTGATTACAACTCTATAAGTACATAAATGTATCAAATAACCATACCGAGACGTCCTGGTCCATTCTCATTTGTGTTTATTCTGCCTGAGTCTCTTCGTCATCTGGGTCTGATCAGAGACTATTTATATATTCCGATATCAAACATGTACGGCTGAATGACATTCAAAACAGCGGGTCTCTCACTCTCAGCCCTTCTGCTTACCGACTGCCATAGGTATGCAAGTGACGCCCTCATCCAAAGGCAGGGTGGGGATATGCAGCTCATTTGCATTTAAGGTTGTATACACCAAAACAGCTCATTTTTAAACAGGCCCCAAAAATGACATTTTCAAATGGTTATAATAAATTAACTGTGGGGTATTTTGTGCTGAAACTTCACAAATACATTCTGGGGACACCCAAGACCAATATTACATCTTGTAAAAAGGGGCATAATAGGTGCCCTTTAAATTATTATATAATAGTGAGAGAAGTGTTACAAAATATTCTGTGTTCCTGCTCACTTGACAAGTAAAACAATCATTTGAAGCATTGAAACCCCATTACGCCATCAAACAAAATAATACAAACATACATAAAAAAAGAGGAATGGTTGAAGAGAAAATGTGTGCAAATAATGGGAAGTGACACCTCTGTATAAAGTACTGTCAAAAACACAAATAAAAGAAAAAATATGATCTATATGCAAATGATTCCAAATGCATCAGAATAAACAGACGATATCAGGACATCACTGAGTTAAACATTTCCCCAAGCAACTATTGCATCCTCTTGCAAGCCATTAGAGTGGATGAGCAATGCTGCACTGTTAAGATCCAGGGGGAATATTTAAAATCATTTATTATTCAAAGTCTAAAAGGCTTAAATCTAAATGTATATCTCCACAGAGTTAACAGTTAGAAGGCTCCCAGCTGGGTGGGCTGAAGAAGCTTTGATTTAAGAATGTCCATGTGCATAAACTGCTTGACCTGTTGACCATCTTGATTCATCACTACAGACCCTTGGCTTACAGTAACTATAAAACCTCAGCATTACATGCTGACAAGTGTTGCCCGAGGGTAGCTACATGGTTTAGTGAACCACAGAAACATTACATTTTCATGACAGCGTTTGATTGCTTCCATCTTTGTATGTGTTTGTGGGCTATGTCGATTCTGATGACCACAAATAATAAATAAATAAATCTGAGAGCCTGAACCATTCCATCCATTTGTCTGTTAATATGAATATCCTCAAATAGAATTCCCCACGGGAGGCTGAGAGCACCACTGAGAATATGTATGCCTTATTCTAATGCCCAAACAATTTCTAATTAGTTAACCCTTGTTTCCTATAAGACAATGACGTCCTACTGCTCTCAAATTGCATTACTTTTTTTCTCATTGATATGAAAAGAAGTGAGTAGACGGTCATTAATCTGTGTTTTCTAAGGGAACAGTGATATTTATGACTCACTTGGTTCTGTAGGTGAGATAAAACATCACCAAGAGTGAGGATCCCCCCTCCAATTTATATGTATATGAAAATATAAGATGTGTTTGCCTGGTGTTATTTATTTATTTTTTTTCAGCTGGTTTGTGGGCATGGGTTTAAATCCCGATCAAAATTTAACTAACTTGAGAGCTAGTGATTATCAGTGCATTTCGTTCGAAGTAATGTTACCTTTTAGGGCTGTGTATTGGCAAGAATCTGGCGATACGATACGTATCACAATACATGGGTCACAATTCAATATATTGCAATATATTGCGATACTGTCCATAAGGCGATATATTGGGATTTTTTTAATTTAAAAGATGTGGCGCTGAGCTTCTCGTCTGGTGTGCGACGCCCTTTAGACTCTCCGCCGAAACCGTTTCACTGCTGCTCACGCGACGGTCCTGTCTCGACGCTATGCGCGGCTACTGCTCGTGGTCTGAATGAACGCACCTCACTCATTATGAGCGCCAAACAAAATACGCTCTGCTCCAGCGCCGAACTTGTAGACAGTTCACAAACTGCATGGTTCCTGTCGATATCGGTGGTGCTCTCTTTACTCTGGAAACCAAAATGATTCCATACTTCGGAACGGATGAGCGGGAGCCGGTCTTTACACGGGATTCAGCCATATCTTTGTTGTTTAACGTTAGGCTAGTGCATCTATGAACAGCCACAAAAAAAAATCAAAAAAGAAATTCGAATATTGCGTTTCTGAAAATCGATACAGTATCGCAAAATAAAAATATAGCGATACTCAAGTGTATTGAATTTTTTTCTTACACCCCTATTACCTTTTGTTTCCCACAGGAAGCACTGTATGTTTGACAGCACTGTATGTTAAATTTACTGTGTATACATGCATACCGTTTAAACCTTTGGGGTCATTAAAGGAGAACTCGGCGAACAGATGAACCTTTGGTCTAATAAGAACATCGGGTACCTAGTCAAATCGTTCTCTGAGATTTGTTTTCATGATAATCGAATGTAAAGTGTTTTATCTCTAAAAACTGTTTAGCTATAATGCTAGCACTGGGGGCATTGACTAAGTTAAAAGAAATCGCTAGTTATATCCACACAACAAGATTCAAAGATAGCACCCACACTAACACAGTAACATAATGAGGGTCCATACATGCAAAACGAAGCATTGAGAACTTGTAAGAGTACAGACCGTTTTTATAAGAAGATATGTTATAAAGACAGTTCACTTCGTGTATACAGACAGGAGCCATCTTAGAATATAGTCTTGATAAGTCGATACCACGACCGCCGTCACATACAGTTCAGAAGTTCGGCTGAACTTTATACAGTTCAGCTCTGCACTGAGTACGACGTTCGTAGGTTCAGACTTATCGAAGACTATATTGTAAGATGGCTCCTGTCTGTATACATGAAGTGAACTGTCTTATATCTTCTTATTAAACGGTCTGTACTCTTAGAAGTTCTCAATGCTTGCGTTTGCATGTATGGACCCTAGTTATGTTACTGTGTTAGTGTGGGGCTATTTTGAGCCTTGTTAGTGGTATAAACTAGCGATTTCTTTTTACTTAGTCAGATGCCCCCAGTGCTAGCATTATATGCTAAACAGTTTTTAGACATAAAACTCTTTACATTCGATTATCATGAAAACAAATCTCAGAGAACGAATGACTAGGTACCAATGTTTTATTAGACCAAAGGTTCATTGTTTGCCAAGTTCTCTTTAAGATTTAAATCAAAATTGACCGTAAAGACATTTATGACATTTCTAATGTCTATTTCTAATATATTTTCTTTTAAACTTTGGTTTTCACAATATGTATGAAGTATTTGTTCCCAAAAACATATACATTCTGTAGATTACAAAAAAAATGGGATTTATGTTTTATCATGTTAGGGTTAGTGGGGTGTATGGGGTGTACTTACTTTTTCACAGCGCTGCATATGAACACATTAATGATATTTTTAAGATAAAAGGTGTTAAGATAAACGTGTTTGCATCTTTTACTGTAAATTCTAAAAAATACGAAAGATTTAAAAATAGTGTTAACACTTTTGTTGAAGACTCAGGAGGCGGAGACGAAATTGCGCAACAATTTATTAACAACTTAAAAGTGGTAATGAATGATCTCAAAATAGCAGTAAAGGCAGCGGGCTGATGAAGAGATGAAACTAGGTGTGAGTTCGGTGCTGGTAGCAAGCATGCAGGTCAGAGACAGGCAGAAGTTCAGAGCTGGCGGCGAGTATTAGAGTCGGGTCACAGGCAAAGTTCACAAGGCAGGCTGCACACAGGGTTCAATATATCAGGAGTAACAGGGTAAATCTCCAGAAAACGCTCAGACATGTAACAAGGGAGTAAGACAATACTTTGCAACGGATATCCAGATATAACAAGCTAGATATATGCTTGAACTCAGGGCAAATTGCTGACAGGTGGAAAGTGATCAGAGCCCAATGATGCATACTTAGGGTGTGCATAATTAGTATTCAGGGAAAGGCGTTCTAGACTGAATACTGGGAATCTCAGTAGATGACGTAACAACTTTACAATAAGGTTCATTTATTAAACATTAGTTAATGCATTAACTAACATGAACTAACCATGAGCAATACATTTGTTACTGTTTTTGTTAATCTTTGTCAATGTTAGTTAATACAAATCCAGCTGTTCATTGTTTGTTAATGGTAGTCACAGTGCATTAACTAATGTTAACAATATTGTAATAAAGTAGTAAATGTTGAAATTAACATTAACAAGCTGAAAAAGTACAGTTCATTCTTAGGTAATGTTAACTAGTTAACTAATGAACCTTATTGTAAAGTGTTACCAAAATAGCATACAATCCATGTCTCTGTTAGTGTACAACAAATGTCTGCAAGACTCAATCATACAATAAATATATTTCTATAGCACGGCAGAATGATGCTGAATGACATTGAGATTAATTCAACAGAGCGGCAACACATTGCAGCGTAACCACTTACCCTGTGCCGGCGTCTTCTTCAAGCCCAGAAACATTTGTAATGAAATGGTTTGTATTGATCGAAGGACAATTAGTGGGACAAAGGTGACTAGTATCGATCTACCTCTTTTGGGGCATCCAGTCAACGTGACTATAACATGGCTGGCTGATTTAGTGAGCATGCAGTAGAGGCAGGAGGAAGGTTCTCAAATGTCTGCTGGGACTGTGCCAGTTGTAAAGGGCTGAAGAGATAATGAACTTAATGCTGCCGGGCATCATGGGGAGTTTAAGTGAGGTTTTCTGCAGCAGAGCCAGCTGGACTATGGTGACTGTGGCATGGAACATTAATCAGTGGTGCCATTCAATTCAAAAGGACTCATTTATGCCCTAGTTTCTGGTGGGATTATAATAAAATAACGATAAAATGATTTCGGGTAAAGTGAAATTTTTGACAGTTTAATTAGTTCAGCCAGCAGTCTGGCAAGAGATGGCAAGTATTTTTAACAGCAGGTGGTAACTTTGTACCCACTGGCATCCTTGACAAAAGAGACCAGAATGAATTTCCATTGCATGTTTTTTAGACTTGTGTACTGATTTGGAGCTGATTTGGCTGGTAGACCTAGTCACAAGCATCTTGTGACTGGCATCCAAACATACAGTATATATTACGCTATTACGCTGCAATATATACATATATACATATATACATAGATACACACTTTTAGAAAAAAGTGTTCATTGGGGTTCTATGAAGCATATTGTGTTTTACTCAACTCCAAAGAACCTTTTATGCTAAAAAGGTTCTATAATCTCAAGAAAGAACCGTTTTGGCACAAAGCGTTCTTTATAGGCTATTATTCATTATATTACATTATTCTGCAACATTTTGTAGTTGTAATTAAATTATTGTTTATTAAACTGTTGTAGAAACTTAATCATGATGATTTTTGGAGGAGAAAAACTGAAATGGAACTCTTTGTGTGATATTGATTAACTAGAAATAAAATAAAATAAAATTATATAAATAATATTAACATATATTAACATTTTCTAATCTCCATATCTTGAACTTTGTGATCATTCACATGCATTCATAAATACATTTTAGGGTCTTGATGTTTGTCAATAATATGAAATATATAATCCGGAAAGGACAAAACAAATGAAAATGAATGAACCCAAAGGTTCCATATAGAACCTTTTTCCTGGTTACAAAGAACCTTAAAGGGTTCTTATTATTGAACCCTTAAAAAGGGTTCTGTATAGAACCTTTTAGGGGTTCCAAATACATAGCGCTGATGGAACCTTTCAAGGTAGTGACACTTGTAGAAGGTATTCACAAGTATATTCACTTTTTGTTGCAGTTGCCTTAATTGAATCTTTAAATGTGTTTTCTACAGAAAAATGACACTGTTTGCAATCTGATGACAATAAAAACCCGCTCTACAAGGGCCTTTTATATGGTTTGAAATTTTGGAAGTCTGTAAGCATATATAATGATTCATATACAGTCAGATGTTCTTTGTAAGTCAGTGAATCAGACCAGTGACTAAACACTCAACTTTACATTGTGTTCTCTTAGTAGGATGAAAATTATCTGTTATTTAAACTGTGATTAAATTATACATAGAAAGCGATCAAAGAACGCTTCATTTGGTGGAGCTGGCAATCAAACAGCGCATGTATGACTGTTCTGTACTTGTGCCAAAACCCCCGTAATCTCTCCTTACATTGTGTTTGGACTGTTAGTTATGATGAAAGCATTATAAATCGAGTTACAATCACAAGATCGCTGAATTCACGCACTCAACATGCCTGTGATGGGCTACAATCTTGTTCGCTGCAACATTTCTTGCCATGATGGCATGATCTAAATATAATCATTAATGCCATAAATTTTAATAGAATGCTATAATCTACACTTTTCATGATTAGTTTACCTTGAGAGCTGTTACAGTAAAAAACTTGCTAAAGTTTTCTAGAGAGTTCCAAATGTAATACTAGCCATTTCATATGCAAAGATGTTAGCCAATCACAGCAGTGTTCTCACAGCAGATACACCCCTTAAAATAGAGCGTTCAAAACCGAGGGCTCAATCCAGGATAGGAAAATGCCTTAATTTCTATATTATGACCGTTTTTGATGTAAAAAATATACGTGCACTACCACAGGAAACATTATATAACTTAAATTGAACAATGCAGTTCATGACATCTTTATTAGCTTTTAGTGTAGTTAACTGATGTATGAAAAGGGAAGCTTAAGCATTTACATTAAGCCAGAATTCCATGCTTTATTGTTTTTACTATATTCGAGTCATGTCTTTAAACTCTATCCAACGGCATAAGCAAAGCAAATAAAACATTAACACAATCATTTATCACATTCAATTCCCTGTAGTCCAGAGCACTTTTGTTGTTAGCAACTTTAAATGCAGTGTTTTGTTGTGATATAATGTGTTGAGGTGTGATAAGCATTTGATTGTCTCTCCAAGAAATGTAATTTCATGATTATCCATGCTGTTGATGTGGAACCTTTTTCATTTTGCTATAATGCACAATGTTTTGCTCTCTAGGGCTATCATACAGAAACCTGCAGTTGACCAAAAAGCATGTTTTGTTCAGTTTTGATTTTTAAGCTAACTGCTAAAACACATTAAAATATTATTTGTTAGCCAGTGCTTGTATCTATAAATTCACCTTTAAGACCTTTTATGGTTTATAATCGTGGAAGGTCATGAACGTCCGAACATGTTGAGCTTTTGTACTGTAAGTTACTGCAAGTGGGTTTTGTTTTCAACACAGCTGTCAAATGACATGACTTTAAAACATACCATCTACAAAGAGGTACACACAGTACTGTTTTTTAGAACAGAACGGCAAAACAAACTCGCTTCTTTAGGGAATTCTGTTATGAAAGTCTTAATCAAAAAAAAAGAACGGATCTTTCCCCATATAACCCAGAAGCCAACAGAAAGTTTTGGTAAGGTTTTTGTACTGACGCTGGGGACGTTTGAAGAATGTTCAAATAAGCCTTTGGGCATGTTAGCTAGAACAAACTTACTTCAAAGGTATTTTGACAACCCAATCTTCAATATTAGTGGTCCTCGTGGCCTCAAGCTCTTGAGCAATTGGTTTGCTTAATATTGCATCACAAAGGATCACATTCTCCTAATGTAATTGGCTGCAATTACCAGGCATCAAGTTACAGTAATGTTTATTTAACCACCAAGCATTTTAAAATGACCACAAAGTGCAGTATACAGTATTTACTGTTGCTGAATGATCAGTTGGATATAAAATCAGTTACTTGCACTAAAGGGCCTGTTAGGATGTTATATATATATATAGGGCTGGGAATCAATGCAGAATTCCCAAATTGAGTCATTTGGGCATATTTCAGTCATAATGTCATTTCAATATACTTTCTTTATATGGTAATGTACTGTATATATGCAGAGCAGTGTTTAGACGTATTCAAATCAGTAACTTGTCTTTTTAAACTATTCACAACTGATTTGTGATCGGTTAAATCTATTTTAATGATTTTAACCATTTTAATCACAAATCACTGGTCAGGAAATTAACAAGAATTGCACAAATACTGTAGATCAAGTAACTTAGCATGGAAAAGGCTTCCTCAACTTGCTGACAGCTTTTACAGGACAGCGCAGCCTCATCCCAATTGTCATATAACTGACGTTTTGGGACGTCTTTTGACCATTCGCCAATATACGACTTTTAGGGCCCCCTCAAATGTCGTGTAGATGACGCTTATGGGATCCTAACTCTACCCCAGACCTAAACCTAACCCTAAACCCAACTCGTCACCTAACTGACGTTAAAGGTAGAGCGTCAGTTGTATGATGACCCGGGATCGTCATCTACATCTATCATCGACATTTGTTAAGACATCTGCTTTACGTTATGATAAACATTACAATGCTCTTGATAACTTTTGTTAACTCTACAATAAGTAAATCCACTACACCAGCTTTACTCCTCGACAGTGATGCCATAGAAATATACAGAGCGACCGCAAAACCGGAAGTTCAAAGACAATATTCTAAGATGACTGCGCCCACGTTTCTCTGTTGCATAAGGTCTATAGGTAATCAAGATTAACAGGTACTCTAGATTACCCCCCCCCCCAACAGGTACTCTAGATTACCCCCCCAACAGGTACTCTAGATTACCCCCCCAACAGGTACTCTAGATTACCCCCCCAACAGGTACTCTAGATTACCCCCCCAACAGGTACTCTAGATTACCCCCCAACAGGTACTCTAGATTACCCCCCCAATAGGTACTCTAGATTACCCCCCCAATAGGTACTCTAGATTACCCCCCCAACAGGTACTCTAGATTACCCCCCCCAACAGGTACTCTAGATTACCCCCCCAATAGGTACTCTAGATTACCCCCCCAATAGGTACTCTAGATTACCCCCCCCCCCTTAATATTACAGACATCCTGTGGTAATATTATATTACTCCATCTACCCTTGTAAAGTTAATAGGGCTTAAAGAAATATCGGTAACACTTTACAAATACGTGTGCACTAATAAGCATTAATTCATGCTTAACTAATGCACAGATAATACTGAATTAATGCTATTCATGCACACGTATTGTAAATAAATATTTCTAAGCCTATTAACTACAAGAGGTAAATGAGAGTAATAATATTAGCAGGATACTGTGTGAGTGGGATAATGTCAGAGTCCTATTGGGGGGGTAGTGTAAAGTACCTATTGGGGGGTAATCTAGAAATTCCTATTGGGTGTTGTAGGAGTACCTGTTGGGGGGGGGTGGTGACAATGTAAAGTTATTATAAGGGGTAATATCTAAAGAAGAAGAAAAAGAAGGAAAGAAAAAAAAAGAAGAAAAAAAGAAGAAGAAGAAAAAGAAGGAGGAGAGGAGGAGAGGAGAGGAGAGGAGGAGAGGAGGAGGAGGAGGAGGGGGCGGGGGGGGGGGTCCTGTGAGATAATGATACATATTGGGTGTGTGTGTGTGTGTGTGTGTGTGTGTGTGTGTGGTGTGGTGTGTGTGTGTGTGTGTGTGTGTGTGTGTGCAGTAGGGGGGGGGGGGCGGGAGAGAGCGGGGAGGGGGGGGGCAGAGAGAGAGAGAAAGAGAGGAGGAGGGAGGAGGAGGAGGTTAATTAACGTAGTGTGGGGTGGGTGTCGAGTATAATGTGTCGACTACCTGTTGGCGGTGATGTGCGTACCACTGTTGGGGGTGATTGGCAAGTTGTATTGGTAATGTGAGTATATGTTAATCTGATTACCCTATGGACCTTATGCAAACGGGATAACAGCGTTAGAATATGTCTTGAACTTCCCGGTTTTGCGGGGTCGCTATGTTATGTTCTATGGCATCCACTGTGGAGATGAGAGCTGGTGTGATGAATTTACTTATATACAAGTTAACAAAAATTATGAAGTTAATTGTAATATTTTTATCATAGGTCGTGAGCAGATGTCTAACGAATGTGGATGATGCCAATGTGATGACGATCCCAGGAGTCGTCAACTGACGCTCCTTTTAAAGCGTAGGTCCACTGACGATTGGGTTTAGGTTAGGTTAGGTCTGGGTGAGCTGGGTATGCATAGCGTGCAGATCGTTGAGGCGCGGGCCGACCTAAAAATCGTATTACTGTGAGACGAATGGTGAGAAGGCAAACGTCAGTTATATAAACAAATTGGATAAGGCTGTACGCTGTCCTGTAAAACTGTGAGCAAGTTGAGGAAACCTTCTTTTCCCATGCTAAGTTACTTTTAATCTACAGTATTTGTGCAATTCTTGTAAGACGTACATGATTGTGGATTTGGACAAAATCGTTAAAATAGATTTAACCGATACACAATAAGTTGTGAATAGTTTTAAAAAGACGAGTTACTGATTTGAATCTCGTCTAAACAGCTGCTCTTGCATATATACGTACGATTACCAGTATAAAAAGAAAGTGCTGTGAAATGACGTATGACTGAAATATGCCAATGACTCATTTGGGAATTCTGCATTGATTCCACCCTATCTGTTCTCGTTAGGCCCTTTAGTGCAGTGATTTTGTTTCCAACTGATCATTCAGCAACGGTAATTTGTGGTCATTTTTAGATGTTGTGGTTAAATAAACATTACTGTAACTTGATGCCTGGTAATTGCAAAGAATGTGATCCTTTGTGATGCAATTAAGCGAACCAATTTTTCAAGCTTGAGGCCACGAGGACGGCTAGTCAGTTGTAGAAAAATACCTTTTTGAAGTAGTTGTCTCGTAGCCCAAACTATTGAAAACATTCTTCGACGTTCCACGTACAAAATTCCTTTCTGTTGCTTATGGTTATATGGGGAAAAGATGTAAATTCTAAGGACTTTGGTGAGCGAGAATTCCCTGAAAGAAGCGGAGTTTTGTTTTTTTGCCAATTTCTGTTACTAAAAAACGGTACTGTGTGTACACCTTTTGTGCAGATGAATATTTTAAAGTCAGTGTCCATTGGCGCGCTGTGTTGAAACGAAGTCACTTTTGCAGTGACTTACGGGTCACAAGAACTTTGGAGTGTCGAGACCATTCACCCTTTCCGCAAATTATGTTCATAAAAGTCTAAAGGCTGATTTATGGGTGCGCACAGCTGGCTAACAATAATATTTTAATGTGTTTTTCACAGACGCACAAAAATCAAAACTGAACAAAATAGTGTTTTGCGTAGAACTGCTTCTATATGGTGGGCGCCCGTTCCAAGAGCGAAACGTGTGCGGTATAGCGAAATGAAAACAGTTCACATCAACACATGAATTAGTGAGTGAAAATTACGTTCTTGGAAAAGACAATCAAAATGCTTTGCCCTCGACACATTATATCACGACGGAAGCTTGCATTTAAAGTTGCTAACAACAAGTGTTCGTTTTTACAGGAATTGGATATAGTGTTAATGTTTCTTGCTTTTTGCTATCCCCAAATTGATAATTTTAAAATAACTTGAAATATGGTAAGACTAATAAACTAATCAATTTATAGCTTAATGTAAATGCTTTAACCCCTTTTTTCATACATAGTTGGCTTTTACACTAAAAAGTATAATAAATGTGGTGGACTGCATTGTTTTAGTTATGTGATGTTTTATATGGTATATTTTTACATCAAAAAGTAAGTAATAATATGGGAGTCAGGGGCGTTTTCTATCCTGATTGAGCCTCAATTTTGAGCAATATTATTTTGGTGTATCTACTGTGGGGGCTGCTGTGATTCGGCTACAACGTGTTCATATGAAATGGCTCATACACGTATCTTGGAAATTTCACAAGTTTACTGTAACGCTCTTCAAGAAGTGGGTTTTAATCATGAAAGTGTGATTTTGGTTCTAAATTTTATGGCATTAATGATTATATTTAGGATCAGTGCATAATGGCAAATTGTTCCGGCAAACAAGTTAGCGTGGCAGGCGTCAATAAATTAGGCAAATATTTGTGGTGTAACTTAAAAGTTATAATGTTTCGTGAGTAACGTAAGTCCAGATATAAGTAGAGGTAGAGTTTTTGGCAGCAAGTACAGGACACCCAATACATGCAATCCTTTTGATTCCAGTTTCCACCAATGAAGCGATTCTTGATCACTTTTTCTATGATTTTAATCACGGTTTAAAATAACAGATAATTTTCATCCTCTAAGGTAATGTGAAATATTAGGTCACCTCGAGTCTGATTCACTAACCAAAGAAACATCTGATATATATGAATCGTATATATGTTACAACTTCCAAAATTTGGGAACCATAAAAGGCCCTTGTGAGGCAAGGGAGTTTTTATTGTCATATCAAAGCATGTCTATATCAAATTTGAGAGTTCGACAGGCCGACTAAAATGGATATACTTGTGGATACCTTGCTACAAGTGTCGTCCCTTGAAAGTGGGCCTATGTATTTGGAACCCCTAAAAGGTCTGCTACGGACATTTTTAGAGGTCAAAGTGGTGGGAGTCCCTTAGTTCTTTGTAACTACAGGAAAAGTTATATATGGAAGTCTTTAGGTTCATTCATTTTCATTGTTTTGTCTTTCGATTATAATCTGTCCATATCCTGAAAATATAAAATGTTATGAATGCGTGTGAATGATCACAAAGTTAAATCATATGAAGATAAATGTAAGGGGTATATGTTAATATATTTTATATAATTTTATTTTTATTTTATTCCTCGTTAATTGAATATCGCAAAGTTCCATTCATTTTTCTACTCCGAGTGAGTGATGGTAAGTTCTACGGACAGTTTAATAAACGAGATCATTAATTACGAGCTCAATGTTGCGGGATAATGTAATATAATGGATAATGCCCTATGATATGCTTTTGTGCAAAAAGTAGTTCTTCTTCGTATGAGAATTTCTTTTCACATGAGAAAGTTCTTTAAAATTAAGTAAAACACGATATGTTTCATCAACCCGCAATGAACACTTTTTTCTAAAATGTGTTATGTATCTATGTATATATGTATATATCTACGGCAATAATGCAAGTACTCTATGTCAAATACCATCACAAGATATTTATGACTATTACCAGCCGATAAGCTCAACTCGTACACAAAGTCTAAAACATCAATGAATATGATTCTCGCTTTTTTTGTCATCATGGGTATACCAGCCTGCTTGTTGAGTCTTTCCCATCTCTTGCCAGACTGCTGGCTAAACTAGTAAGCTGTCAAATTTGGGCTTCCCAAAAATGATTTATTTATGGTGCAGCGGACTGGCATGTGAGCTGCGTCCTTTATTAAATGCGCACCGCTGGTAATGTTCATGCCACGGCTGGTCTGCTGTAAAACTCGCTTGACTTCCCCATGATGTGCCCAACACGTAAGTTCATTATCCTCTTCAGCCCCTTACCGACTGCGTCCACGTTGGGTTGTTCCTCCTTGCTCTCTAGTGTCAGCTAAATGTTAGGGCATGTTGGTCGCAATTGACTAGAATGCCGAGCAAGGTGGGGTGAAATCTGGTCAGTTTGCTCCAGCTAAGTTGTCCTTCAATAGATCAAATTTCATTTCGTACAATGTTTCTGGGCTTGAAAGATCCGCAAGCACAGGGTATGGTCAATCAATGTGTTGAATTCTGTTGAATTATTCAATCTGGTCGCATATTCTGCCAATACTATAGAAGTGTGTTTATTGTATGATTGGCGTCTTGCAGACAGTTTGTTATTACGCCTAACAGAGTACATGGATTGTATGTCTTTTAGTTAACACTTTACAATCAGGTTTCAATTCGTTAAGCTCAGTTTACCTAAGAATGAACTGTACTTTTCGCTTGTAATGTTAGGTTCGACATTTATACTTTTATTACGATATTGTTAACATTGGTTAATCACTGTGACTACCCATTAACAAAGTAAATGAACAGCTGATTTGTATTAACTAAGTTAACATTCAAAGTAACAAAAACGTAATGTATTGCTCATATGCCATTTAGTTCATGTAGTTTAATGCGTAACTAAGTGTTAGATCGAGTGGAACCCTATTGTGAGGGTTGTTCATCATTGTACTGAGTTCTATTCAGTCTCGGCAACACCTTTTCCTGGGATATCGTATGCGCGCCATATGCGTGGCTGGGCTCTGATCACTTCCACCTGTCACAATTTGCCTAAGTTGAGCATATATCTAGCTTGTATATTGATATCCAATTCGTATTGTCTTACTCCTTGTTACATGTCTAACGTTTCTGAAGATTACCCTGTTTTACTCAAAATATGTGAATTTATATGCTGCTATGAATTTTTGCTGTGATTCCAACTACGTGACCACGCTTTGTGCTGTCTCTAACTGCATGTTACTCGGCACCAAACTCACGCCCTAACTCATCTCTTCAATCAGCCCAACTATTTTATACTATTTTAAGATCGTCGTACCACTTTTAAGTATTAATAAATTGTTGGCAATTTTCTAGGTATTATAAGCGAAAGTGTTAACACTATTTTTAAATCTAAAATATTTTTGATTTACATAAAATGCGGAACGGGTTTATCTAACACCTTTATCTTAAAATATGATTAATATGTTCATATGCAGCAATATAGTAAGTACACCCCATCACCACTAACTCTAACATGATAAAGCATAAATCATTTTTGTAATCTACAGATGTATATGTTTCAGAAGGATACTTCATACATTGTGAACCCGAAGTTTAAATAAAATATCTTAAAATAAGACATTAGAAATGTCATAATGTTACAATACAAGATTTTGATTTAATTAAAGGAGGATTTATAGAAGGAACAATGAACCTTGGTCTAATCAAACATTGATTTCCTGGTCGTCGTTCTCTGAGATTTGTTTTCATGATAATCGATGTAAGAGTTTATGTATTAAAACTGTTTAGCATATATAAATGCTAGCACTGGGGGCATTGACTAAGTAAAAAGAATCGCTAGTTTTATACACTGACAAGGCTTCAAATCAGGCCCCACATTAACACAGTAACATAACTCAGGTTCCATACATGCAAAACGGAACATAGAAACTTTGTAAGGGTGCAACAGTTTAATAAGGAGATATCTAAAGACAGTTCACTTCAGTGTATACAGACCAAGAAGCCATCTTTCAATCGTCTTGATGGTGAACGCGATCATACTGGTGAGCTCAAACTGTATAAAGTTCAGCAACATTGTGAAGTGCTTATGGCAAGCAAATTTAGATGATTGGTTATCAAAGGTTTTGTGTCTAAGTGGCTCCCTGCTATACACAATAAATTGTGTTTATAGTTTGTGCTTCTTATAAAAACGGTCTGTACTCTTACAGAGTTCTCAATGTTTTCAATTTTGCATGTATGACCTCGTATCTTACTTGTGTTCATGTGGGGCTATTTTTGATCTTGTTGAGTGGTGACTCACAATTTTACTTTAGTCGATGCCCAGTTGCTATCGTATAGCTAAGTTTTTGACAACGCTTTTACATTGAAAGTATGCATGGATCTCAGAGAGCAAATTGAGCTAGTTACCCAATGTTTATTGGTCAAGGTTCCATTGTTAAACCAAGATTAATGACCCCCGGACTGACAATTATGTGTAGGTCGTTAAGCATACAGTGCTGTCGATAAGTGCTATTCAGAACGAAAGTAATGGTGTGAGAATCGATACACTTGAGATATCAAAATATTATTTTTCAATACTGTATCAATTTTTTTTGATTTTTTTTGTGGTGTAGGTGATGCGCTACCTCTAGGCGATTAGACGACGAATAGGCTAAAGTTCATGTGAGCAAACTCCGACTCTATTCCCAAATTTTGAAGTATGTGATTTTGGTTTTCCAGAGTGAGAGGAGCACCACCAAATCTGGACAGGACCGTACAGGTATGACTATCCCAGTTTCGCACAAGGTAGCTAAAGGCAATATTTTGTTTGGCACAACTCGCATCCATTCATTGTCAGACACGAATGCAACATGGCAAACAGGCATTGGCAATAACCTTAAAAGCCGTTCTTGACAGGGCGCCGGCGAGGAGCTGCGGCCACAGCGTGATTTTGATTCGGGGAGAGGTGTCGATGTGTCAACCTTATGACATGTAGACAACTGTGCGAGTGTGTGAATTGCAATCATGCATGTTGGATAGTGTTCGATATTCGACAATTTGCTGCCAATGCGCAGCCCTGAGGTGGGGTACTTGGAGCAAATGCGTGGGAAATGACTGCGCTGGCTCTAGAGTTGAGTTTGGTCGACTAAAAGTCACCCACGACTCGCTGAAGACAGAGATGAGTGGATAGGTTTAGCCAGCGAGAACACATCTTATTGTTCATATCATCTGATTTGGAGGGATATTCACTCTTGGTAATGTCACCTACAGAACCAAGTAAGTCATGATATCGCTGTTCCCTTAAAACACGGGTAATGATGATTCTACTCTTCTTTCATGACAATGGAGTTAATGGATTTGAGCAAGTGGGCGATAATATATCAGGAACGAGGTTAAGCTCAATTAAATTGTTAGGTAAATCGGCGTGTTACATATTCTCGTGCTCTCGAGGGCCTCCCAATGAGAAATTGAGGATATTAACAGACGAATGGATGGATGTTCGCGTTTTCTCAGATTTATTATATAGATTCATCGGGGGAATCAACACACATGGCTTCCCGCGAACACATACAAAAATGGAAGCGATGGAGACAACTGCTCATGAAAATGTGATGTTGTGTGACTCACTAAACCATGTAGTACCCTCAAGACAACATCAGCATGTAATGTAAGAGGGTTTATAGTTACTGTTAAAGCCAAGGGATTGTGTAAGAATGAATAAAGATGGTCAAACAGTCACATTTTATGCACATGAACATTCTTTAAAATCAAACTCTTTCACCCACCCAAAGCTGAGACCTCTAATTGTAACTTGTAAAATACATTTTAATTTAAGCCTTTTAAACTTTGAAAATATAAATGATTTTTAAATATTCCTAAATTGTTAACATCAGCATTGCTCATCCACTCTAATGACTTGCAACAGGGTAGATAGTTGCTTTCAAATGTTAGCTTCAGTAATGTCCTGATATGATTATTGTTTTATTCTGCAGATCATTTTGGATCATTTGCATATGGGGATCATATTTTTCTTTTTTATTTGTGTTTTTTGACACGGTGCTTATACGAGGTGTCAGTTATTGCGGGCATTTTCTACTTTCAAACCTTTATGTTTGTATTATTTTGTTTAGATGCATGGTTTCAATGCTTTTCAATGTGTTTTTACTTGTCAGCGGGACACGGGTGTTTAGCACTTCTCTCACTATTATATAATAATTTTAAAAGGCACGTATGCCCTTTTTACGATGTAATTGGTCTCAACAGGGGTGTTCTCAGATGTGTTTTGTGAAGTTTCAGCACGGAGTACCCCGCAGTTAAGATTTATTATAACCATTTAAAATGTGCCAATTTTTGGGTGTTTAAAAATGAGCTGTTTTGGGTCTGCTCAATTTCTTAAATGTCAGATGGTTCGTCTGTCCCCCGCCCTGCAAAGGAGATCACTTGCATATGGCAGTCAAAGATAACAGAAGGCTCGGGGGTGATTTCATATTTTAAATGTCCATCCGGCTGAATTACACATGTTTAGTTTGCAAAGTGTGTGAATAAGTCTGATAAGACTTCATGAAAAAAGACGTTTCAGGCAGAAAACACAATGAGAAATGACCAGATGTTTCTCAAATTATGCAAATTATTTTGATACATTTATGTACTTATGAGAGTTGGTCGCCAATCCCTTTCAATTTATGAATATGCAACACACACAGTGACGCTCACAATTCGCAATTTTGAAACATACACGTCTTTGATCGTTGCGGCCATACAAGGCAAAGATTATCAAAGGAATATTGCGCAGTCACGTTGCTTGTGGTGCGGTGCTTATTGTGGCGCAACGGGAAATGTCTAACTTACGAGAAACGGACATATATGCAGTTAATACAGATATCTTTTAAAAATGTGTTATGTATGCAATTTTCGTTACACACTATACAAACAAGGTTTAAATTATACACAGACGTACAGGCAACAATGACAACGACTTTTAGAGGCATTGTTGTATGGCTAACATCAACTGGACTGACTCTGCTCAAGAAAAATGGTGAAGATACGCTTTCCCTGTGACAATTGATTGACAAACGTGGTTCCAAATATTGAGATTGGAGTTTATTGTTTTGCGAGTGACCTCAATTTACGAGACATGGTGAGAATAATTTTGTCGACTAGTAATTTATTACTGAAGGAAAAGCAACACGTAAACTCCAAAATACGATACGCATCTCCTTTTAGTGGCTATGATGTGATAATATAGACTTACGATAAATGTCATAATCCCATCCACGAACGGACAGCCTATGTTTCCAAGACATTGGCTCTGATTGAACAATGGAGGATGGTGTACAGATGGCCAAACAAACCATGCAGCAACGCACTGTCTACATCACAAAGTGCTAATCTTGCAAACAGCTCAAATTGACAAATGCGTATAAATTTGTAGATTGTAAAGAAACACTGAGTGATTTTCTATCATTAGGTCAGTTTTTGCACACGCACATCCAAATGACATTTATGTTCAAACACCATATGAAGTCGAATTTCATAATAGTGCCTTTAAATTTAATTTACTGTTTATGATATACAATTCGATATCCACTCAATTTAGTATAGTACATCGAAACAGCATTTTCAGACATCAATTCATAGACATTCGATTTCAATGTAATTTAGTTGTGTAAATGGGTTAATAAAAATTCCAAACAGCTCTGAATAATTTCAACAATTACAGCTAATGTGGTACAATGGAATGACGAATTTGTTTTAAATATTTCTGTCATATGTAAGCCTTAATTCGTTACGCATTTACCTTGTAATACCTGATTTTCAAATTTAGGCAGGCCTTAAATGCTACATATTACAATTCACTCAGATCAATTCCACAAGTTTTGTGTGTCTATCCATTGTAACACTATTGTAAAAATGTTGGCCTCCCCAGATAAAAGATGACCGATCATGGGTAATTTCTATGCTCTCTAAGCATCCTCATTTTTGGTCCTCATAAATAGTAAACCTTAAACAACCGTGTCTGGCAGTTTCCAAAATTTTGCGTAAATCATGTCACATGTGTGTTGCTACAACTTTCGATTATATTATCTTGTTCGTTCCCCTTTCCCTAACCATGGGGCTCCGTACTCCTCTTTTACTTCACCACACATGAGCCACGGTAGAAAATGAAATAAAATTCAGCTTGCTAGTTGTTTATAGGCTAAGTATGTAATACTCATATGTGCCAATAGCGTAATGATTCAATGGTGTCTCATCAACATATGTCATACCCAGTCGCCAATCCACAATAGAGAGCTGAGCCCCAATCAGCGGGGCCAAGTAGTATTTCAAAGGCCACAAAATGATAAATGTATTTATAGAGTTGACCATGCGCGCAGCCCGTAAGCAAATCGAAGATTATTTTTTAACATTTTTCTATCACAAGCGTGTGTTGCAATCATGTCTTTTATGAAAAGCAACTTCACACAATGAATGGTACAGTGGTGTGTGGTAGCAAAGTGTATGAAGGTGTTTTTTGATCTGTTCAACAACAAGTTAAAAAACGTAGGTTTGCCAAATTCTCCTTTCCCAACAGTGTGGAAATGTGCAGATGTAATATTAGTAGTTACTAGCAAATTATGTTTGCAACGAGACTAAAGTGGAAACCCCAGTGATATGACTTTTGTGAATTGATAAAACAGCACAAGACTTTTTTGAGGATGCGTCTGTTTGTGCTGCGTGTTTCTGCCAATCATGGGTATCGTGAGCAAGTCATATAGTGTGTTCTCCCTGAGTTGCAAGGACAAAGTTTAATTTCCAATATTAAGTGCGTGTATAGGCTTAAATATGTCTTTTTTGGAATACTAATTTTCCTTTTTATATAGTACATTTTATAGGCTTAAATGAATTTTACAATAATAGGATAATTATATAATAAATTACGTTAATACATTATAAATAATTGTTTCGCATCCTAAACACATTAATAATGTAATGTAAACTCAGCAACTCATAACTGAGAAAAGATGTAACCCTTATTGTCCTGGACAATGGTTTCTTTTTGTTTCAACGAGCATTTATGGTTGAAGATTCTCATTCTAAATTTTCTAAAGCATATGAGAGATTGATCGATTTTAACCTTAAAATACTAAAATTTATTT